>CM060905.1:614166681-614766681 GCA_030737815.1 Allium fistulosum | reverse complement strand
ATAGGTAAAATAGATGGGATCCATACCATGATATCACCTTTTATCCATAAGGAAATGACATACCCTAGGGGCACGACCCCTAAAAACCTTGCCGCAACATTCCTGTTTCGACCATTACCGGGTTGTGAGGCTCGACGAAGTCTCATCCACAATGCTACGCTTTTTCAAAAAGCCATGCTTTGATCACAAATGATCAATGAATGATCATCAACACACAGCAACACTCAGCACGCCACACTACCAAATTGGGAGTATATCACTGATAACCTTCAACTAAATAACTTTTGAGCTCGTACGTCTCAGAGTAGGGTGTTAAGCTAAGAGAATAAATTCTCCGCCACCAATAGAAATGTATTTGAAAGAAATCAGCTTTATATCTCAAAGTGTAGTGTCAGACATACAACCATACAAGTCTGTTCCGAGTTCGAACAAAACCGAAGGCACTTCCAAAGAAGCCCTTGCAATCCGGATATTCACTAATCACGTCCGGACTTCCCATCACAAGAAGAGTGATATAAATCTCTATATCGGAGCAACTCGGTGCAGAGACATTCGACAAGTTGTCCTTTCATTATCGAAAATACCCGGTCTTCAACACCGGTCTTCAAATAATGTCCATTCACGATGTATCACTATTCGAAATGGGTTATATGACACAAAGTCCTCTCCCGGCTTAACCGAATAATGAGCGTTTATTTTAAAAACAAATTCAAGTGCCATTTCAAAGGAAAATTTTGATAGTCGGTTATTTTAACTATCAATAACATTCACAACAATCAACCAATTTAACTAATTTTCCCAAATTATTAATTTTTCAAATATCTTCACAAGATATATATTTTCCACACTTCATCACTTTGAAAACAAATTTCAAATCACTTTTCACTCTTGGGATAAAAATTCCCGATATTATTTATTTCCCTTTTTCTTTATGAATTCCATTGTGAATTTAAATTTCCAAATATTCACTTATACACGATTTTCAAATCGTTTTCCAAATATTCACTTTCAAACACCAAATCAATTACAAATTGATTTCTAAATTTATTTCAACCCCAAATCAATTACAAATTGATTTCTAAGTTTATTTCAAATCCTAAATCATTTTACAAATCGATTTCCAATTTATTTCAACACAAATCAATTTTTCATTCAACATCAAATAAATTTTCATATCGATTTCCCAAAGATTTATCTTCAAATACTAAATCAATTATCAATTGGATTTCAAACAAATTTATCACCTTTTAAAATAAATTCCTTTATCTCTTCCGAACCATCTAAAATTTCATTTTAAATAAATTCTTCAACTTTTAAACAATATTACTCAAAATCCTTTTATAAAAATCCTTTCCCATATTTTTGGAAATAATTCGATAAGATTACAAAAATCAATTTTTTTTCCTTTCTTTTAAATTCCTTCTTTCAAATTAATTCAATTTTTAAAAATAAATTCCCAAAATCTAATTTTATTTATTTCTGGTATCCAACGATACCAAAAATACATTCGGCCAAATTATAGCCTTTAACAAATTCAATCACAAATATAATCATTCACAGATTATAAATAAATAATCACACAGCATATGAAACAAATCCATACAACATATGAAACAAATTCATATAATTTGAGGAATCCAGTTGGATCCCTCCAACCTATTTCCCTGCATCCACAGACGTTAGCACAATACCAATTCCACTTCGAGGTGGAATATCGTGGTATATGGGATTTATAAAATATCATTCCGCTATTAAGCGGCGCATAGGGTCTCATCTGCTATATAATGCGGGAAATCAACAACTCCAATATATATATATATATATATATATATATATATATATATATTCCAATATATATATATTGCTATATACTACTATATATACTATCACAATCAGGCAATCAATCAATAAATGCAAATTCAAATTTTAATTTGAGTGAGAAGATCTCACCTTTGATTTTAATTTGTAGTCCATTTCCATTCCAGACTGTTTTCTCCACAATTTTGACCTTGTATAAACAATTTTATACAGTTGATTAATATTCGAAACAATCGAATAATAAATTTCCATTTAATAGATTTATTTTAATTAACTAATAATTAAATTTTTAAACCCATTTTTCTTTTAAACCCACACTTGTAAAAATTTATTTATGTGGATTCAAAAATCTAATTCCATAGAAACTCTTCAACATTTAAGATTCCTATATATATATATATACTGATTCAATTTAAAAACCAAAACTATTTAAACCAGATTACACAAAAACAGTATATAACTTTATATATATATTAAATTAAAAACAGAAATGTTTTTATGCCTAACTGAAATTCCTTCTCTTTTTTCTCTTTCTGTAAATAACAAAAACAGTAATCTGCTTTACTGTATAAAAAAAACTTTTCTTCTTAAATATATATATATATATATATATATCTGTAAAAAATAAAAATCTGACTTTAAAAATTCTTTCTTTTTCCTTTCTCTGCATATATGCACATATAATTTAAATTGAAAGAAAATAAAACAGAAGATATACCTCACTGCCTCGTCCAAAACTCACGTCGACGTCGCCGATTAGCTCGCCAAACCACGAGCCTCGCCGCTGCTTCGCTACGAGATTGCGACCTGCCCTCTAAACCATCGCACGAACCACTGCCCAACGCATCGCTCTGAAGTCGCGAATCCCATCTCGACTACGAGCCCATGCCTAAATCCTAATCGAACAACCGCATAACGCCACTACCAGTCGACCCTCGACTTCGCACTACCAATGACCGATTCCTCCACCATCTGCTTCAATCACCACCTCGCGACGACTCGCGATTCGATTTGGTCAGAGGATTGAAAATGGGGAGTCGTGATTTTAAACTGCTTCGCGAATTGAAAAGGTGAAGGGAAAAATCGATCTTGAGAAGAACGAGAGGTGGAAATAAATTTGAATCTCTCTAATTTTCATTTATTTATTTTCTTCTGATCGAAAGTTTTAAAGAGGGCACACGCTGTTAATTCGAAGAAATTTGCTCGGCTTTGAATTCAATTTTCGTTTCTTTTTGTTTTCCTTTTAAACGATAGAATAGAGAACAGGACTTGACGTTTGCGTGCTGAGGAACACCACAGTGTTCTGAAAAGCAAAAGCTGATGTGGAACGTTTTTGACTGGGGACAGATATATATTATTAATTTAAATTCAAATTCGAATCAACTCGAAAATGAAGTCAAAAATCTCAACTTCCTATCAAGGTGTGCCGCCAGGCGTTTGTAATGTTATATGCCTATTCTGAACACAATGGAAAAGGTTTCGACTCCAAATTCGATCGTATGGAGAAAATAGCTTTTTGGACCCAGTTAAAATATTAAATTTCGATATATTTTTCAGCGCGTTTGCTTACCGTACAGCCAAACGATCACTCCAAACATTACGAAAATTGAAATCCGATAATAATACAATATTACGGATCCAATGGAACTGGTTTCGTCGGATTCCGAGACTGTGCCTCGAAAGACTATTTTTAAATATCGATTTAAACGATAAATTTCAAAACTGAACAAAACAGTTTCAAATCCAATTCTGAAGCTTTTATTATCTTCAGTATAATCAATATGAATTTCCTAAGCCTTGAAAATATTTTTAACAGGCTTAAAATTGAAGATTCAGAAATTTATCCAACTTCAGTAAATTAAATTCAATAATAAAATTGCCAAATTCATTCTGATATCTCGAATTTCAAATAAAACTGTCTTTCAAATATTTAAAATCAATTAAATATTCTGATTTCCAATGTCAAAAATTCAGGGTCGTTACACGGGATTTTTCAAAAACAATATATTTTAAACTGTTTATATTAAAATAATAGATTTGAAATTAACATCAAATTTAGCTATTTTTCCATTTCAACAAATCTGGACACTATCCAGATTTCAAATCAAAACCCAATTTCAAATCTTAAAATATCAATTTAGGTTATTCCAATTCCAATAGATTTCAAAGTTACAATTTCAAACGTTTCAATAACTCAATTTCGATAAATTTCGTTTATACTTCAAACTCAACTTTAAAATTTTAATTTAAACCAATTTCCAATTCCAACATTTAAACTTGGATTCTCAAAATGATTCAGTTTATATAAATCAATTTCCTTTAAAATATCATTTAACCAAATTCAAGATTTAAGGGTTTAAAATCGCTTAATTTAACCAATCCGGTGTGCATATATAATTTTCTACCCTATGGTCAAGTGATACGGATATTTATCATTTCAATCCGCAAATATTTTAAATTTTACGTGTATATATTATTTCAACCCGCAATCCCAAATTTTACTTCAATCCATGAAATCACTCGAGTCTATCATTTCAACACATAACGATTTCTCCCTAGTCTAACAGATCGTTTGGGTATGTATCATTTCAACCTATAGGGAACTTGCAGTGTTATAACAATATGAAATATAACATCCAGTCATCCAATATCAACAATCAACATCCATCACAACCACCATTCAAACCAATCAACAAACAATAACAAGTGACTAATTATTAATAACGGGTATTAACTAGCAATTTAGAATTTAATATTAAATTAATGGCGATAATATTCAATAAAAGTTTGATTTAACTGGAATGACAATTTAAAAATAGCAAACATCAACCAATCGATTTCTAATCACATCATAAATTCAATTTAACTAACATAAGATAATATAGTAGTTATGAGTGGGTCAAAACACTCACCTTCGATTGGTCGTCGATTTAAAATCCAAAATTAGCCCAAAATTTAACTGTCTTAGAATGCAGTCAAACCAGTTCCAAAATGTCCGGAATTTCGATACGATCGTAACGGAGAAAACCGTGCTTAAATCCGAGCTCGTATGCAAAAGTTATTAACGTTAGAAGATTGGAAAATTTCGACTTCGGGTCTTACTTTAGGTCGCCGCCTCAATTACCCGGTGCTTGCTCTGAGCTTTTGCCAAAATGACCCGAAACCCGAGTCATTTGGCTCCTGACCCGAAGTCGCTGCAATGGTTTTGCCTCTGAGACTCGAAGCGCGACCAGATCCGCCTTATTTGGCATGGAACTCTCTCTGACCCAAAGTGGCTGCAGGTTTTCGCCTCTGGAACCCGAAGCGAACCTCTTCCTGACTCAAAGTAAACCTGGACCAACTATTTTTTCTTTTTTTTTCAAAATTAGGTTTTGGAATTTCGGGAATTAGGTTTGATGTTCTGATGTTTGAGAATGAGGAAGAAGATGTACGTACAGAAATAATAAAATGAGAAACAAGTAAGGTTTATAACAGCCTATATATAGGCAGGGTTGGATCAAAAAGATAACAACGACCCGAAAAGCCCGTTTTGTTCCCGAAACGAAAATGGGTCATCCAATATACCGAAATATAGGTTTTTGATACTTTTAAACTCAATGGAAAGCATTTCAAGTCCTAGTTCCATTGTATACAAAAGTTAGCTTTCAAAATCACCTTATTTCAAATTGATTTCAATTAAATTGATTTCTACGCGTTTCGAGCCCGCACGATCAAACGACAAGTCTGATCACTACAAAACTTGAAACCCTATAATAATTCGTTGTTACGGATCCGATGAAACTGATTTTGTCGAAATCCGAGACATTGGCCAAAATGGCTATTTTCACGTTAATTAAATAAATTATTATTAAATTTATCACTTTTCAAATTCAATTTATAACTAACATATTTTTATCACTTTTGATTATAATCTTTTAAAAAAAATTCATGTCAAATTCAACTATTAACATTGCGCTAATTACAGCATTCCAATTCCGATTGTAATAAATTCATTAATTATAATTTAAAACCCAATAAATTGATTCATTTTGATTTCAATCTTTTTATTCAATCAAACATTACTTTATGGACGTAGTTAATATTGGTTTTCCATTTATTATATTAATATTCTATAATTTTATCTCAATTCATATTAACGCAATATTTACTTACATTTATTGCAATTGATTTACAATTAACTTTCAACAGATTAAATAATGCAATGATAATTAAACCATTGTTACAACTTACAATTTCAAACACAATTCTATGTTTATTGTTAACAAACAAAACTAATAAATTCACATACGGACTAATTATTCTATTTTAATCAATTCCAATTAATTACATACAATTTCACCGTTTAATACAACATTTGGTTTATTTACCATGTAAACTTTATGACCAATTATAACTTTCCAATCATTCCAATTAATTGAGATTGCGTTAAAATAGTTATCAATTGCCTTAAATTAACATTATTAACATTACATTCTAGTTATTTTTTGATGCAGCACAGACTAAAGTCGAAGCAGTGCGAACTACGAGAGTTGAAGTAGGGCAAGCTACGAGTTACCCAGGCTTAGGTCGTCTACGACCTAAGGATGGAAGTTTAGGTCGGTCACGACCTAAGGAAAGGATTTTGGGACGTCTACGACCTAACAGGCTAGGAGGAAAAAGGCTACGACTTAACAAAGGCTTAAGTCGCTCGGAACTGATAAGTCGTCCACGACTTATCGAAAATAAAGACTTAAGTCGTCTACGACCTAAGGAAAATGAAGGGTTAAGTCGTCTACGATCTAACAAAGAAGAACTGGGACGAGATACGACCTATGGAAAGTCGCGAAGTGGAGTTACGACCTAAGCTAGGTCGCAGGAAGGAGTTCTGAAGCCAAGTCTTAAGTCGCTGCCGACCTATATGTTAGGTCGTTAATTGATAAGTCGTCTGGTTCTTATGTCGTAACTCGCATGTTTTAGGTCGTTCTGTTTATAAGTCGTAGAGCGCATCTTTTAAGTCGTATGTGTTGTGTAACATGTTGGTAAGTCGTTGAATGATGTAACTAGGTCGTTACCGACCTAAGTTGAGTCGTCACGTAATAAGTCGTGTACTTTGTAAATAAGGAGTATTGTATTTTTTTTAGGTCGTACCAGGTTAGGTCGGCCATGTTTGTTGAGTCATTGTAAGATGTTGTAACTGTTTTTGTCTTAAGTCGTCTACTCTTAAGTCGTAAGTCGTGTGAGTTAAGTCGGAGGCTATAAGTCGGAACCGACCTAAGAGTTGTGCAGAATTGTAATGTTGAAATGTACGCCTATAAATAGGCATGTGTGGTCATTTGTAATAGTTTAGTTGATTTGAAATAAAACTCTTGTTTTGTTAGCTTTGTGCTTTCACCAAATTGGTAGTTGAGTGTAATCTCCTATCTCCTCTTTCGGTTAATCGAGTGCGCTCGATTCAACGACTGCAGAAGCCGATTCACGGAATCTAGTGCGCTAGATCAACGTGCGAAGAATCGCATATCTTTGAACCCGGTATCGTGCGCGATCAACGAGTTCGGGATAGCTAGAATTCGGCATCTTCGGATCAACGAATTTGGGCATTTCAGTATCTTCCAATCCATCGATCGCTACTTTCATCGATCTACATTGTTTTGATTAATCCGTTGCGTCAGTTTTGGTATCAGAGCCTGTTTAGCCAATCATAGCTAAATCGAGTCTTGGAGCCAATCATCTTGAAGAAGTTTGAATCGAAGTGAAGATTTGAGGTTATTAATCATGGTCGAGAGCAAGAAGGGAAGTTGTTCGACTTTGTATTGAAGTTTGGAGGACGGATTTATCTTGTTTGGGAGTTTGGTTGTTCATCGTGTTCATCACAATTTGCAACACGTGTGAAGTTTCCGATCCATTTCACTTTGGATCTAAGTTCGAATTGTGTTTGAAATTTTGAAGTGTTTGAGAAATTTTGAATCATGCCACCAAGGAGAGCTAACCGTCACCAAAACGTAGAAGCTTTATATCGAAGAGAAGAGGCTGATGAGATGGAGCAAAGAATCAATGAAAACTTTAGTGAAAAGCTTAACGAAGGAATTGGTCGGTTAGAGAAGATGATGTTAGAGATGAATCAGAATCGAAGGAGGGTATCACCTGAATCTAACCATGAGGGAAGTTGAGTCTCACCACAATCCAATCGAGAAAGAAGTGTTGACAATGATCAAAGGCGTGGGAGGAACGTGGATGATCGTGAACGAAGGAATGTAGATAGAAGGGATGATGGTGGTAGACGTGAAGGTAGTAGAGATGTGGGTGGACGAGATAGACAACGATATACATCTGATTTTGAAGAGGAGTATGATGGTGGTAGTGTTCGAGGACAAGGACGAGGACAAGGAAGAAATCACTCTGAGTATGATCACAAGTGGGAGTCGGGGATGAAGACTGAAATTCCGGAATTCAAAGGTGGTATGCAAGCAGAGGAGTTTTTAGATTGGGTGGCTAATGTTGAAGAGATTTTTGACTTCAAAGAAGTTCCAGAACAGCGTAGGGTTGCTACGAGGTTGAGGGGTAGAGCTTTGGCGTGGTGGCAGCAGACCAAACTTACACGTGAACGGATGGGAAAGTCAAAAGTTGAATCTTGGAAGAAGATGAAGAAATTGATGAAAGCAACGTTCTTACCTTACAATTATCAATCTTTGATGTATCAACGTTTGCAGAACTTGAGACAAGTGACGAAATCTGTGAATGACTATGCTGACGAATTTTATCAACTTATTGCAAGGAATGATATTATGGAAACGGAAGAGCAGCTGACATCTAGATTCATTGGGGGATTGAGAATGCAGATTCAGGATATGGTTAATATGTTCGATCCAAGATCTGTAGCGGAAGCACATCAGAAAGCGTTGGCTTGGGAGAAGCAGGGTAGACGAGGAGGTGGTGTGTTTACTAGTTCCAACGATCAAATGAAGGGTGTTAGTGGAAGTTCTAATGTTTCTAAACCTATCAGTAAACCGATGGTTAAGGAGGCTGAGAAGGCGAAGGTTAACAATGGTTTCAAATGTTACAATTGTCAGGAATTGGGTCATAAAAGCAATGAGTGTCCAAAGCCGAAGAAACGAACTATGATTGCTGAACTTGAAGATGAGGATGGTGATGAAGAATATTCTAGTCCAGTTGAGGATGAACAGGATATTGCGTCAGGAGATGAAGGTTGTAATCTAATGCTGAGGAGATCGTGTTTGACACCGAAGCAGGAAGAAGCTAGTTGGTTGAGGAGTAATATCTTTCAGTCGACATGTACTATACTGGGGAAGGTGTGTAAATTTGTGATTGACGCGGGAAGCTGTGACAATATCGTTTCAACCGAGGCTGTAACAAAGTTGAAGTTGAAGACAGAGAAGCATCCGAATCCATACAAGTTAGCATGGTTGAGAAAAGGAGGAGAGGTGAAAGTGGATAGACGAGGTCTGTTCCATTCTCTATTGGGAAGAAATACAAAGATGAGATCTGGTGTGATGTAGTAGAGATGGATGTTTGCCACTTGCTTTTGGGAAGACCATGGTAGTATGATCGAGCAGTACAACATGACGGTCGGACCAACAGCTACAGTTTTATGTTTGAAGGCACGAAGATTATCTTAGTTCCAAAGAAGAGACAACAGGGAGAAAGTAAGTCAGAAGAGATTGAAGAGCTGAAAACCTTATTATCTCTGAAGGAGTTTGTTAAGGAGGTTGAGGAAGATCCGGAAGTATTCTTGTTAATTGGGCGTGAGAGCAGTGAAGAGGTTGAAATTCCAGAAGAAGCAAAGCCAGTTTTGAAAGAATTTGACGATGTATTTCCAGAGGAGTTACCAACGGAGTTGCCACCATTGAGGGATATACAACATCAGATAGATCTTGTTTCAGGTGCTGTGTTGCCACACAGACCACATTATCGAATGAGTCCAAAGGAACATGAAGAATTGAGGAGGCAAGTGGAAGAATTGCTTGAACAGGGGAGTGTGCAGGAGAGTTTAAGTCCTTGTGTTGTACCAGCTTTATTGGTACCCAAAAAGGATGGAACGTGGAGGATGTGCATAGATAGTAGAGCATCGAATAAGATCACAGTCAGATATAGATTTCCGATGTCGAGGCTTGATGATCTATTGGATCAAATCAGTGGGTCCGTAATCTTTTCTAAGATTGACTTGAAGAGCGGTTATCATCAGATTCGCATTAGACCAGGGGATGAATGGAAGACGGCATTCAAGACGAGGGAAGGATTGTATGAATGGCTGGTAATGCCGTTTGGTCTGTCGAATGCACCGAGTACATTCAAGAGGGTGATGAATCAAATTTTCAGACCGTACATTAGAAAATTTGTGGTGGTTTACTTTGATGATATTCTGATCTACAGTGCTAGTACAGAAGAACATGTTCAACATTTGAAGAAAGTGTTAATTATTCTACGTGAAGAACAATTCTATGTTGCTACAAAGAAGTGTGTTTTTATGGCGAGAAGTGTTTTATTTCTGGGGTATGTTGTGTCGGAAGAAGGAATACAGGTTGACCAAAGTAAAGTCGAAGCTATCGAAGATTGGCCGCAACCCAAGACGATAACGGAAGTTCGAAGTTTTCACGGGTTGGCTTCATTTTATCGAAGGTTTATTCCACACTTTAGTAGTGTGATGGCACCTGTGACTGATTGTATGAAGGGTAAACAGTTTGCATGGACGGAGGAAGCAGGGGTTGCTTTTGAGCGAATCAAAGAACTCTTGACGTCAGCACCAATTCTAGTGCTGCCAGATTTTCAGTTAGTGTTTGAACAACATACTGATGCATCCAAGGTTGGGATTGGAGGAGTATTGAGTCAGAGGGGACGTCCGATTGCATATTTTAGTGAGAAATTATCAGGGGCGAAGATGAGATACAGTACATATGATGTGGAATTTTATGCTGTCGTGCAATCTATTAAACACTGGAGACACTATCTATTTCAGAAAGAGTTTGTTCTTTACACTGATCATGAGGCATTAAAGCATTTACAAGGGCAAGACAAGATTTTAGCGAGACATGCATCATGGATGCATATCTGCAACAGTTTACATTTGTTGTGAAACACAAATCGGGAGTGACGAATCGTGTTGCGGATGCTTTGAGTAGAAGGAATCATTTGTTAACAACAATGAAGATTGAAGTAACGGGATTCGATGTGTTACCAGAGTTATTTGACGACGATCCTTACTTTGCAAAGCTTGTTGATAAAGTCAAGAATGGGGAGACGGATGAGTTCGTGATGGCAGACGGTTTTCTGTTCAAAGGAAACGATTGTGCATACCTGATTGTAGTTTGAGAATGAAGATTGTAAAAGAGCTACATGTAGAAGGACATGTTGGGAGAGACCGTACATTACAGTTGATTTCACAATCTTACTTTTGGCCATCAATGAGGAAAGAAGTGGAAAGGTTTGTGGAACGATGTCATATCTGTCAAGTTTCGAAAGGAAGTGCGACTAATGCTGGTTTATATATGCCGTTACCTGTACCAACTAAACCATGGGTTGATGTGAGTATGGACTTTGTGTTGGGGTTGCCGAGAACACAGCGTGGTAACGATTCCATTTATGTGGTGGTTGACCGATTTTCGAAAATGGCACATTTTATTGCTTGTAAGAAGACGGCGGATGCTGTTCATGTTGCTCAGTTGTTTTTCAAAGAGATATATCGACTTCACGGATTGCCAGAATCTATTGTGTCGGATAGGGATACTCGTTTTCTAAGTCATTTTTGGCTAAGTTTGTGGAAGATGGTGGGAACGAAGTTGAACTTCAGCAGCGCTTATCATCCGCAGACGGATGGACAGATCGAGGTTGTTAACAGATCATTGGGAAACTTGTTGAGATGTCTTGTGCAAGACAATCTGAAGAGTTGGGATGTGAAGTTATGTCAAGCAGAGTTTGCTCATAATCATGCTGTGAACCGTAGTATGGGTTTCAGTCCGTTTCAGATTGTATATTCTAGTTTGCCAAAGGGTCTGTTGGAGTTAACAATCATACCACAACCAAAGAAGACAGTCAAGCGAGCTGCTGACTTTGTTGAAGGATTGACAGAATGTCATAAAATCGTTCAGGAATGATTGGAGAAAGCAAATGAAAAATACAAACGATCTGCAGATTTGAAACGAAGAAGTGTTGAGTTTAATGAAGGAGATATGGTATATGCTGTATTAACGAAGGATCGTTTTCCAGTAGGCGCTTATAACAAGTTGAAAGCCAGAAAAATTGGTCCTGTAGAAATCGTGAAACGGATTAATAAAAATACTTATAAGTTGAAGCTGCCGGAGGATGTATACACTTCTGACGTATTCAATGTTAAGCATCTAGTGCCCTATTATGAGAATGAACAGTTTGATGAGGAAGAATTTACAAATTCGAGGTCGAATTTTTCTCAACTGGGGAGGATGATGCAGCACAGGCTAAAGTCGAAGCAGTGCGAACTACGAGAGTTAAAGTAGGGCAAGCTATGAGTTACCCAGGCTTAGGTCGTCTACGACCTAAGGATGGAAGTTTAGGTCGGTCACGACCTAAGGAAAGGATTTTGGGACGTCTTCGACCTAACAGGCTAGGAGGAAAAGGGCTACGACTTAACAAAGGTTTAAGTCGCTCGGAACTGATAAGTCGTCCACGACTTATCGAAAAAAAAGACTTAAGTCGTCTACGACCTAAGGAAAATGAAGGGTTAAGTCGTCTACGACCTAACAAAGAAGAACTGGGACGAGATACGACCTATGGAAAGTCACGAAGTGGAGTTACGACCTAAGCTAGGTCGCAGGAAGGAGTTCTGAAGCCAAGTCTTAAGTCGCTTCCGACCTATATGTTAGGTCGTTAATTGATAAGTCGTCTGGTTCTTATGTCGTAACTCGCATGTTTTAGGTCGTTCTGTTTATAAGTCGTAGAGCGCATCTTTTAAGTCGTATGTGTTGTGTAACATGTTGGTAAGTCATTGAATGATGTAACTAGGTCGTTACCGACCTAAGTTGAGTCGTCATGTAATAAGTCGTGTACTTTGTAAATAAGGAGTATTGTATTTTTTTAGGTCGTACCAGGTTAGGTCGGCCATGTTTGTTGAGTCGTTGTAAGATGTTGTAACTGTTTTTGTCTTAAGTCGTCTACTCTTAAGTCGTAAGTCGTGTGAGTTAAGTCGGAGGCTATAAGTCGGAACCGACCTAAGAGTTGTGCAGAATTGTAATGTTGAAATGTACACCTATAAATAGGCATGTGTGGTCATTTGTAATAGTTTAGTTGATTTGAAATAAAACTCTTGTTTTGTTAGCTTTGTGCTTTCACCAAATTGGTAGTTGAGTGTAATATCCTATCTCCTCTTTCGGTTAATCGAGTGCGCTCGATTCATCGACTGCAGAAGCCGATTCACGGAATCTAGTGCGCTAGATCAACGTGCGAAGAATCGCAGATCTTTGAACCCGGTATCGTGCGCGATCAACGAGTTCGGGATAGCTAGAATTCGGCATCTTCGGATCAACGAATTTGGGCATTTCAGTATCTTCCAATCCATCGATCGCTACTTTCATCGATCTACATTGTTTTGATTAATCCGCTGCGTCATTTTTCTTATTAATAAATCACAAATTTGTATTTCTTTCAATATTAACACCAACATCTTATTAAATTAAATATTATTCTTCTTTTCAGCGAAAATTATGGGTCGTTACAAAGCTTCATGGATATATGCATGCACAAATCATCAAGGCCAAGAGAATGTAGAAAATAAATGAATTCATGCAACATGGAGGAGCCCACATGCCCACTAACTAATGGTCCATAATTAAAATCACATGCACATGGTAATGGAGACTTAGTGGGGATTAATTAATTATCTAATGATTACTTGGAGGTTACACTATCTCAAGTGTAATTTTGGTAGTTCCCTAAAAATGAATTAGGATTTTAAGCATGTGTAAATACCCCTTATGTTTCGTGTAATGATCTTCTTCTTTTTATGCAATATTGTAGCCACAAATCAATGATAAATAAAATATCTCTTTAATGACTTCTTAGCCTTGTTCTTTACTTTCATGCATTTCTATTTCAGGCTTTCTTTTATTGCTATTTTATTTTGTGCTCTCTTATTTACTTTATGCTCCTTTTATTTCATGTTAGTAACAAATTTAATTCTTTTAATTAGTTTAGTTTTATTTCATGCAAGTAGTTAGCTCTCTTTTCTTTTAATTAGCTCTCATTTTTCTTGTTTTTTATGTTGAAATCATTTTATGTTAAGATGTATTCAAATATGGGTAGTTAAACCCCTTCAATTTAGAGGTAATGAAGCTCTCCTTAAACATATTAAATTAACATAATGATTTCATTTGTGATCTTTCTTTTGTGCTTAATGGAAATTATGAATGATGGTGGTTTATGTTTTTCTTTTAGTGAATTTGATAGTCTATGTTGACATCTCAAATAGGCTATGCTTAATCCAATATAACATAAACTATTTGATCATTTGCCTAAGTGATTTTGATAATCAAAGTCAAACTAGAATCAAAATTTGATGGTCTGTATTACTAATTCATAGTTAATAGATCATGCTTAAAATAGATTTTATTTGTAATTTCATGTCATTTTCATGAGTGTTGATAAGTGGATTTGAATGGTGTGTTAGAGTTTGATGGTTTAAGTTGTGCTAATTAATAGCATAAATAAATCATCCTTATAATAAGGACATCTATCATTTCTATTTAATATTTTAATGAGAGCTTATAAGTGTTGATTTATATGAATGATTGGAAGTGGATTTGCCTCTAAATTGTTCCTTAATCACATAGTTTCATTCACTTTTGCTCTAATTTAATTTCTACAATGTTCTAGTTTAAAATCATTTCAAAAACTTTGGGCTAATTTGATTGAGTAATATTAGAATTTAATTCTTTCCACGTGGATCGACCCGTACTCGCATACGTTCTACATGGTACGCCGTGCGCTTCTGGTTTTTATAACAAATATATTTTTCGATGGTTTTCTAATCAATAGAAAATTCATCATTTTAACAAGTTTTTGGCGTCGTTGCCGGGGAGAGAAATTTAATTTTAATTTTACTCTTCAAATTAATTTTTATTTTATTTTGTATTAGTTGTCAAAAAAAAGGAAAAAAAAAAGAAAAAATTGTGTTGTGCATTTGTTCATATACTTTGTTCCCTATTCTTGTTAAATCTCATTTGCACTATCTTATTTGTGTGTCATATATTGTTACATTTTACATTTGCACTGTCATAAAAAAAGAGAAAATAAATTTTGCATTGCAATTTAACTTTATAAACTATTACATTAGAGCAGTTTAATTTTCACTGTTTGCATTGTATTGTTTACGTTGCACTATTCTTTTTCTTGTTTGTTTACATAGCTCTGTTCTTTTTCTCTCTTCTCTATTATTGTTGCAGTTGTATCCATCACCCAGAAAATTCTCCTCTCCACTAATTCCCTCTACTCAATATAACCAACAACCTCCAACTGCCATCATATCAACTCTCACTGCCACACCTCACATTCACCGGTCAACAACCACCATCTCCTTCTTCCCAGTGCACTTCACCATTTCACAACCAAATACCTCACTTAAACTATCACAATATTGCATTCTGTTGGAATTCCTTAAGAACTAAAATGAATAGAAATATACAAAGTCCAAAGTCCCACATTGCCAAATTGTTGAGAGCTATATTGGTTTATATATGGTTTTCTCATGAGGAGGTTGGGAGCCTGGGGCTCCCAAATGTATGCTTCGTTGTGAGGAGGGAGATCATGCATCACCACCACACACGCGCGCGCCGCCGCCGTCCGTCCGACCGAACCGGGCCGGGTCGGGTTTGGGTTTGGGTCTAATATGATACTCGTATTTTTACTGCAAACTGGACCGGGTTTTCTGACAGTTGCAGGCCATACGAACAAATGCAGATCAAAGCGGACGCGGGTTGAATAGGCGCGAACAGTGGCGGACGCGGGCGAATGGATGCGGCATGAGCGGGTGCGACCCGTTAAAGGGCAGCGATGGCATAAAAACAGATGTGACTGTACGAAGAGGTACGGACGCGACTGTTTGAGCGAACGGGTGCAGACACGACCGTTCGGAAGAGATACGGACCAACTATAAATAAGAAGGAAAACTGATCACTTTCCTAACCATTTTTAGAAATCCTAATCTTCTTCTTCTCTTCTACTGCTATACTCTAAATCACAGAGTGATATACTCACTACAATCTCGAGCAGAATGCGTCTGTTGTATCTTGGGGGAATTTTGAAATAAAATTCTTAAGGAAATCGTTACGACGAGCCTCAGACATAATCGGGTTAGAATTTAAGTCTATTAGTATATTCATATACATTATTCTACATTCTATCCTTTAATTTTGTTATACTATTTATTCAAAATAGTATAACGCTGTTGTTGTAATTTATTTACAACATTCATATTGTTATAATAATTAATACAGAATTCCAATGTAGTGGAAATCTGAGCTATAAACTTGTGCGACGAGTTTATAATTATTTATTCTCTGTTTTGGTATACTATACGTGTAACATCTTAAGAATTTTACTGTTTTCACTAAAACAGAGATGGCAACAGTAGAGCTCTCAACAAAGGCTACTACACACAACAGACTCGATCCCTTTAAAGGAGATGGTGACGACTTTTTAACATGGCAGAATCAGATGTTATTCTACCTCACCACACTCGGTCTGCAATAGTATCTCGAGGAGGAGGAACTGATTTCTGCACCAGGCAAGGAAGCAGATGTTGCGACATGGAAACATTCCGATTTCCTATGCAGAAACTATATTCTGAATTGTCTCGACAAGGTGCTATACAAAGTATATCAACCTTTAAAGACAGCAAAAGCACTCTGGAATGCACTTGCCACGAAGTATAAAACGCAGAATATCAGTCTTAAGAAATTCATTGTAGACAAATTCATGGACTACAAGATGGTCGACTCCAAACCGGTGACTGCTCAACTGCATGAACTACAAATCATTATTCATGAACTCGAAGCGGAAGGTCATAAGGTTGGAGAATCGTTTTTGGTTGAAGCCATCATGGGAAAACTGCCACCGTCGTGGAGAGATTATCGCAGTTATCTAAAGCATAAAAAGAAGGAAATCTCTTTACAGGATCACATAGTCTGGTTGAAAATTGAGGCAGATAACCGTGGAATTACAAAACAAAGCAAGGAGGCATTTGTGGCTGAAGATTCAAAGACCAAAAACAAAAAGAAGAATTTCCAGAAGAAAAGGAAAGCTCCAGACAACGAACCAAAAGACAACAAACGAAACAAAAAGTTTAATGGTGAATGTTAGGTTTGTGGAAAGGTTGGACATGCTGCTAGAGATTGCAGACTCAAAAAGGACCGCAAAAAAGAGGCAAATTTAGTAGACAACATGGAAGTGGATGAGTCCAACTTCTCGGCAGTTTTATCCGAAAGCAATATGGTTCAGAATCCTAACCAATGGTGGGTGGACACAGGCGCTACTCGTCATGTCTGCTCTGACAAATCCATGTTTTCTACATACAAGAAATTCGATCATGAAGAAAAACTCTATATGGGTAATTCTGCAGTATCTATGATCGAAGGTAGTGGCACGGTAATCCTCAAGTTTACTTCGGGAAAAACTGTCAAGTTGAATGACGTGCTCCACATTCCAGACATACGCAAGAATCTCATCTCTGGTGCAGTATTACCAAAGAAAGGATTCAGAATGGTGTTCGAGTCAGACAAGATGGTTCTGTCCAAATCTGGAATGCATATCGGAAGGGGATATTTATGTGATGGCCTATTTAAGGCAAATGTAGCCGTTATCGGCAATAAAACAATGTATTCTGATTGTGCTATTAATAAAATTGAAGTTTCTTACTTGCTTGAGCACGAAATTTTACTATGGCATAATAGATTAGGACACATAAATTTCTGAAAAATGAAAATATTATCAAACTTGGGATTAATTCCAAAATTCCAAGTAGATAAGAACTACAAATGTGAGACATGTGTAGAAGCAAAAATGGTTAAAAAAAACCATTTCAATCCGTTGATAGAAGCACCGAACCACTAGGTTTGGTTCATACAGATTTATGTGATTTTAAATCGTTACTTACAAGAGGTGGGAAAAAGTACTTTATCACGTTTATTGACGATTATACGCCATATTGCTATGTATATCTTTTGAATAGTAAAGATGAAGCAATTACATCATTTATAAAGTACAAAGCTGAGGTAGAAAATCAGTTAAATAAAAAAATCAAGATATTGAGATCTGATCGAGGTGGAGAATATGAATCACCATTAGAACAGTTCTGTGCCGAAAATGGTATAATTCATCAAACAACAGCTCCATATTCACCACAACAAATTGGTGCAGCCGAGAGGAAGAATAGAACGTTAAAAGACATGATTAATGCCATGCTTTTAACTTCTGGTCTACCGATGAACTTGTGGGGGAAAGCCTTAAATATGTCTAATCACATATTAAACAAAGTTCCTCACAATAAAACAGGAACAATTCCATATGAGTTATGGAATGGACACAAACCAAGTTTTAAATACCTTAAAGTGTGGGGGTGCTTGGCAAAAGTCCCAGTTCCACCTCCCAAGAAAGTCAAACTTGGACCAAAAACAGTAGATTGTTACTATTTAGGGCCAACCCAAAATAGTAGTGCCTATAGATTTTTGGTATTCAAGTCATATATAGCTGATATTCATGTAAATACAATCATGGAATCTAGAGATGCCTCATTCTTTGAAGACGTGTTTCGGCACAAAAGGAATGAAGGGAATAATGTCCCTAAAAGGACAAGAGAAGAATCAAGCAATTCACATGAAGATGAAACTCATCATGAGATTGAGGAAGTTGAACCAAGAAGAAGCGTAAGGGCTAGGACTTCCAAGACATTTGGTTCGGATTTTTTCACATATGTGTTAGAACATGAACCTCAAACGTACAAGGAAGCAATGTCATCTTCTGAATCTTCATGTTGGAAAGAAGCAATCCAAAGTGAGATTGATTCAATTCTAAGTAATAAAACTTGAGAAATTGTTGATATTCCACCTGGAATAAAACCTATTGGCTGCAAATGGATTTTCAAGAAGAAAATGAAAGCAGATGGCTCTATCGACAAGTATAAAGCCAGATTAGTAGCCAAAGGATATCGTCAAAAAGAAGGAGTAGACTTCTTTGATACATATTCGCCAGTAACACGAATAACCTTTATAAGAATGCTAATAGCAATTGCATCAATTTATGGTCTAGAAATTCATCAAATGGATGTAAAGACAGCATTCTTAAATGGAGATCTCGATGAGGAGATCTACATGGAGCAACCTGAAGATTTTATTTCCAAAGGAAATGAAAACAAAGTCTGTAGATTAGTAAAATCATTATACGGACTAAAACAAGCTCCAAAACAATGGCATGCAAAATTCGATAGTGTCATGAGGAGAAATGGTTTTCGTATAAATGAATGCGATAAGTGTGTTTATTATAAACAAATTGGACAATCATATGTGATGATTTGTTTATATGTAGACGATATGTTAATATTTGGTCCAAATACTCAGGTAATAGAGACCATAAAGAAGATGTTAACTAGCAATTTCGATATGAAAGATTTAGGAGTTGAAGACGTTATTTTGGGAATCAAAATAATAAGAACTCCTAAAGGAATTGAATTGTCTCAGCCACACTATGTAGACAAAGTGATTGAAAAATTCCAAGACTATGGAATTAAAGGAGTGAGAACACCTTTTAATCCATTAGAAGTACTGCATAAAAACACTAATGAGAGTGTAATGCAACTGGAATACTCTCGTGTAATAGGATGTCTCATGTATCTCATGAATTGCACAAGACCAGATATAGCTTATGCAGTAAGTCGACTAAGCAGGTGTACGAGCAATCCAGGGAAGGAACACTGGAAAGCACTAATGAGAGTGCTTGGAGATTTAAAAAATACCACAAATTATTCCTTACATTATGGAAAATATCCTGCCGTCTTAGAAGGATATAGTGATGCAAATTGGATTGCTGATTCAGAGGAATCAAAATCAACGAGTGGTTATGTCTTTACCTTAGCAGGGGCAGCAGTGTCATGGAAATCTACTAAACAAACATGCATAGCTCGATCCACTATGGAATCGGAGTTCATCGCTTTAGATAAAGCAGGCGAAGAAGCAGAATGGCTTCGTCACTTTTTAGAAGATATTCCATTTTGGCCTAAACCTGTACCGGCCATATGCATACACTGTGATAACCAAGCTGCGCTAAGCAGAGCGCACAACTTTGTGTATAATGGAAAGTCACGACATATTCGTCGACGCCATAACACAGTTAGGCAGTTACTCTCAAATGGAACTATTTTCATAGATTATGTGAGAACAAATGATAACCTAGCGGATCCATTTACTAAAGGTTTATCAAGAGAGAAAATTGACTGCGCATCGAGGGGAATGGGTTTAAAAGCCTAAACCACCAAGAGTTATCTTATACGGAAACCTATCCTAGCGACTGGAGATCCCAAGGACTAGGATCAATAGGCAAACCAGTTCTGAGTAACTCAAGACGTAATGCATTTGCTTGGACATACTCCAACTCCATTCCTATGGTGCACAATATAAATGCATGCCTACAGAAGTATTCAAAGGTTAAAACTATGTTTTTTAATGATGACCATATCTTGGAAATAACAAGTGGGGTATATGTAGGATACTCTTAATGGTTGCGATCACCTATGTTAGTGTGAGCTGGGTCGGCTCTATGAGAATATTAAAGGCTTATATTTATATAAACACTCGCAGAACCAAAAAAAATTTGTTCAGGACCAAAATGAACACAACCAAGAGATTGGATGAGATAGGAATCAATTCTTCGTAAAGCTTATTGTCTGGATATACAATAAAGGCCGACGGTTCAAGATGAAATAATTCACCGATTAGCCAAGTAGATCCGATAAGTTTTAACTAGGGAAAGTTCAAAGTGAAATATCTACTTATCCACAATAAAGCATTATTCCATATGTACTCTGTGATATTTCTCTTTGTGTGGGGGATATGTATATTATCATTCATGTGGGGGATTATTGGAATTCCTTAAGAACTAAAATGAATAGAAATATACAAAGTGCAAAGTCCCACATCGCCAAATTGTTGAGAGCTATATTGGTTTATATATGGTTTTCTCATGAGGAGGTTGGGGGCCTGGGGCTCCCAAATGTATGCTTCGTTGTGAGGAGGGAGATCATGCATCACCACCACACGCGCGCGCGCCGCCGCCGTCCGTCCGACCGAACCAGGCCGGGTCGGGTTTGGGTTTGGGTCTAATATGATACTCGTATTTTTACTGCAAACTGGACCGGGTTTTCTGACAGTTGCAGGCCATACGAACAAATGCAGATCAAAGCGGACGCGGGTTGAATAGGCGCAAACAGTGGCGGGTGCGACCCGACTGAAGCGGACGCGGGCGAATGGATGCGGCATGAGCGGGTGCGACCCGTTAAAGGGCAGCGATGGCATAAAAACAGATGTGACTGTACGAAGAGGTACAGACGCGACTGTTTGAGCGAACGGGTGCAGACACGACCGTTCGGAAGAGATACGGACCAACTATAAATAAAAAGGAAAACTGATCACTTTCCTAACCATTTTTAGAAATCCTAATCTTCTTCTTCTCTTCTGCTGCTATACTCTAAATCACAGAGTGATATACTCACTACAATCTCGAGCAGAATACGTCTGTTGTATCTTGGGGGAATTTTGAAATAAAATTCTTAAGGAAATTGTTACGACGAGCCTCAGACATAATCGGGTTAGAATTCAAGTCTGTTAGTATATTTATATACATTATTCTACATTCTATCCTTTAATTTTGTTATACTATTTATTCAAAATAGTATAACGTTGTTGTTGTAATTTATTTACAACATTCATATTGTTATAATAATTAATACAGAATTCCAGTGTAGTGGAAATCTGAGCTATAAACTTGTGCGACGAGTTTATAATTATTTATTCTCTGTTTTGGTATACTAGACGTATAACACATTCTACCTCACTTAAACCATCACCATAACTGCAATCCAACTTACACCAACCACCATCATCAAACTTCCACACTCCCATGCACACCACTGCCACAGCAAACAACTCAACATCTCCCATACAATACAATTTCACCTCCCTCTGCCAATCAGACAGTAACCCACCCCCATCAACTCATCATTGTCGTTCCTCCACCTCAACAGTAAACTATCCACCTTCACCTCATCAACATCATTACCCATAACCAAATACTGCCGCATCTCCCCTCGACATCACAAACATCACAGCCTCACTCCTCCTCCTACATACTTCTGCATCATTACGCACATGAACACAAACTGCACTCCTTTACACCATCATCCCAAACTGCTGCGTGATCCTTGCCTCTCCGACCATTTCCATGCCTACTTCACTTCACTTGCTACCTCTTCCACCATGACGAACCTGTCACATACATCCCACCAAAATAGTGAACCACCCTCATCACTTGCCTTTACTAAAGTTGCAAATTCATCACTTCAACCACCACAGTACACACCCTGCTTCATTATCTTCATCAAACATATTCCCTCCGCCCACGACCTCTCTTCTTGCAAGTTCACTGCCATCAAAACTTCCCCACTACAGACCCTCTGCCTGCAAGTTCACTTCCACCACCTCCTGAACAATCATCTCCAAGTTCAACAAATAAATGCCCCCACACTTACATGCAAGTTCACCTATAGGCAAACCATACCATCATTATTCCATCACCTACAACCAAGCATTTCCCTTCACTCACACTTCCAACTCCCTCCTCCTCAGCAACACCTCTGCTTCAACCAACCCACTGCCTATCACAAGCACCTCCTTCAAACATCACCACCACTGCAAAAAGCCCGTTGTTCGGACCCTTCCTCCATCTCAACCCATGCTCAGTCACTCATGAACTTGCAGCACATACCATCCCAACCACCCACTTCTTTAAACCAAAACTGCCTCCTCCACCACATTGACATCAAACAGCAAACCTTGCTAATCACCAAGACCAGCAACCTCAACAAACCCGAAAATCCATAACTCCATACCCTAATTCCCATCGTAGCAAACCACCCTCGAACACCTTTGACTTGCGACTGAACACGAATCAATTCAGCCCCATCAAAATCACTTCCCAGATTTCGCATCCTGAGCAATCGCGAGCCCAACTTCACCCTACCGCACTTCAACACCTAACTTCACTGAACCAATTTTAGTTCACAATTTTTTTTATTTACTTCTTTTTTTTCTTCTTTTTAACTTTGCAATTTTAGAATAATAGATAAGGATGGGATTAAAACGGGGAAGCTTTGTATACTTTTTTTGAGCCTATAAGCAAACTTTGGGCTAGTGGGCTGAATTTTGAGTGTGTTTTTTTATTTAGTGTGTTGTGTTTTTTACTTTTTATAAAAAAAATTGTTTCTGTTTTGTTTCCTATTGGGTAGCCCAAAAAAATTATATATAAAAAAATAAACATATATATATATATATCTTGTTAAACTCTTTTTCAGGTTGCAAAAGCAGAAGGAGACAAATTGCCCTGTTCTGCTTGCTAAATAACTGCTCTGCTTGCTTGCTATAAAAAAAATCATCGCTTTAAATAAATTGCTAATAATTCAGCACGCTTTGGTATCATGCTCTTATTTTTTGTTTTTATTTTTCTTGCATTGTTGGTTGCTTGCATTTTAAAATCCGAAAACAAAAAAAATCAAATCTCATTCGTAGTTGCATTGTTAATTCACGTTTATTTTCATTTTTACATTCAACTTATTTTTCGTTTCTACGGGCAATACCCAACTTCACATAAGGTGGGGGATTTCATCACCCCTTCCTTGGCCCACAAATTGCATTTCATCGTAGAATTTGATTAATAATAATGGTTAGACGTTGGACATAAGGGTGTCGTGAGTTCATATAGGGCTTAATTGTATCTTGACAAGTTGTCTTCTTTTGACAATATAATTTTTTGATTCCTAGGCTACAGCAGAGCAATAATCAGTTATAAATATTACGGTGATTCTTAAATGAATATTATAGTGTTTGTTTCTCTGAAGGTACTTAAACCTTCAGCTGCATTGCTACGGTGATTCGTGGGGCACCGATAACCCATGTCCGTTACCTGGCTAAGAACTATTTTGTTGGATTAAGTCAAAGTGTGATTATACAATTTTTGGGTTAGGAGCTACTAAGGACAGAAAATTTGTAATTAAGTCCTCACATTCATTTAGTTGCATTAGTTCATGCATATATATAAAAAACAAAAAAAATCAAACAAAATCAAAAATCCATAAAATAACAAGCATTTTACTTATAGTTTTTTTTAAAACAAAATCCAAAAGAAAAAAATTCAAAAAAAACAAAAACATTTAAAAAAAGAAAAAAATTTAAAATCCAAAAAAAAGACAAAACAAAAGGTCAAATCTCCCATTTGAAAAATAAATTTTTTTGGTAAATATTTTTCCTTTTAAAAAAAACAAAAGAATTTTTCACTACATTTCATTCTCTAAAACCTTCTTCATTCTCTTAACTTTGATTCTCACATCTTTATTCCCTTGACCTTTTCACTTATGCATGAGTAGCTGGACTCGTGACACAACAATGAATCGTTTAACTCGAACAAATAATCCTCTAACAATGGTGAATGAGAACGCTCCACAAACTCTCATGGATAAAATCTTTCCCGATAGAGTTTCTATTCCTTCTTGTATTACATTACCCATCCTAACAGGTAATCACTTCGAAATTCATTCAAATCACATTGTCACGCACCTAAAGTTTGGCAATTTTGAACACGATGACCCATACATCTTCTTAACAAAATTCGAACAAGTATGTGCAACCACTAAACTCCAACAATTACGTGATAATGGAATCAAACTTCAGTTAATTCCATTGGCCCTTACCGATTATGTTGAAAATGGTTGTACAACTTACTTTCGAACTCGTTCAAAACCTGGGACGAATTAGTTAACGTTTTCTTAAACAAATTCTACCCCTTGGAGAAAACAACTAACATCCAAAACGAAATTGTGAATTTTCATCAATTCAGGGGTGAACCTTTCGAAAAATAATTTGAAAGATTTAAAGAGCTTTTGATAAAATGTCCATACCGTAATTTCGAAAAATGGACTCTTTGCCAAATAATATACGATGGACTTGAAAATAGTTCACGAACCATGCTTGAATCGATGTGCCAAGGCAATTTTCTCATCCAACATCACAATGATGCATGGCAATTCCTTGAAAACTTAGCCGAAAAGTCATCCCAATGGGAACGTTCTGACGAAAAAATCCATTTATTCACGATCGAGCGCACACTCGATAGGATCATGGTTGGCCTTGGAAGCTAAAATCGATGCGATGATTAATAAATTCGATAATGTTTTCTCATCCAACCAAATGAACCAAGCTTCCCAACCAATGTGTTATAAATGCAACGATTCAAATCACATAGTCGATCAGTGTCCTAATTCGATAGAACAACTCAATGCTTTTAACAAGGTTAAGAATGACTCATTTTCTCCAAAGTACAATCACGGTTGGAGAAATCATCCTAATTTTGCATGGAACCAAAATAATTCTAACATGGATTTGGTTCACCCCAATTTTCAAGCATTTTCGAACAATGCTTCGAATACTTCTTTTCAGCCCAACCACTTTCAACAAAATTTTGTGCCTTCATCTCAAAATCAACCACAACAATCTTTTGCTCCCTAAGACGATAAACGATTGACTTCACTTGAGAAAAGTCTTAAAACTTTGGCTAGAGCACCACTCAAAACCTCCAATCAAATAGCAATTTGCAAAATTTGTTAACCTTGTACATGCAAAATACAAGTCAATCAATTGCTAAACTTGGAATGCAAATGAGTCAATTAGCCACCTCTGTGAGTGAACATGAACGAGGCACATTCCCAAGTCATCCTGTTCCGAATCCTAGAAGTCAAAACACGAACTCGAATCAAGCCCATGTCGTTCAAGACAGCAACTTAAACCAAATGAATGTTATCACAACTTTGCGTCCCGGTAAACAAATCGATAACCAAGTGGTCAATCCAAATGATTTACCAAAATCTCCTCTTGACACTCGAAAACAACAAGCGATTCTGAACAAAACATTGAGTCAAACATCGAATCAAATGCCAATCCAAGTTATTTTTCTACTCAAGTAGACCGACCTACTGAGTGTCGAATTCCATTTCCCCATCGGCTTTGACCCAAGAAACATTCCGATCAAATGGAAAAGACGTTGGAAATTTTCAAACAAGTCAAAATGAACATTCCTCTCCTTGATATCGTTCGGCAAGTCCCAACTTACTCAAAATTCTTGAAAGACTTGTGTAGTCAAAAATGACACACTCATGTTCCTAAGAAAGTTTTCTTAGCTGTCGGTCTTAGCGAAGTCCCGTCTCAATCAAATCCCGTAAAATACAAAGATCCTGGATGTCCGACGATCTCGTGTACGATAGGAGACAAGATGATTAATAAGTGCTAACTAGACTTGGGTGCTTGTGTTAATTTGATTCCTTATTCAGTTTACCAACAACTTGGCTTAGGTGAACTCAAACCGACGAAAGTAACTCTTCAATTTGCCGATCGTTCGATAAAGAAACCCGTGGGAGAAATCAAGGACGTACTCATCAAAATCGGTCAATTCATATTCCCCATCGATTTGATCATCCTAGAGACACAACCTGCGAATAATCCTATGAGTCAAATTCCATTGATTTTTAGGCGACCTTTCTTAGCCACTTAAATGCCCTAATCAATTGTCGAAATGGTTCAATGAAAATTTCTTTTGGACACATGACTTTCGATCTTATCATCTTCAATCTCGAAAATCAATTGAACGAACCACTTGACCAAATGTTGGAAGTTAGCTCCATTCAAGAAAATTTTGACAACGAAATAGTTGTCCTTAACCACGAACGCAAGACCGAATACGAACAACTGTTTCAAGACGAGCCTAACAAGATTGAAAATGCGCTTCAGTTTGAACCCCTCACCGTTGAGTCGGAACTTCAACTAAATTCTTTGATTAAGCAACTCCCTAGGTTGGAACTCAAACCACTTCATGATCACCTTTAGTACGCATACTTAAGTGACAACAAAACGTTTCCTATCATAATCTCTTCAAATATCTCTCTTGATCAAGAAGCTTCCCTTCTTTCATTCTGTCGAAAAAAAAGAGGCAATTGGATGGTCGATTACTGGTATAAAGGGTATTAATCCCGCTCTTGTTCAACATCGTATCCACTTAGTTGATGAAGCCAAGCCTGTTCGTGACGCATAACGAAGGATTAACCTAAAAATGAAGGATGTGGTTTGAGACGAAATTCTTAAACTCCTCGATAACCGAATCATATATCCCATCTATGATAGTTCGTGGGTTAGCCCAATTCTTGTCGTGCCTAAGAAATCTGGACTTACTGTTATCAAGAACGATGCTAATGAACTCATTTCAACTAATACTCAAACGGGTTGGCGTGTTTGCATTGATTATCGAAAATTAAATGCTGCAACACGTAAAGATCACTTTCCTCTTCCTTTCATTGACCAAATGCTTGAACGATTACCCAGCCATGAATTCTATTGCTTTCTTGATGGTTATTTCGGTTATAACCAAATTCCAATCGCTCCCAAACATCAATAGAAAACGACTTTCACTTATCCCTTTAGCACCTTTGCATATCGACATATGCCATTTAGCCTTTGCAACGCTCCTGCTACTTTCCGAAGATGCATGGTCAGCATCTTTTCTGATATGATCGAACGCTTTCTGGAAGTGTTTATGGATGATTTTTCCATCTTTGGAAATTCTTTTTCCAGGTGCTTACACCATCTTGAGTTAGTTCTGAATCGATGCAAGGACAAACACTTAACGTTTAATTAGGAAAATGTCATATCATGGTCAAACATGGCATTGTTCTTGGGCATGTCATTTCAAACAAAGGAATTGAGGTAGACAAAGCAAAAGTTGATATAATTGCAATTCTACCCATTCCTAAATCTATCAAGGACATTCGTTCATTTCTGGGACACACTGGTTTCTATCGACGCTTTGTGAAGGACTTTAGTAAAATTGCTCGACCTATGACGACTCTTCTTGGGAAAGGCGTTCCATTTGACATTAATTCCGACTGTGTTTCTGCTTTCGAACGTCTCAAAAATGAACTCATTTCCGCCCCCATCATTTGCTCACCCAATTGGGATCTTCCATTCAAAATAATGTGTGGCACTTCTAACTTTGCAGTTGGTGGTGTCTTAGGACAATGCATCAACAAAATTCTTCACGTCATCTACTATGCTAGTATGACTCTAAACGATGCTCAACTCAATTACACGACCACTGAAAAAGAGCTTCTAGTGGTAGTCTTTACGCTCTAAAAGTTCCCACCTTATTTGATTGGCTCACACATTACTATTTACACTGACCACTCCGCTCTTAGGTACCTTTTACTAAAAAGGATGCAAAGTCTTATTTGATCAGTTGGATCCTATTACTCCAAGAATTTGACCTTACGATCAAAGAAGAAAAAGGATCCGACAATGTTATTGTTGATCATCTGTCACGTCTTCCAAACGCACCATCTTCTTTCCCAATCAACGAGAACTTTCCTGATGAACAACTCTTTTTGTTTCCACCGATCCATGGTATGCCGATATAGTGAACTATTTAGTCACTAAGGAAACTCCTTCATTTTGGTCAAAACAAGATAAAAATAAATTTCTTTCCCAAGTCAATATATTGGGATGATCCATACTTGTTTAAGTATTATTCCGACCAAATCATTCGACATTGCGTCCCAGATTGAAAAATTAAGACTGTTCTTTCGTTTTGTCATGACCAAGCTTGTGGTGGTCACTTCGGTCCTAAGAAAATAGTGGAACTGGTGCTTCAATGTGGGTTTTACTAGCTTACGCTTTTCAAAGATGCATTCGAGTTCTTTAAAACTTGTGATTGCTACCAAATGTTAGGAAAAATCTCTCGACGAAACATTATGCTTTTGAACCCCATTCTTACGATCAAAATCTTTAATGTTTGGGGTATTAACTTTATTGGACCGTTTCCCAACTCTTTTAGAAATCTGTACATTCTTCTTGTTGTTGATTACGTCTCTAAATGGGTTGAAGCCATTCCTTGTAAAACAAATGACCACAAAGTTGTTGTGAAATTCATAAAAGAAACATCTTTTCGAGGTTTGGAACACCTCGCACAATAATAAGCGATATTGGAACCTATTTCTGTAATCGATCGTTTGAAACTCTGATGAAGAAATACTTGATAACCTACAAGTTATCCACTTCTTATCATCCTCAAACATGTGGCCAAGTTGAAGTTTCAAATCGCCAGATCAAGTAAATTTTGGAGAAAACTATAAAAAAAAGATTGGTCACAAAAATTAACAGATGCGCTTTGTGCTTATAGAATTGCGTGTAAAACCAATCTTAGGATGTCTCCTTTTAGGCTAGTATATGTAAAAGCATGCCTTTTACCCATCGAACTTGAACATAAAGCATTGTGGGCGATTAAGAACATAAACTTTGATCTTGAAAAAGCTGGCGAAAACAGGAAATTGCAACTCAATGAATTAGAGGAGATTAGGAACAACACGTATGAAAAGGAGAAAATTTACAAAGAAAGAACAAAAGTTTTTCATGATAAGTCAATCCTAAGGAAAGCATTTTCGCCAAATCAAAAAGTTCTTTTGTATGACTCTCGACTTCATTTGTTCCCTAGAAATTTAAAATCAAGGTGGACAGGACCATACGTCGTACATACTATTTTTCTACATGGTGCCATAGAAAAAGAAAACCCTAGGGATGGATCGATTTTTAAAGTCAATGATCATCGTTTAAAACCTTACTTGGAGTTGGCGAGTGATCGAGAGAAGGAGCTCATGATTCTTCATGAGCCACACTACGTTTAATAAGAAATTTTAACCCTCTTTTGTAAATATGTACATATTTTTCTCCGTTACACTCATTATATCATGCATTGATTGTGGGGACATAGTCAAAATCAAGTGTGGGAGGAGTCTAATATTTCTGATTTTTCATGGTTTATTTTTTGTATTCTCTTTTAATAGTAAAAAGAAATTCCCAAAACAAAATTTTCTTTTTAGTGTATTGATTTACTTTCGAAGAACACGATAGGATAAGTATACGTTTTTGGTTATTAGATTGAAAATTTACTTGCCTCAACAAAAATAAAAATAGAAGTTTAATTACAAGTAAATATGGTTTAACTAGCATATAGAAAGGTTTATGGGTGACAATTATGAAGTATATCCTATTTGTAATCTTTGTTTAAAAGAGTAGTTGATTTAAAGTAAAGGCAATAACATTTTTGATCTTCTAAGTTAAGGGGTGCTAAGATGATTTTGCACAACCCTCTCTTTTCAAGAAAAAAAGGTTTTCATAGTAATAAGAAACACCTAGAGTCATGTGTTCACATGTAAGTGTGTACACTCGCCATGCTCTGTACCCTTCTCACGTAAGCTCGAAAGGCAGTGCATGGTCGATATATCTAGCCTCAGTTTATCTGAGTTAGGTGTGTGTAAATAAAATTAAAATAATAATAATAAACACCTAGATTCGTATGTTCATACGCAAGTGTGTACACTCACCACGCTCTGTACCCTTCCTACGTAAGCCCGTAAGGCAGAGCATGATCGGTATATCTGGCCTCAGTTTATCTGAGTTTGGTGTGTTAAATAATAATGCTAATATTTTTCAAAATAGAGAGAGCAAGCAAGTGAAATCCAAGCACTATTTTCACTTATTTGATTCGTCTTGTTATTCAAAAGAAATAAAAATTCCACTTTGCAAAACTTTGATAATCAACTAAAGGATCCATTTCATAGTTGCACTATGTTATCAACCGAAACAGCTAGCCAAACTAGAGTCTAACCATGATGATAACTTCATTTTTGTTGGAAGTTTTGATGAGTAAAAGGACTAAAATTTCTTATATTTAACTTACTAGTGTCAATTTAAAAGTAAATTCGTCATTTGTAAACATTATTGAAAACTTGCATCGTGTAGACGCATTAGAATTTGCATATCGCATGTTAGATTTTGTGGGTAGTATCCGCTGAAAACCCACACGAGACAACACACACCCTAGTATCCTACTAGGGACACCTAGAGGTTTAACGGCTTGTTGCATATGCTCAATGCAATCGTGTTTCCTACGAAAACGGATTTATCCTAGTTTTAGTTTATTCGAGGACCAATAAAATGATAAGTGTGGAGGTATTTGATGTGCATGTAAAAGTTTATATTTTTACTCCTATTTTTAATCTACTTCTATTTAAATAAATGAGTATATTAGGGTATTTAACATGTTTAAACCAAAATTTAAATTGTTTTCAAATCATCATTCATGCATCTTCATTTGGGGGCAAAATGGTAATTTTGTATATGAATTAATTTTGAGAAAATTTATTTGCACATTTTTATTTTTATCTGTAGGAAATTGAGTGTGAATTGGATGGATCTTCATGGATATATGCATGCACAAATTGATCAAGGCCAAGAGAATATAGAAAATAAAAGAATTCATGCAACAGGTAGGAGCCCACATGCCCAATAACTAATGGTCCATAATTAAAATCACATGCACATGTTAATGGAGACTTAGTGGGGATTAATTAATTACCTAATGATTACTTGGAAGTTACACTATCTCGAGGGCAATTTTGGTAGTCCGCTAAAAATGAATTAGTGTTTTAAGCATGTATAACTACCCCTTGTGTTTCATGTAATGATCTTCTTCTTTTTTATGCAATATTGTAGCCACAAATCAATGATAAATAAAATGTCTCTTTAATGGCTTCTTAGCCTTGTTCTTTACTTTCACGCATTTCTATTTCATGCTTTCTTTTATGGCTATTTTATTTTATGCTCTTCTATTTACTTTATGCTCCTTTTATTTCATGTTAGTTGCATAGATTTAATTCTTGTAATTAGTTTAGTTTTATTTTCTGCAAGTAGTTAGCTCTCTTTTCTTTTAATTAGCTCTCATTTTTCTTTTTTTTTATGTTGAAATCATTTTATGTTAATATGTATTCGAATATGAGTAGATAAACCCCTTTAATTTAGAGGTAATGAAGCTCTCATGAAACATATTAAATTGACATAATGATTTCATTTATGATCTCTCTTTTGTGCTTAATGGAAATTATGAATGATGGTGGTTTATGTTTTTCTTTTAGTGAATTTGATAGTCTATGTTGACATCTCAAATAGGCTATGCTTAATCCAATATAACATAAACTATATGATCATTTGCTAAGTGATTTTGATAATGAAAATCAAACTAGAATCAAAATTTGATGGTCTATCTTATTAATTCATAGTAAATAGATCATGCTTAAAATTGATTTTATTTTTAATTTCATGTCATTTTCATGAATGTTGATAAGTGGGTTTGAATGGTGTGTTAGAGTTTGATGGGTTAAGTTGTGCTAATTAATAGCATAAATAAATCATACTTACAATAAGCACATCTATCATTTCTATTTAATATTTTAATAAAAGATTATAAATGAATTTGTGTTGATTTATATGAATGATTGGAAGTGAATTTGCCTCTAAATTTCTCCTTAATCACATAGTTTCATTCACTTTTGCACTAGTTTGATTTCCACAATTTTCTAGTTTAAAACAACTTCAAAAAATTTGGGCTAATTTGATTGAGTAACATTAGAATTTAATTTTTTTTCCTGTGAATTGACCCGTACTCGCATACGTACTACCATTGTACACCGTGTGCTTGCGGTTTTTATAACAAATATATTTTTCAACGGTTTTCTAATCGATAGAAAATTCATCATTTTAACATATATAATAGATAAACACTGTCTAGGCTTCACAATGTCGCACAGCAGAATAAGCACAAGTATCCATATATAATAAGAGAAAGCTACATCATGCCCGTCCTCTGCACGGCCACTGCGTATCACCTAGACCTGCTATCTAGTCTACTTATTTAAGAGTACCCAAGATAATAAGAAGCAAAGCATAAAACCTCAATTCAGATAACAATACGGTGTGAGCGATAAGAAATATCAACATACCATACAAGTCGATATAGTAAAGACCAAGGGTATACAAACCATACCCAATATGTCCCTATGACCAAACAGTTAGCACATAACAAACATAATATACTACTCTACAAACATCATAAAGGTGCACTACATACTAAGTACAATGACGGGTGTTTAGGTATCCCCATCCACAATACATATCTCAGGTGACATCCCTAGAGTGACAGATTATAGGAAGAATAAACAAAGCAAACATATCATCCATCAAACAATTCTCACAATCACTCAATATGCCCTGGATATATGATAACTCGTTTGACCATTTCTCGGCTAGGGATTAATGGAAAAATCCCAGTTTTCAGTGTATTTGCTCACAACCCAAAGCAAACACTAGACCTATTCCACCGGTCCAAGGTATATGGATCCATTCAACTGATCCGAGGTAGCCATTCCAAGTGCCCAATGAGCGTCCTCACAAAACCCCTGCTTTCGAGTTCATCAAAAAACACTCCAAGTATAAATGATCCCTTAGCATGCATATCTAAGCTCTTTCCTTTCTTCATCATGTTTCCTTTCATCCTCAAGGAACCATTCCACATTCCTTTCTTTCCATGATAGAACCATTCAACATTCTATCCATAGGTTGCACTTCCGAGAACCCGCCCTTTGTGGATAATCTCATGACTCCATTCAACGTCTAGCCATCATCCTTGGAACATAACTTCATTCACTATCGGGTTGCCATCATCGACACCCGAAGCTATTATCCTTCATTGTGCTACTACTTCGCCATCGAACACCAAGCGAACAAACAAAACACCTTTCGTACGACCTGTAGAACATCCTCTTCCCCTTTTGGAAATTTGCCCTTCACAGAACTCATAAATTCAAGTTGGTAACGACCAAAAGAGGTCGGTACCGGTATGAATTCCTAACCACCACTTAGCCAAATTTTGGCTAAGTACTTTCCTCACTGATCACTTCTCCTTTTGCGTGCTTGGAACCCCCTTGCTCCATTCCTTAACCTCACATGTCCCCAGCACCCACCTGAAGCCAAGAAAAGAGGTCGTTACCGACCTAAAGTGGTAAATACCGAGTTCTATACTTAGCCAATTTTTGAAGCTCTAACTCCTGGAACTTCTCACTTAGCCCCTACTTGAAGTGTTCCTCGAAGTTCCTCTTATTTTGGCCCTAAGAAATCTTCCATCGACTGGAACTGAAACTAACTCCACCGAACCGAATTTAGATCGGTGTTAACATCTAGTTGAGCATCCAAACCAACTCTAAACAACTTTGCGACTAAATTCATAACCTCCACCCCTCCTCTATAGCCCCTCGGCCAAGTTTTGTCCCATGTTGAGCAATTTTTACTTCGTTTTACCCAAATCAACGACTTCTTCCTAATAACTCTAAAACAGTAGCCAACCATATCAAAACAATTCATCCAAACATACGCACCATTCATAAGCATCCATCTAACATAAAAAATCAATTCAAACATTATGAATATACAAGATTCTACCTGGATCTACTTTACACTAAAATGACAATATGATCCAAAAGTGGTTGTAAAACCATTCAAAATCAAATCTAATCATTTTAATTTAGGCCATAAACATGAATGAGGGTTAAATTAAAGTTTTAAACCATTTTAGTATCAAAATCATATTAAAAACATTAGCTTTAACTATATGGGTAAACATAGGATGGTGAGAGATCAATAACCACTCACCTAATACTCAAAATATCAATTAGATGCCTAAATCTGAGATGAACAGCCAAGAACATGAATTCCAAAACACCAAGATTATTGATCTACAATCGCATTATCTAATTACCCTTCTAATAATGGATAGACTAAGATTAGTAAGAAATAGAGAGCATTTTTATGAAATTAGGATCAACGGAGGTTCGAAATTATTCTGGGAAAGTGGGACATGATCTGATTTTATCCCACCTCCCCCAATTAGCCATAATTCCCAAAATTAATTAGTAGGCTTATGTATGGGCTTAGTAATTGTTTGCTAATCTGTCCAGCAGCAAACAGATTTAAAATGGCCATATCTCCTAAATTGTAAGTTTGTTTTCCTACTATGACCACTCTACGGAAAGAGAAACCATAAGCATGATTTAATGAAAGTGGTTTCAGATCCTAATTCAATCCCTATCAAAAGTTATATGCCTTACAAGAATTTATCAATCCAAAATGTCCGATAAAAATTTAAAGTATGGAAAATGTCCCTAGTAGTCATTTCCTAAAGTTTTAAAGCTATACGACCTCATATATATTAAATAATAATATTTTATGATTATTTGATACGTAAAATATGGGTCATTACAATAGTTTTTTTATAACTTTCAATACGTAACCCCATGGTTCCCCGAATAGTTATGAGTAATACACTTCCCAATATTTTAAGAGCGTTATGTGCTCTAGTCTCAACGAATGTATCGATACCATGTCTTGAAACGCCTTGACTATGAATGTTTAAAATAATATTTCATTTTAAATGCGACAAATTTATCATGATTACAACACATTGTAATTACTATCACATAACATATCATTTAAGGATTTACTTTTTAATATACCTTAAATTAATTACTTAGTTAATTATATCACAATATAATAAGTATATAATAGAAAGAAAAACATATTTTATTTTATACAGGTTTGGTTACCGATTCAGATATATGTAACAAATTACATAATTTATTCTAAACCATACTTCTAACTCTATCAAGATCTTATGTGGACTACTCCAGAGGAGTTTGGGATTGATCAATAATAATTGACCAATTTATTTTGAACATGAGTTTCATAAACTAAAACCAAATCAGTTTTATATATATGTAAGGAAATCCATAAAATGTTTATGAATACATATTCCATTACACTAGGAAACAATTGTTATTTCAAGAAACACAAACTTTGTGGCAATGGAATTTCTTTAAGAAATTATTGTTAGTAAAATGGATTTGGATATGATCCAAAATTAAACGGACACAATACATTAGAATGTCTAATAAGTTATAACAAAACGGATTTTCGACCCTCGAAAATCGATACAAATACGTCCACTGTATTACATGTCGAGCAATCGAATGTCGGAAAACCAGATAGTTAGGGGAAAAGAAAAGGAAGAGGTAGAAGAAAATAGAAAACAACAACACAGAATCTCAAAATCGCAGCGGAAAAATATACAATAGATAATAACATGTCTTTATACAAAAAGAGCTATAACTGTTATTTATACATACCATTATCAGAGTACAACAAATCAACAACTCAATACTGGACAGTTATAATAACTTGTCCTCGCAAATGCTGACGATACAGTCTAACATACACAGCGCAATATAATCAAGAACGTGTAAAACGTCTTCATCATCCATCTCGTCTCCTGTGCTCCATAGCATCCTAACCTGAATCTGTAATACTCGGTCTGACCCGAGCATTATAATAAAATAACACCTAAGTCCGCCTGGAAAACCAACGTGAGAAAATACACTCAATTTGAATTATTACCATTATCAGAATCCTTTGAAAAACAAAGGTATCTCGTAAGACCTCGTCACACATAAACACGACGAGTTTTTACCTTACGATAACCAAAACATCTTATATCAAAATCATCTGATATTATAATAGTGTCTAAGTACAAATGATATTTCAAATAGCCGAAATTGTTACATTCATTAAATTCCAGCATACTAGGCTCTACAACCAAAACCGTAAAGGTACGTATTGGAGAATGGATTTCCATACAATGACTAGGCACTAGGGTACCACCTATCACGGTACACATCTAGAAAAATGTACCGAGGACCTCGCCTGGATCCCCTACAACACAAGATCGGTTCTACCACTAACCTGGATAGTACCGAATATGTTACCACACCGGGTGTTCCCACCCTTATCGAGAGCTCTTTTTCCATGCACCACCATATCCATAATTTATAATATATCCAAGGATATCTAGAAAGGTGATAAAATATCCTATTTGGGTGCGACCCACTTAGCCTTGCTGCATCTCCCCTGATTTTCAGTCATTCCGGTTGATGAGGCTTGAGGCTACGATTACCTTTTTAAGAATAATTTCACTTATAATGCTCATCGTCCTCCAATGACGATGTTCTGAAAGCATTCGTCCATACAAGTTATCGAAGGTTTGGACAAACCAAATCATCGTCTTCACCGTCTTCACGATATCCATTCGTAATGCTCAAATCGGATCGAAGTGGTTTTCGGATAATTAAATCCGATCCCGATCTCTTTGAAATGATCAACGAAATTGGCCAATACTTGATAGTTGGTTATTTAACTATCAATATAACATCCATAAGCAGTCACTAGGCCCATATTATAATTTTCCAAAATTTATTTCCAAAATATCTTTATAAGATATATATTCAAATCCCTTCAAATTTTCAATTTTTGAGACAACTCAAATACTTATATCCATATCAGGATATTTCGAACCATCTCTTATTTCAACACTTAGAAAAGATATTTAAAAATATATTTTTCTAAACCCCTTACTTCCCAACACTTAGGAAAGTTCCATTTATTTCTCATTCCTTAAAACCCTTCACAATTTTTATTGTAAATTCCTTAACTCGTTTATAATGAATTCTATAAGTTCCGGGGTTCCTTAATCAAATCTCTTTATTCAAAAGTATATACTTATCTCATCGAAATAAGTATATTCACAAACCATTTCCTTCAAAAATATTTGAAAACCTTTTAAAATAAATATGGAAAGCACCATGCGGTATCAACTATGGATTCGCAGCTCAATGATTGCGTCTCTTTCCCAGAGAAATCCAAACTTAACTATAGGCAATCTCTGCCTCCTGATTTCGCCATGAAAGTATACCATTACTTTTCGAAAACTTTATTTAATAATTATCTCAAAATAATGCTTTTAAATTTTTCTATAATAATTTTCCATGTTTAATCTAGGAAAATACTTTTAAATAAAAGCTATTATATAAAACTATATTAATATTGAATAATTTATCTTTTAAAATAATAATACTGATTAATTCTGATTTATTAATAAAATTCTAATCATTTTACAAGACTTGTTTATAAAACTTATAATTCATTTTGACAATTTAAAAATATTTAAATAACTAACTTTCTGGAATATTTTACGCCAAAACATTTTTAAATTACCTAGTTAAATAATTAAAAATCCTCTTTTTAAAACAAACTCAACTTCTCGATAAAAATATATTTTTCAATTCCAATATAACCAATATAACATTTATAAATCTCTCTCGATTTATCACCAATCGATTTACGTTCCCAATTTCATAAATCTCTTTTTTTCACATTTCCAAAAGTAAAATCTATCGTTTCTTTTAAAACCGATTTACCCATCTCATTATAAATTCTTATCGTGAATCTATGTCTTCAATTTATCAAATGATAATCATTTCACTTTATTTATAAACATTGTTTATAAATCCCATAGTCTCATTTCCAGTTTACAACGGTTTGACATCACTTAAATCCATTATAAATGGATTTCTAAATTAAATTCCATTTATAAATCAATTTCTTAAATAAACCAAACTATATTCCAAACCAACCAAATCTCGATTTTACCACTATTTCGTAATTTAGTAATCTTATTTAAGGCTTAGTATAACCAATTTTATATTTATTTCCAAATTCCCTTCTATTTCCCAATCTATTAAAAATCTAGATTTTAAAACCTTTTATAATTAAAAAAATTATCACTTAAGAATTATTGTTTAAAATCCTTTATATATATATATATATATATTATTCCAAAATCCCTATTCCAATATCCCGAAATAGTTAAGTAAAATTTTAAAGTCAAACTATTTATCTTATCCAAATCAATTTTCTTTAACTGATCCCAAACTCTATATAAATATTTCACTTTCAAAAATCCCCTTTTAATTTCTTTTCAAATTCAAAATATACATTTATGGTATTTTTTTTAAAATACGAAAACCTAGGCCAGTATTACCACAACATCCAATAAATTCAAATCACACAATAATCTATCACAGCACAGATTATTCCAAACATATCATATAACACTATATATGAAACTAATTTCAACATTTTTGAAGAATTCAGTTGGATCCCTCCAACCTATTTTCCCTGCAACCACAGATGTTAATACAACATAAAAATACCAATCCCGCTTCGAGGCAGGATATAGCGGTAATTTAGGGTCATCTGCTTTTATGCGAGGCGCATAGGGTCTCATCCGCTCCAACCGGCGGGAATAATCAATCCAACTACTAATATATATACCAATATAAATAATATAGCATCTAACTGATATTAATTTATAAATTCAACCAATCACCCAAAATTAATTTTATTCATTTAAAATTAATTGCAGTAATCCAAATGAGTGAGATTAACTCACATTGTTTACCATCGTTGCTAAAGCGTTCTATTTTAATTAAAATTAAATAGACGTTTAATTTCAACCAAACTGATTCCAAAGCAGAGATCTCCTTAATACGAACCCAACGCGACTGACCGCGTTGGATTCCGATCTACAATGAATGAGATACGCCATTTATAAGCTTTAAAGATTTTACTTTAAATAATAAATTATATAACTATTCTTTTTTTATATATATAAACAAAGCACATACCCAAATGAAAAGAAAACCCGGCCCACACTGTCTCCTTCTTCCCCGAACTATTTCTTCTCCACTTGAAGCTTTCAAATTCCCGTGCACGCTCGTGTTAGTGACACACCCACATCGCTCGCCTACGGCTAAACCACCACCGTCAAACCATTCGCCAGTCTCCCACAACCACGCCCATACCTTCGATTCGCCGTACGTCGCCCTAAATCAAATCACGACACAACAAACGTCCCCTCGACCTACACTGTTCACACGACATTTTTCATCACCGCTCCTCCCAAATTTCGACGACGCGCTGCACTCCGCCACCCTAAGACCAAATCCAACCTTCGTCTTGCGAATCGATGAACCATTTCTCGAGAATATAAAACCCTATCACGAACTGGTGGTTCGACTTCATAGTCGAGGTTAACAACTTGACTCCGCACCGTACGAGACTTGTACCATAATGAAGCTCATCGAAAAACAAGATTTTTGCAACTGGTTTCACATTTTTTCATTGAGTAGATTTAGAGAAAATGATTTTTGAAGTTTTTCCATGCTTTATTTCTTTTCTCTGCTTCCAACTATGTTCGGCTGGACATATAAAAGAGGAGGAAACGTGTTTGGAGAGGGAAGTGTGTTTGAAAAGGGAAAAGGTACAGTGAAAAGATATAATAACAGCTGAAAGTAAGGTTTGACTAGACAATATTTTAATTAAAATTTTAAAATATCTTGATTTACGCAGCACAAAATTTCGAACCCCTATCAAGACATGTCGCTAGGCATTTAAAATGTTATACCCCTATTCCGAATGTAATGGAAAAGGTTTCGAGTCATAATTCGATCGTATGGAGAAGAATGCTTTTTGAACCCAATTATTATATTGAATTTTTTATATTAAATTCAACGCGTTTATATCTCGTACGACCAAACGATAACTCCAAACGCTACAAAATTTAAAATCCGATAATAATACACTATTATGTATCCAATGGAACCAGTTTCATCGAAATCCGAGACTGTGCCCCGGAAGACTATTTTTACTCATTAATATATACAAGTTATTTTTAAAATTGAATAAATCGCTTATAAATCCAATATAAAAGTTCTATTATCTTCATTCTTATTAATATAAATTTTAATAAGCCTTTAAATTATTTTTAACAAGCTTAAAACTCAAGATTCAATTATTTGAGTAAATTCCAATTATTAAATTATCCAATAAATCATTATATTGGAAATTCAAGTTAAAAATTATCTTTTCAGTATTAAATCAATTAAATATCCCAATTTCAAATAACCAAAATTTTGGGTCGTTACATTCCTTCCCCCTTAAAAGAATTTCGTCCTCGAAATTACCAAGGTAAGAAGAATGGTCCAAAACCCATTAACTTTTCCAAAACCAATCAGTTAAATCGGTTCCAAAAATCAATTTATTGAAGCCACGTTATCACTTTTACTAATTTCCAAATAATATTATTTACTTAACCATTTTCAAGTTATAATCCAAAATCAAATTCTAGTTATAAAAAAATTGTTCAAAATTTCTAACTCCTTAATTTTCGAAAAATTTCGCAAGCGTCTCCTTTGCATGGCTAGATCCAAACAACTACAAATCGTCACTATGGGCCCAAATCATCAAAAGAAAACAAAAGCCAAGTGGCTCAATCATAAAATCATCAAATCCAAACAACAATTTAAACATGTACCTTTTTGTCGAGCAATCCAATTTTCTTGATTTTCACTACCTGCCTCTTATTTACCAATGATATCCAATCACAAAAACCATTTTATATTTTGCATTTACAATTTCCATTATTTGCTTTACTTAGCCCGTACAATGTACATATATTATCCGTACGCAATATCAAATTTGGTCGCTCACTCGATCATACAATTTCACTTCCGAACTAGTATCGTTCACACGACTCTCTAGTGCGGACTTAGATCTGATTCCTTGATTAGAAACCGTCACTACGCCATAGATTGCATACTGCAACACCAAAGAAGTGATGCAGGAAGTGCCAAAAAATGTTGCTATAGGCTAAAAAAGGGCAAAGGCAACACTTTCTCGGTGATGCATTTTGCCACGTTGCCGCAGACCTCAAAGGCAACATTTTGACTATCTAAGGCAACATAAGAAATATTGTTGCAATAGAATCCTATTTGGGTCTATAGCAACATCCATAGGTGCATGTAGCAACATTCAAAAATGTTGCTATAGATATTAATTTTCTGAATTTGTGGGGCCCACAATGTAGAGCATATTTGATTTTTTAATAGAAATAAATATTTATTTAATAAAATGCTATTGCACAGAATTTGATATTCAAACAGTAATTTATTTAAATAAATATTTTATTTCAACATTTGAAATAGTACAAATTCCCGACTCCACTATTTTACAATTCAATGATATATAACACTGATATTTACATATACAGATATTCCTCACTACATCACTCAGTTCACTCATTACATATGCAGTTTCAATTTATACAGACACCGACATTGACAAATATATGACGAGCTGAGTGCCGAGCCGAAGGCGAGCCGAGTGCCGAGCCGAAGGCGAGCCGAGTGCCGAGCCGAAGGCGAGCCGAGAAGCGGGTCCGGGCGCAGTGCCGGCGGGGGTCCGGGGCACCGCAGTCCCGGCGGGGGTCGAACAAGTGGGCACCGCCCGATTCATTCGATTTCGGAAGATCAAGCCTTCTTTGAAACCTGTCTTCAAGCTCATGCATTCATACACTCATGCACATTTGATTTGACTCTGTCTTCAAGCTTGTATCCAGCTGTCCAGTCTTCAATACCTGTCACATATAATTCAAAAGCAGTAATCTAGAAAATAATATTTAACTTGAACAGAAAATGAAAATATTTTTGTTATATTATTTGCCTCAGGTATTTGGGTTGTTTCTTTTCATATTTTTTTCTGACAGGGACCAAATATTTGCACGGACAACCTGTGATATACACAGTATGGAAGACACCAAGCAACAGTTCGGGCAAAAATGCACAAAGGAGAAGCCAAGTGCACAAAGTAGTACTCAACACAGCAAGCAACATAACATGATCAAGAAATGCATGTACATGGATGAACATACATGCATCATAAGACTTGGTACAAGAAACTACTCAAGTGCAACTACTCAAGTGCAAGTTCATACTCAAGTGCAGCCAGATATGTAGACAAGCCAAAAAAATGGACACGGCACAAGGTCAAACCCGAGTCATCGACTGGATTCAACTCAGGGCCAAGCAACCAACAAAACAAACAAGAACCAAGTTCAGCAAAATGTAGACAAGCCAGTGCAAGAAACACAGCAGTACACATAGGCAGCCCATCAAGCAAAAACAGTGAATGCATCAGGAATGTACAAGAGAAACATAGGCAGTAATATGATATACAGAGGACTTGGAGCATCAGTTCATGTTAAAGAACAAGGTTAGCATGGTACCAGTTCAGTCCAGACCAAGAAAAACCAACAAAGCTCAACACACATATGTTTGTATATATCGTGGAAATCAAAACTCAATGTTCAGATTAGTCAACAGTTTTAGAAAACCAAAGATCACTTTCAAAGTTCTGATTTTCAAAAATGCAGAAGTTTTCAAGTGAAGCAGTTTTCTAGAGGACAACAGAATACAAATACTTCAAGTTCTGGTTTAACAAATGCAGCAAGGTACAAAGGTATGTGAACAAGTTTAACAAAGGTTCAAGTTCTGGTTTAACAAAGGTTCAAGTTCTGGTTTAACAAAGGTTCAAGTTCTGGTTTAACAAATGCAGCAGAAAGGAGCTAACAAGCTCAGATCAGAAATCAAAAACAAGCCAGTGAACCAAAATCCAACATACCAAATAATATCACATCGCAATTCATCATCGGCAAAGCAAAATCAAGCCAGTGAACCAAAATCCAACATACCAAATAATATCACATCGCAATTCATCATCGGCAAAGCAAAATCAAGCCAGTGAACCAAAATCCAACATATCAATACATCATCGCAATCCAACATACCAGATTTCTCAAAGTCCAACAGAAAGATTAAACTTGAGATTATAGGAAATAAAGCCTATAAATAAATCCCAATTCATCATCGGCAAAAGCGTGCGAGTGTAACCAAAATCGAGAATAATCAAGTAAACCAGAAGGCAGAAAACATACCAAATAATATCACATCGCACCGGACGACAAAGTCAAAGCAATTCGAGCAATCAATCAAGGAGAATGAAGGAGCAAGCTACCAGAAACGTTTCTCACACTAGATTCGATCAATCAGAGCATCAAAGCAACTAGAATCGTGTGCCCTAGTTTTCACAGAGTGGAACGAGAAAGAAAAATGCCGTGCCCTAATTTTCACACAAAGAGGAACGAGAAAGAAAAGTAAAGCGGGAAATGGAAATTGCTAAGGTGTGGATTGATGGTGTGGATTGATGGTTGAGATTTTGTTTTAAATGATGGTGTGGATCGCTGAGGTGTAAAATTTTATTAATTTTATTAATTTGAATATATTTATAGCTACTGCAACATTTTGCTGATATCTATGCTAACACATTGAAGTGAATGTTGCAATAGACAAAAATCAGCATAGCTATCGTTACATTGTAGCTAGCAACACCTTGTAATTTCGTTGCAATAGGCCATCTATGGCGTAGTGCGTCATTCTCCTTGCATAGCCGTATACTATGATAGAGAATCCCAGAATCAATCAAAAATCCATATCCAATGTCCGCCGTCGAAAATCAAGTGAAAAAATCCTAACTCGGATCGATATAAATTATCTCAAAATTCTGTGCTTGAATCTGGATCAAACCGTTATGCGAATAAAATAATATACATACAATTTACGTATTTATTTCCATTGATTCTTAGCTATATTAAGTTCTTTTTATTCACATTTACTTTCATTTCCATTCAATTATTCACAGTTATACTTCACATCACCTATTTACTTGGAATATCACTTAAATACCAATTTCACTTAAGAATTTCACCATCAATTTTTCTTAAGTCAATGATAAACATTTTACACAAAATTTCTTACATTTATTACCACTTCACCACTTAAGCCTATATCCATTTCAATCAAATTCAATTTCGATTCCATATAACTTACAAATTAAATTAATTAGTTCATCCACTAATTCATTTCCAAATCTTAATAAATTCTATTTTCTTTAGTTAGTCCATCCAGCCTAACTTAGGCTAAATTTTCAAATTCCACTCCCTTTAACTTATCTTAAGTTAAATTTTTTTATCCCACAGTTCAAATTCCGAATTTTATAAGTTATCAAACTTACTCAAATTCCATAAAACATTTTAAATAAAAATCCCAGAGTTAAACACTTTGTCCTAAGTATTTCAAATCATTTTTGAAATCATATATACCCAAAATCCCTTAGTATATCAAATCATTTCTTCGAATTTCAAAATCAAATCAGTTTTACCAAAAGAAAACTTCAATTGTAGCAATTCCTCTCTTGGAAACTCGAAAATGAACGTTGATGATGCTGCAGTCATCACCGAAATTATTTTCCAACGACCGAAGTGAGTTCAGTGCTTTTATCTCCTTTAAAATACATTTTAAAAAAATATTTCAATTCAAAAATATTTTCCAAATAACATCACTATTATTTTCCAAGACTTTGCAAAACATTTCAAAACCAACGGGAATTAGTTTCCCAAAATCCCAGCCTTCAAACCCTTTTAACAAATCATATTTAAAAATACTTCTAGAATTTCATTTCATTTCAAATTATAAATCACTTTTACAAAATCACTTTTCATTATATGAAATCATTTCTTAACTTTTGACTATAAAATCAACTTTTATTCAATCACCACAACAACAACAAATGATAATAGTTTAATATTATCATTTCCTAACAACCAAGCACACCATATACAACTATAATAATTTATAAAAAAATATTTCTTTCATATATAAAAATAATCTGGGTAAAATTATTTCATTTACCCAATTTCAAAACAATACCATGTCGATTTGCTCTGTATAAGTGTTTAGAGACTCCTATCAATAACGTTAATTACTCGTATTGACCAGAACTTATAAACCACTCAACAAATCAACCAACACAATATAAAATAATTTTTATATCACTAACAAATACGCGCTCATATCTATTATTACACTCACACTCATTCTAGGGTGCCACTGACCCTATCTCTAATGAGTTACCCCATCAAAGCCAAGGTTCTCACTTAACCTTCATCTCTGATACCAAGTGTAACAGACCGGATTTTCAACCCTCGAAAATTGAATCTAATACGTCCACCGTATTACATGATGAGCAATCGAATGCCGAAAAACCCGATAGTTAGGGGAAAAGAAAAGGAAGAGGTAGAAGAAAATAGAAAAAAACAACACAGAATCCCACAATTGCAGTGGAACAATATATAATAGATCATAACATGTCTTTATACAAAAAGAGCTATAACTGTTATTTATACATACCATTATCAGAGTACAACAAATCAACAACTCAATACTGGACAGTTATAATAACTTGTCCTCAGAAATGCTGACTATACAGTCTAACATACACAGCGCAATATAATCAAGTACATGTAATACGTCTTCGTCATCCAGCTCATCTCCCGACCTCCATAGCATCCTAACATGAATCTATAATACTCGGTCTGACTCGAGAATTATAATAAAATAACACCCGAGTCGGTCTGAAAAACCAGCATGAGAAAACACACTCAATTTGAATTATTACCATTATCAAAATCCTTTGAAAAACCAGCGTGATAAAACATGGGTTTTTACCTTACGATAACCAAAACATCTTATATCAAAATCATCTGATATTATAATAGTGTCTAAGTACAAATACTTATTCAAATAACCGAAATTGTTACATTCATTAAATTCCAGCATACTAAGCTCTACAACGAAAACCGTAAAGGTACGTATTGGAGAATGGATTTCCATACAATGACTAGGCACTAGGGTACCACCTATCACAGTACACATCTAGAAAAATGTAACGAGATCCCCTACAACACAAGACCGAATCTACCCCTAACCTGGATAGTACCGAATATGTTACCACCCCGGGTGTTCCCACCCTTATCGATAGCTCTTTCTCCATGCACAACCATATCCATAATTTATAATATATCTGAGGGTATCTAGAAAGGTGATAACATACCCTAATTAGGTGCGACCCACTTAGCCTTGCTGCATCTCCCCTGATTTTCAGTCATTCCGGTTGATGAGGCTTGAGGCTACGATTACCTTTTTAAGAATAATTTCACTTAGAATGCTCATCGTCCTCCAATGACGATGTTCTAATAGCATTCGTCCATACAAGTTGTCATGGGTCTGGACAAACCGAATCACTGTCTTCGCCATCTTCACGATATCCATTCGTAATGCTAAAATCGGATCAAAGTGGTTTTTGGATAATTAAATCTGATCCCGGTCTCTTTGAAACGATTAACGAAATTGGCCAATACTTGATAGTTGGTTATTTAACTATCAATATAACATCCATAAGCAGTCACTAGGGCCATATTATAATTTTCCTAAATTTATTTTCAAAATATCTTTATAAGATATATATTCAAATCCCTTCCAAATTTACAATTTTTGAGACAACTCAAATACTTATATCCATATCAGGATATTTCGAACCATCTCTTATTTCAACACTTAGAAAAAATATTTAAAAATAAATTTTTCTAAACCCCTTACTTCCCAACACTTAGGAAAGTTCCATTTATTTCTCATTCCTCAAAACCCTTCATAATTTTTATTATAAATTCCTTAACTCGTTTATAACGAAATCTATAAGTTTCGGAGTTCCTTAATTAAATCTCTTTATTCAAAAGTATATATTTATCTCATCGAAATAAGTATATTCACAAACTATTTTCTTTAAAATTATTTGAAAAACCTTTTAAAATAAACATGGAAAGCACCACGCGATATCAACCATGGATTCGCAGCTTAATGATTACGTCTCTATCCTAGAGAAATCCAAACTTAACTGTAGGCAATCTCTACCTCCCGATTTCACCATGAAAGTATACCATTACTTTCCCAAAACTTTATTTAATAATTATCTCAAAATAATGCTTATAAAGTTTTCTATAATAATTTTCCAAGTTTAATTTAGGCAAATACTCTTAAATAAAAGCTATTATATAAAATTACATTAATATTGAATAATATATCTTTTAAAATAACAATACTGATTAATTTTGATTTATTAATAAAATTCTAATCGTTTTACAAGACTTGTTAATAAAACTTATAATTCATTTTGGCAATTTAAAAATATTTAAATAACTAGCTTTCTAGAATATTTTTATGCCAAAACATTTTTAAATTACCTAGTTAAATAATTAAAAATCTTCTTTTTAAAATAAACTCAACTTCTCGATAAAAATATATTTTTCAATTCCAATATAACTAATATAAAAATTATAAACCTCTCTCGATTTACCACCAATCGATTTACGTTCCCAATTTCATAAATATCTTTTTTTCACATTTCCAAATGTAAAATCTATCATTTCTTTTAAAACCGATTTACCCATCTCATTATAAATTCTTACCTTGAATCTATGTCTTCAATTTATTAAATGATAATCATTTCACTTTATTTATAAACATTGTTTATAAATCCCATAGTCTCATTTCCAGTTTACAACTGTTTAACATCACTTAAATCCATTATAAATGGATTTCTAAATTAAATTCCATTTATAAATCAATTTCTTAAATAAACCAAACTATATTCCAAAACCAACCAAATCTGGACTTTACCTCTATTCCGTAATTTAGTAATCTTATTTATGGCCCAGTATAACCAATTTTATAATTATTTCCAAATTCCCTTCTATTTCCCAATCTATTAAAAATCTGGATTTTAAAACCTTTTATAATTAAAACAAGTATCACTTAGGAATTATTATTTAAAATCCTTTATATATATATATATATATATTATTCCAAAATCCCTATTTCCAATATCCCGAAATAGTTAAGTAAAATTTCAAAGTCAAACTATTTATTTTATCCAAATCAATTTTCTTTAACTAATCCCAAACTCTATATAAATATTTCACTTTCAAAAATCCCCTTTTAATTCCTTTTCAAATTCAAAATATATATTTATGGTATTTTTTTTAAATACAAAAACCTAGGCCAGTATTACGACAACATCCAATAAATTCAAATCACACAATAATCTATCACAGATTATTCCAAACATATCATATATCACTATATATGAAATTAATTTCAACATTTTTGAGGAATCCAGTTGGATCCCTCCAACATGTTTTCCCTGCAACCACAGATGTTAATACAATATAAAAATACCAATCCCGCTTCGATGTAGGATATCGCGGTAATTTAGGGTCATCCGCTATTATGTGGGACGCACAGGGTCTCATCCGCTCCAACCGGCGGGAATAATCAATCTAACTACTAATATATATATATCAATATAAATAATATAGCATCCAACTGATATTAATTTATAAATTCAACCAATCACCCAAAATTAATTTTAATCATTTAAAATTAATTGCAGTAATCCAAATGAGTGAGATTTACTCACATTGTTTACCGTCGTTGCTGAAGCGCTCTATTTTAATTAAAATTAAACAGACGTTTAATTTCAACCAAAATTCCTGCTAGCTCCAATCAACCAAACTGATTCCAAAGTAGAGATCTCCTTAATACGAACCCAACGCGATTGACCGCGTTGGATTCTGATCTAAAACGAATGAGATACACAACTTATAAGTTTTAACGATTTTACTTTAAACAATAAATTATATAACTATTATTTATATATATATATATATATAAACAAAGCCCATACCCAAATGAAAAGAAAACCCGGCCCACACTGTCTCCTTCTTCCCCGACCTGTTTCTTCTCCGCCTGAAGCTTTCAAATTCCCGTGCACGCTCGTGTCAGTGACACACCCACGTCACTCGCCTACGACCAAACCACCATCGCCAAACTATTCGCCAGTCTCCCACGACCATGCCCATACCTTCGATTCGTCGTACGTCGCCCCAAATCAAATCGCGACACAACAGACCTCCCCTCGACATGCACTATTCACGCGACAGTTTTCATCAGCGCTCCTCCCAAATTTCGGTGACGCATTGCGCTCCGCCACTCCGAGACCAAATCCAACCTTCGTCTTGCGAGTCGATGAACCATTTCTCGAGAATATAAAACCCTAGCATGAACTGATGGTTCAACTTCATAGTCGAGGTCAACAACTCGACGTCGCACCCTACGAGACTTGTACCAGATCGAAACTCATCAAAACACAAGATTTTTGCAACTGGTTTCACATTTTTTCATTGAGTAGATTTAGAGAAAATGATTTTTGAAGTTTTGCCATGCTTTATTTTTTTTTCTCATCTTCCAACTGTGTTTGGATGGACATATAAAAGAGGAGGAAATGTGTTTGGAGAGGGAAGTGTGTTTGAAAAGGGAAAAGATACAGTGAAATGATATAATAACAGTTGAAAGGAAGGTTTGACTAGACAATATTTTAATTAAAATTTTAAACTATCTTGATTTACGCAGCTCATAATTTCGAACCCCTATCAAGATGTGCCACTAGGCGTTTATAACGTTATACCCCTATTCCGAACACAATGGAAAAGGTTTTGAGTCCTTTTTCGATCGTATGGAGAAGATAGCTATTTGAACCCAATTATTATATTGAATTTTCGATATTAAATTCAACACATTTATATCTTGTATGACCAAACGATAATTCCAAACGCTACAAAATTTGAAATCCAATAACAATACACTATTACGGATCCAATGGAACTAGTTTCGTCGAAATATGAGACTGTACCTCGGAAGGCTATTTTTACTCGCAATTTATAAAAGTTATTTTTAAAATTGAATAAATCACTTATAAATCCAATATAAAAGTTCTATTATCTTCATTCTTATTAATATAAATTTTAATAAGCCTTTAAATTATTTTTAACAAGCTTAAAACTCAAGATTCAATTATTTGAGTAAATTCCAATTATTAAATTATCCAATAAATCATTATATTTGAAATTCAAGTTAAAAATTAACTTTTCGATATTAAAATCAGTTAAATATTCCAATTTCAAATAACCAAAATTATGGGTCGTTACATAAGTATTCTTGAACATAAAGGAGAAACTATGAATTTTTTATCAATGTCAAGAATAGACATTACTCATTTGTAATCAAACCATTAAGAGTATTAACTCTACCACATGGTATGATGCGCAAATCTGAAATGGATTCCAAGTACATTATAAAAATATGGTTTTGACAGTTGTATCCAAAGGGATATGATCCATCGGCCGACAATGTATCTTCAAGGGAAAGGCTAATGCAGTTGGAATATAGTTAGCAACATTGATAAGAACAACATTGTAAATTTTAACTATTGAAATTAGCATAACAAATTCTTCATTCAACGTGCTTAAGTTAATTCGGATTTTACTCACAAAATTATCATATGGTGTGACTTTATGTATTGATACATACGTATTGAACCAAAATACTAAATAATGATTTAGAATAGAATGTTTGCACATAACAACCAAGGTGTCTCGAAGTCTGTGGAAGTGAAATTGAGTTTGTGGGTTTTTCGGATATGATCCAAGAATGGATAAGAAAATATCACTCGACAAGCATCAGAGTTGAATAAGTATTTTGATAGAATATCAAATAGTTTGATTTTTAATTAAAACGCTGAGGAAGCATGTGCATATAAGAAGAAAAAAACATTAAAAGGGTATATAGATATTTCTAAATTATAAGTAAACAACATACCGCTAATTGTTAGTGAGTATCGATGTTAAAATCAGTTCTAGTTTAGTTGTTTAAATTCCCAATATAGGATATAAAAAACATGTTTTATAATCTATATAAAAGGATGTTGGGAATGTCCCAGATGATATGCATAGACACTATATTCAAATGTTTAATACGGAGCATGTAAGATGGATTTCTTATGCGTTAACAATAGGAATTATCATACGTGGTGTGTTGTCTATAATATCATATTTAGCTAATGCATTTGATACATGAAGAAAATATAAAATGAAAATTAAGATCATTAAATTGTAGCTAAAAATATTCTTGAGTATTTGCAAAATACTAAAGAACTGTTTATAGAAAACAACGAGCTTCTTATGAAGAAGTATTCAGACTCAAACTTCATAAGTGATATCTAGTATAATATGTCAATATTAAATTCATGTTTAAACCTTAGTTAGGTGCTTTAAGTTAGAAATGTTCTCAACAAAAAGGTTATTGGTGATTCAACTAAAGGGATAAGTACATCAACATGAATAGCATCACAATAAAAGCAATGAAAATATAAATATGGATGCACAAATTTATAACAGAGCTAGGGGTGATTCCAAGTATTGAGAATACTATGTCATTGTTATATGATAACAATATCATGATACATATCACGAAAGAATCTAGAGCTCACTAGATGTCGAGAAATATACCCCCAAAAGTTCCACATGATTAGGGCAGTTTATTAGCATCGAAGAGAGTTGATTGACAGAGTAGATAATTAAAACAACATAGCAGATCCATTCACGGAGGGACTTGCTCAATCATCTCTCATTAAAATGATCGAAGGGATGTGATAGAGGTTCCATACTCGGCCCTAAGTGCAGGTGGAAGATTGATAGTGTTAGAGGTATGCCATAGGGACTATTCTCTGATTTACCATAAATTATTAACTCTGTAACAAAATCTCAATTGAAATAAAAGGTGTTTTTCTTTTTATTATATACTTAATACAAAGTTTTATATTAAAAATCTATTTAATTTAAGTATATTTAATAAAAAAAATCCATAAATGATGTGTTTTGTGATAGTAATTACAATGTGTTGTAATCATGAGAAATTTATCACAATGAAAATAAACATACTGCTTTAAATATTCCTAGTCAAGATATATCGAGACTGGATATCAATTCATTCGTTGAGACTAAAGTATCAAAGCTCTCCAAAATTTGGGCAGTGTATTACTCACTGCTGCTGCGGGCACCAAGGGGTTATGTACTGATAATTATTGGATAACTATGAAATGACTCGATATTTTTCTATTGGTTAATATAACTAAGGTCAAATAGAAAATGTCAAAGTGATAATATTACATAGTTTTCTCGACTTGTGAATATTGTTGATCTTAAATACGGGCACTCCACTTTGATTATACTTAAATCATGGCATAGCTTCCATTGAACGACTTTAATTGGACCCGAGTTAAAGCATTGGAAGTGAAACACTATTCAAAGAGAATTTGTCTCATTAGTTATATGAGGTTAGTATCACAATCAACTATAGACAAATCAAAGTCAAAGTCTTTGACTGGAGTAGTTCGGTTAATTTTAGTTGTTATTATTGGACAAAGGACTCTGTGTTTGAACTATACAAATTAAATGTGGGCGATAATTTTGACCAATATCAAATTACATAAGTCTTAATGTGATATAGCTTGATAAAGGGAATTGACATAATCACTATCAGAGACCGCTTAAAGTAGTAAAATTGGATTTTATCGAAACAACATAAGTGATAAATTTGACCAAACTATCACATCACGAGCAAAAGTGACGTGTGAACGTTAATATTCGAATTGTTCGATATTAATCGCTGACCGAATTTACATTTATGAGTCACATAACAACAATGCTGAAACTCTGAATACTGCATAATTTAATTAAATTATAATTGTTATAAATTAATTAAATTAGTTAATATTTATGAAATACTAGTTAAAACAATTTATTTGATTTATTTGAATCGGTATTGAAAAAAGTGCATATATAAAAGTAATATATGTATGTATTGATATATGATATTGATGTGCATTTGAATTAGATTTGAAATGTGAATCTATTGATATGGTTTGAAAATGCAAATAGGTCTATTAGTCAACTAAGATGGCCAGCCATGTATGGAGTTTATGAGGGTTTGATATTTTGATATTTAGCTTTGAATTGGTAGAGAAAGGAAGGGTAAAAGATGAGATCGAGTTCCCCTTTTTCCTCTCCCTTCCTTTTCTTACATACACCCTACACTCTCCTTATTTTAGACTTACTTTCTTTAACCTCCCCCTTCTCTTTTGGCCACAAGATATAGCCCCCATCTCCCCCTCATTTTTAGACCAAAATTCAAGTTTAAATAAAATAAAATAAAAGGTGTGTGAATCTCTCCGATTGTTAGCATTTTCTGGAAGGGATTGAATTGGATTCACGGAGTTTATTCGATTTAACATTCAAGGTGTTTCTTCAAGGCTACGGTTTAGGTAACTTCTTAGTTTCATCAATTTACACATACACACACATTTATGTTTCTGTATATGAATATGTTAGAATTATATCATGAATTCATATATTTGTTTACTGTCGATTTACATATGAATATATCATATAAAATACATTTTTTAACGTATGTTTCTTGCTTTCGGCCATAATGTAAAAAGTCGAAAATAAAATTAATTTTAAAACTTTTTAAAATTAAATTTTGAGAAACTATTGTTATCATGCATAAATATAACTAATTTGAAAATTTTTAAATATGCATTATAAGTGCGTATATAATAATAACAATAATCCCGCATATGTTTTTTATTTAAAAACTAAAAATGTAATATTAATTAATTTAAAAGTGTTAAATTGATTTTTTTTTAAATATATATACACACACACACAACACACATATATGTTATAAACTAAATTTTACATAAAATTAAATTTTCATTTTGATTTCCCTGTAAATTTAAATTTAAAAAAAGCATTTTAATCAATGCGGATTAAATTAAAAAAATATTTTTCAAAAGTTTGTGTGGCCGAAAGTAAATAGATTCATATATATTTCATTTTATGTGAAATCATATAATATTATGTATATACAAATAAATTATAATTTTATATAATTTATAATATTTACATATATTGTTTTATGCTTTTAAAGAAATTAAAAATAATAATTTTTTCATATGCAAATATAATTTTCTGTTTAAATGTAAAATAGTTAAATTTGAATTTGAATTTTAATGAGATATTTTAAAATTTAGATATAATTAATTTAGATATAATTAATTTAAATTGTTTTTATATTTAAATATAATTGTTTTACATATAAATATATAAATACAAATATTGTTGTTTTATTATTATATGCAAATATATGTATATATATATGTGTACTTTATATTAGATTAATATTATATAACAATAGACACCAAATATGTATATGAAGGAGCTAATATGTCTGTTGCGGCGTAAATCCCAAAACTTAGATGCAAGCATATTAAACCATGTACACATTTAATGTTGTACGTGCATGTTCACGTACATATGTATTTGATGCATAGTACACATTATAAATCACTTACATTAACAAATAAAATCTTTATATTAATTAAATAAATTAAATAACGATTTTAATTAAAATTTACTTAAATTAGATCTAAATTAATTTAGACTTCGTAGGCTCAATAAGATCCAAAGTGATAAAAAAGTTGAAATCCACCCATTTAAGCAGCTACGTGCTGGCCCAAATCCAACATATATAACCAATATATCAAACACCAAAGTCAGTTAAATCATTATGAATAAAGTTACTCACCATACTTAGGACTCTTACTAACCATCTTGTATTTCATGTGTTCTAGTTAACAAAGTGATCATCTTATCGTGTTCATATCATCTGCTTACTATAATCTTTGCTACATTCAAACTGACTTCTAAGTCATTTATATGGGTTCTTAAATTAACTTAAAACATCATATAATCAAAAAATAATCCTTAGCCAATTTACATAGGTATATCAACAAAATAACACCAAAATAGTAAGCTCTATCAATTTATATCTCTCTTTTATTAATCCAAATATGTTCAATGGTTGTTTACTTCATTTCTTAGGATTGTACATCTGTAAATATATATTTTATAAAATTCATACAACTCTAACAAATCGTCATATCAAATATTATAGAATGCATACAATTTAAATAACCATTCAAAAATTACATAATAAATATTTGACATTCAATACATAACTCAATCATCATTTGATAAATAAAAACCCTTTCTTTTATATTCCTAACTTATTTAATTTATTCTCTTTTTATAAAATCATTTTCTCATTGTTTATTAAACATACTTTTTAATGTATTACTATTAATATTAACTCTATAGTTAATCATCACAATATCAAGTATAACTCATTTAGTTAACTTAATTAGCATCAAACTCCTAAAGATGTCGTTTAAAATCAACAAAGTCATAATCTAAGCTTCTTCACTTCATCTACATAAGCTCAACAAAGCTCATAACAATGTCATAACTTATTTGCCTTGCTTTAAAATTCAACATACAATACACTTTAAAGCCAATATAGGCATAGGAAAATATTATCACTCACCTAAAGCAAGCAAGAGCTCTCTTTGCAAGAGAACTCATCACCAAAAGTCTCTTTCTCTTCACGACCAAAATCCAAAGCTTCTCCATGTTGCCTAAAGCAAAAATAGTTTGTGCTTATGAAGAATTATAGTGATTTTCCATGATTTCTGAATTTTATTTCATGGGTTCTAATGCGGATTTAGAGACCTAGGGCTTAGGGATTATAAAGAGAAGGAGACGAAGAAATTACCTTGAGTGAAATCATTAAAGGATGGGAACGTGACAAACTATATAGTCGAATTTAGGGGTGTAAAGTAACGGACCTGACCGGACAAAGGTGAGTCTGTGTCCCGTCCTACAAGAGGTTTGGATGGACATGGACTGGATAAAGTTTAAGTTTGAACATTTTTCATACGAGCCAGACAACGAACGGAAAATGTACCGACAATAGAAAAACATCGGATAACCTTGAATGAACATATTTTCGTACATTTTTTCATGTTCTAATTTGTGTCCTAAATGAGAATCGAACGGACACAGACCTGATGCTTTATAGCCTTGGACCGAGTCGGACTGAACAATCGTTTAAAATTTACACCCTTAGCATCTTTGAGCCTTAGCCAAAAATTCAAATGTTCTTCTAAAAAAACCTCAAAACTTGCTTCCTTCATAACTCAAATCTCTAACTCTAAGCATTTAAATATTATATATTTTTCTCCCAAAAGGTATTTCAGAGGCAATGGAAGATGTTTTGTGTCATAATCCACTGATCTCCAAAAGTTAGCCTTTTGACCGTTTATAAATTGACTTTCAATATCTATCTTAAAATCCATACTTACAAACATATCAATGTTCATATTTGAATCCCGTTTGAACAATGTTTTGGACTCAATAGAAGAGGTCTTGAGCCCTAATTTAGTTATCTCCAAAAGATAGCATTTTGAATGTCTGAATAAACTAACTTTCTAATATTTAAATTAATTATTTCAATTATTATGTGTTAGCCCGCTTTTGAGCAAAAGCAGATTTCAATTGAACTTAGAAGATTCAAACGAGGATTAAATGACTTGAAACTTGGCAGGCATGCTTGGAAGAGGGAATGAAGAGATTCTGGAAAGTTTCAACCAAATATTGCCTAAGGAAATCACTAGGCACCGACTTATTTCACTCGGGGCCAACTTATATTTTCACGTCGAATCTACTCATCAACTTCATTCGACCTATTTTCTACTTTCCTAGAGTGTGCCCATGTGTTTTCATGAGATTTGGACGACTATCATCAAGTTTGAAGAGAAAACAACTCAAATAGCAAAGCAATCCTAGTGATGAAGGAACTATCACTAGAACCAACCAAAAGACTAGAAAAAAGCATGAAACACATCTAATCAAAGCTATAAAGGAGGTGCAAAGAGGAGGAGTCATTTCCACTTAAGGAAATGACTCAATCCCGAGTGATTTATTCAACTCATGTGACTTTGAGTCTTCTTTTACAACTCTATGCCGGCATTCGGACTCTGCTCCAACTGAACTTCTGACCCAACACGACTGTTTTCTCTATAAATACAAACCTACCTGCAACCAAAGAGGGATCTTTTTCTGCTCTTCTCTTCTAGCTTTCTAACTCCGAGATCTGGAACTTCTTTACTCTTGCTCTCCTCCTAAAATACTTAGAAACTCCGTTGTAAATTTGAGATCCACTAGATTACGGTCAGATCTAAGAAAGGTAGTTGTAATCTAGAGAGAGAACAACTAATAAAAGAGATAGAAGTGGACGTATGTCCAAGATTATGCCGAACCACTGTAAAAACTTCTATGTGTTCTTATCTACTTTTTGCCTTTTCTTTTACTTTTATCTGAACTGGTGCTTTCATCTGATTTTTGGGTGTTGATCCATTTTCTGGGTTAACACTTTGCATTAAAAATATGGGTGTTACGAAAGTTAATCCCCAATAGAAATACCTAACATGTTGCAGTGCAAAAATTGCATGAATTCGACTTTTATAACATTAAAGATAGCATTTTGACCCTCTTGTTATAGGATACAAAATAGTGAAACAAGTGCTCGAACATCAAGCATCGAGAGAACCTAAGTTCGAACCCCACTTCGATCGAATTTCGAGCCAATGCAAGAAATAACCTTATCAAATTAGACATGTTATAGCTACAGATATTTCAAAAGCTAATTTAAACGTCGAGCTGACTTTACAAAATTATTTTTGATATTTGAAACTTATAAATAGTTGGAAACAACCCTAGAGAGGAGGGACGAAGATTAGAAATCCCATACTTTATTTTTAGGCAAAATATGGGCTACAACTCCATAATTTTATTCCAAACTCCTCTATTTACTTAGAAAAGTCATTGTAACTCCTTTGTTATCGTTTGTACAAAAGAATTATAGAAGAAACATTAGCAATAATAAAAGAAGTGGACATAAGTACTAAGTTTGGACTAAACCACTATAGAAATATCATGTGTCTTTACTTTTATTGCTTATTTCTTTGTTGGTTTTCTTTGTCTGTTAATTGTTTTGCTTTGAATTTCTTTTTTTGCATGTATTTTAATTTAGTTCATTAAAAGCTCTTCTTTTTAATTATGCTTTTGGTCTACATTCTGAGGTCGAAGATCTACACGAGCTACTAGTGTTTACTTACCTAAAACTAACATAAACATTTTCAATTATCACACTTGTATACTTAAGTGTCTTCATGTCAGATAGTTTTATACGTCCTATATTATATCGATATATATTTCAGATTTAAGTTAAAAGTAACATTTATATGGTTGACAAGCACCATTGTCCCAGTGGTTAAGTGATTCGGCTTTGGTGCGAGAGGTCACAAGTTCGAAACTTAACGACCATAAAATATCAGACACTAGTTTATAGAAGCCTGCTAGTAGGCATTAATTTTATACCATATGCTACCAAGTGGTTATAAAATAGTTGTCCACTTTTAGTTTCAAATTAACTAAGCACTAAAAATTAAGTAGAATATTGCATGAGATTCAAACTGTAAGGGGATAATCTCTCTAGTATATGAAAAATGGGTTGAATTAGAGAGCTATTGGAGATGACTTAATAAGTGGTAATTTCTACTTTTTAGTATGTTTTGAAAAACAAGTTACCTCAACTTCAAATCACTTAGGCTTTGTTTGTGTGGAAAAAGTGATGGCTAAATTAGATGAAATTGTTGCAGTAAGAAGATTATTATTGGATATTTGAAATAAGCAACCATATTTTGCTAACAAATGCTCAAAACTTCCCTATATATTTATGCGGAAACTAATATTTAATATTTTCACATTTTTTCAATTTTTAAATGCTTGGTTTATCGTTGTATTAAAAAATATTTTTTTTCTCTTTTTTTTCACTTCAATCATGATATCATTATAAAATAAATATAGGTTTAATTGGCATTGACTTTAAGAAAGATCGTTTATTTACAAAAGTATTTTTTGCTAGTTATGGAAAATATCAGATATGGTAAAATCATGTTGTCATTATTAGAGTCTCATAATTATCGACGGTAAACTTCTTGTTTATGACAAATACAAATTCGACGTTGAGATTTTTGATAGAAAACATAATTCAATCTTTCATGTATTAAATATTTATCAAAATATGTTTTATAAAAGAAATTCACAATAACAAAAATATAAACAACATGTATTAAATATTTATCAAAATATGTTTTATAAAAGAAATTCACAACAACAAAAATATAAACAAATGACATCCTCGTCATTTAGTATTTAGCAATCAGTATTGAACAACACTATTTGTAATTTAAAACAATCATAACTTTATTCTCTTTCTCATGTACTCAAAACACATTCAGATTGTTAATGGGTTTGATTTTTGTAACTATTGCTGGAAATTTAAAAAATAATTAATAGTTTTTTCTCCAAAGAAAACGAGTGTTCCATTATTCGAGAAAATGACCATGAATATGTGTGCACATATATATTTGAAATCAAATAAAATTTTGAAGACGTTTGATTTATGATTTGAACGTTGTATATGCAAAAATTGACATCATTATGAAGCATTTTATCATGTTCAAAATGTTAAAGTTAATGCTAACCCTTAAACGATTTATTTTGACCATCTATTTGAAATATTAATTTTCTGTGTTATGATTATTCAAATAAAATGAATTATGGTTATTATTTTAATTTATAAATGATTCTAACATAGCTCATATATAAAGCTAGGATCAATAACCTTCTTTATTTAACACAATTTTTAGTTTCATGATATCAGCTACAAGTTTATATTTAAATATTTGGTCAATATGACAGAAGTAAGAAAGAACAAACATTTAAATAGAAACCTGTGGTTGACATCGGAGACTACAAAATGGTGCTTCATAAAGGGGCTATTGATACAAGCGTTACGGCATGCGTTTCATGCATGATGATGTTAGGCGTTTCGCTCGTGAATTGTTTTGCTACAAATTGTATATGTTTAACACATTCAAGAAAGATAATTTGCACAGATGTCGCCATCATTTTGCGTTGAAATAATGTGTAGTTAGTATGAATTTTTATTTCTATGTTGTAGGATCCAATTTTCTGTTAGTTTGAATTGTTATTTCTATTATTAATCAATAAAGAATGATTTTGTAAAGAACATTTATTTATTAACTCATATTTTTTAGTGCTTGTAAGATTTGTAGATGTTCGTTTTGAATTTGTAAAATAAGTTTGTTTGTTAGACCCTAATTTAAAGTAAAATTAAGATATGGTAATACCCATAGAGGGGTCTTTTTTGTAGTTCATGTTGACACTAAAAAAATATGACATCAAATATATTACAACTATTATTAAAGATGATACACGCTTCGTGCGATTTTTGTAGTCTACGCTGACAAAAAAAATTGTGATATCGAATATATTACAACTATTATTTAGTTATTAATAATTAAAGTATGGTTGGTGGGTGTGTGTGTGTGTATATATATATATATATATATATGTATGTATGTATATATATAGCCATTTGGCATTTTCTTTTTTCCAAAAGAGGCATTTCAAAAGGGTGAATTTTAACATAGGCATCTAAGACACATAATGACAATTTCTGTTGCGTGATAAGAATGGGGAATTTGAAAGAATAGTAAGCCAAAACAGCTGTGAATAGTTTGGAAACAAGGAAGAATACCAGGGGTATTAAAATGGAGTATAAACCCCCAAATTAGGCAGAAGCAGTCGAATTTAAGGGCATCGGTTACAAAAGGCAGGGCCTGCATAAAAATAGTGAAACAAGTGCTCGAACATCAAGCATCGAGAGAACCTAAGTTCGAACCCCACTTCGATCGAATTTCGAGCCAATGCAAGAAATAACCTTATCAAATTAGACATGTTATAGCTACAGATATTTCAAAAGCTAATTTAAACGTTGAGCTGACTTTACAAAATTATTTTTGATATTTGAAACTTATAAATAGTTGGAAACAACCCTAGAGAGGAGGGACGAAGATTAGAAATCCCATACTTTATTTTTAGGCAAAATATGGGCTACAACTCCATAATTTTATTCCAAACTCCTCTATTTACTTAGAAAAGTCATTGTAACTCCTTTGTTATCGTTTGTACAAAAGAATTATAGAAGAAACATTAGCAATAATAAAAGAAGTGGACATAAGTACTAAGTTTGGACTAAACCACTATAGAAATATCATGTGTCTTTACTTTTATTGCTTATTTCTTTGTTGGTTTTCTTTGTCTGTTAATTGTTTTGCTTTGAATTTCTTTTTTTGCATGTATTTTAATTTAGTTCATTAAAAGCTCTTCTTTTTAATTATGCTTTTGGTCTACATTCTGAGGTCGAAGATCTACACGAGCTACTAGTGTTTACTTACCTAAAACTAACATAAACATTTTCAATTATCACACTTGTATACTTAAGTGTCTTCATGTCAGATAGTTTTATACGTCCTATATTATATCGATATATATTTCAGATTTAAGTTAAAAGTAACATTTATATGGTTGACAAGCACCATTGTCCCAGTGGTTAAGTGATTCGGCTTTGGTGCGAGAGGTCACAAGTTCGAAACTTAACGACCATAAAATATCAGACACTAGTTTATAGAAGCCTGCTAGTAGGCATTAATTTTATACCATATGCTACCAAGTGGTTATAAAATAGTTGTCCACTTTTAGTTTCAAATTAACTAAGCACTAAAAATTAAGTAGAATATTGCATGAGATTCAAACTGTAAGGGGATAATCTCTCTAGTATATGAAAAATGGGTTGAATTAGAGAGCTATTGGAGATGACTTAATAAGTGGTAATTTCTACTTTTTAGTATGTTTTGAAAAACAAGTTACCTCAACTTCAAATCACTTAGGCTTTGTTTGTGTGGAAAAAGTGATGGCTAAATTAGATGAAATTGTTGCAGTAAGAAGATTATTATTGGATATTTGAAATAAGCAACCATATTTTGCTAACAAATGCTCAAAACTTCCCTATATATTTATGCGGAAACTAATATTTAATATTTTCACATTTTTTCAATTTTTAAATGCTTGGTTTATCGTTGTATTAAAAAATATTTTTTTTCTCTTTTTTTTCACTTCAATCATGATATCATTATAAAATAAATATAGGTTTAATTGGCATTGACTTTAAGAAAGATCGTTTATTTACAAAAGTATTTTTTGCTAGTTATGGAAAATATCAGATATGGTAAAATCATGTTGTCATTATTAGAGTCTCATAATTATCGACGGTAAACTTCTTGTTTATGACAAATACAAATTCGACGTTGAGATTTTTGATAGAAAACATAATTCAATCTTTCATGTATTAAATATTTATCAAAATATGTTTTATAAAAGAAATTCACAATAACAAAAATATAAACAACATGTATTAAATATTTATCAAAATATATTTTATAAAAGAAATTCACAACAACAAAAATATAAACAAATGACATCCTCGTCATTTAGTATTTAGCAATCAGTATTGAACAACACTATTTGTAATTTAAAACAATCATAACTTTATTCTCTTTCTCATGTACTCAAAACACATTCAGATTGTTAATGGGTTTGATTTTTGTAACTATTGCTGGAAATTTAAAAAATAATTAATAGTTTTTTCTCCAAAGAAAACGAGTGTTCCATTATTCGAGAAAATGACCATGAATATGTGTGCACATATATATTTGAAATCAAATAAAATTTTGAAGACGTTTGATTTATGATTTGAACGTTGTATATGCAAAAATTGACATCATTATGAAGCATTTTATCATGTTCAAAATGTTAAAGTTAATGCTAACCCTTAAACGATTTATTTTGACCATCTATTTGAAATATTAATTTTCTGTGTTATGATTATTCAAATAAAATGAATTATGGTTATTATTTTAATTTATAAATGATTCTAACATAGCTCATATATAAAGCTAGGATCAATAACCTTCTTTATTTAACACAATTTTTAGTTTCATGATATCAGCTACAAGTTTATATTTAAATATTTGGTCAATATGACAGAAGTAAGAAAGAACAAACATTTAAATAGAAACCTGTGGTTGACATCGGAGACTACAAAATGGTGCTTCATAAAGGGGCTATTGATACAAGCGTTACGGCATGCGTTTCATGCATGATGATGTTAGGCGTTTCGCTCGTGAATTGTTTTGCTACAAATTGTATATGTTTAACACATTCAAGAAAGATAATTTGCACAGATGTCGCCATCATTTTGCGTTGAAATAATGTGTAGTTAGTATGAATTTTTATTTCTATGTTGTAGGATCCAATTTTATGTTAGTTTGAATTGTTATTTCTATTATTAATCAATAAAGAATGATTTTGTAAAGAACATTTATTTATTAACTCATATTTTTTAGTGCTTGTAAGATTTGTAGATGTTCGTTTTGAATTTGTAAAATAAGTTTGTTTGTTAGACCCTAATTTAAAGTAAAATTAAGATATGGTAATACCCATAGAGGGGTCTTTTTTGTAGTTCATGTTGACACTAAAAAAATATGACATCAAATATATTACAACTATTATTAAAGATGATACACGCTTCGTGCGATTTTTGTAGTCTACGCTGACAAAAAAAATTGTGATATCGAATATATTACAACTATTATTTAGTTATTAATAATTAAAGTATGGTTGGTGGGTGTGTGTGTGTGTATATATATATATATATGTATGTATGTATATATATAGCCATTTGGCATTTTCTTTTTTCCAAAAGAGGCATTTCAAAAGGGTGAATTTTAACATAGGCATCTAAGACACATAATGACAATTTCTGTTGCGTGATAAGAATGGGGAATTTGAAAGAATAGTAAGCCAAAACAGCTGTGAATAGTTTGGAAACAAGGAAGAATACCAGGGGTATTAAAATGGAGTATAAACCCCCAAATTAGGCAGAAGCAGTCGAATTTAAGGGCATCGGTTACAAAAGGCAGGGCCTGCATAAAAATAGTGAAACAAGTGCTCGAACATCAAGCATCGAGAGAACCTAAGTTCGAACCCCACTTCGATCGAATTTCGAGCCAATGCAAGAAATAACCTTATCAAATTAGACATGTTATAGCTACAGATATTTCAAAAGCTAATTTAAACGTCGAGCTGACTTTACAAAATTATTTTTGATATTTGAAACTTATAAATAGTTGGAAACAACCCTAGAGAGGAGGGACGAAGATTAGAAATCCCATACTTTATTTTTAGGCAAAATATGGGCTACAACTCCATAATTTTATTCCAAACTCCTCTATTTACTTAGAAAAGTCATTGTAACTCCTTTGTTATCGTTTGTACAAAAGAATTATAGAAGAAACATTAGCAATAATAAAAGAAGTGGACATAAGTACTAAGTTTGGACTAAACCACTATAGAAATATCATGTGTCTTTACTTTTATTGCTTATTTCTTTGTTGGTTTTCTTTGTCTGTTAATTGTTTTGCTTTGAATTTCTTTTTTTGCATGTATTTTAATTTAGTTCATTAAAAGCTCTTCTTTTTAATTATGCTTTTGGTCTACATTCTGAGGTCGAAGATCTACACGAGCTACTAGTGTTTACTTACCTAAAACTAACATAAACATTTTCAATTATCACACTTGTATACTTAAGTGTCTTCATGTCAGATAGTTTTATACGTCCTATATTATATCGATATATATTTCAGATTTAAGTTAAAAGTAACATTTATATGGTTGACAAGCACCATTGTCCCAGTGGTTAAGTGATTCGGCTTTGGTGCGAGAGGTCACAAGTTCGAAACTTAACGACCATAAAATATCAAACACTAGTTTATAGAAGCCTGCTAGTAGGCATTAATTTTATACCATATGCTACCAAGTGGTTATAAAATAGTTGTCCACTTTTAGTTTCAAATTAACTAAGCACTAAAAATTAAGTAGAATATTGCATGAGATTCAAACTGTAAGGGGATAATCTCTCTAGTATATGAAAAATGGGTTGAATTAGAGAGCTATTGGAGATGACTTAATAAGTGGTAATTTCTACTTTTTAGTATGTTTTGAAAAACAAGTTACCTCAACTTCAAATCACTTAGGCTTTGTTTGTGTGGAAAAAGTGATGGCTAAATTAGATGAAATTGTTGCAGTAAGAAGATTATTATTGGATATTTGAAATAAGCAACCATATTTTGCTAACAAATGCTCAAAACTTCCCTATATATTTATGCGGAAACTAATATTTAATATTTTCACATTTTTTCAATTTTTAAATGCTTGGTTTATCGTTGTATTAAAAAATATTTTTTTTTCTCTTTTCTCTCACTTCAATCATGATATCATTATAAAATAAATATAGGTTTAATTGGCATTGACTTTAAGAAAGATCGTTTATTTACAAAAGTATTTTTTGCTAGTTATGGAAAATATCAGATATGGTAAAATCATGTTGTCATTATTAGAGTCTCATAATTATCGACGGTAAACTTCTTGTTTATGACAAATACAAATTCGACGTTGAGATTTTTGATAGAAAACATAATTCAATCTTTCATGTATTAAATATTTATCAAAATATGTTTTATAAAAGAAATTCACAATAACAAAAATATAAACAACATGTATTAAATATTTATCAAAATATGTTTTATAAAAGAAATTCACAACAACAAAAATATAAACAAATGACATCCTCGTCATTTAGTATTTAGCAATCAGTATTGAACAACACTATTTGTAATTTAAAACAATCATAACTTTATTCTCTTTCTCATGTACTCAAAACACATTCAGATTGTTAATGGGTTTGATTTTTGTAACTATTGCTGGAAATTTAAAAAATAATTAATAGTTTTTTCTCCAAAGAAAACGAGTGTTCCATTATTCGAGAAAATGACCATGAATATGTGTGCACATATATATTTGAAATCAAATAAAATTTTGAAGACGTTTGATTTATGATTTGAACGTTGTATATGCAAAAATTGACATCATTATGAAGCATTTTATCATGTTCAAAATGTTAAAGTTAATGCTAACCCTTAAACGATTTATTTTGACCATCTATTTGAAATATTAATTTTCTGTGTTATGATTATTCAAATAAAATGAATTATGGTTATTATTTTAATTTATAAATGATTCTAACATAGCTCATATATAAAGCTAGGATCAATAACCTTCTTTATTTAACACAATTTTTAGTTTCATGATATCAGCTACAAGTTTATATTTAAATATTTGGTCAATATGACAGAAGTAAGAAAGAACAAACATTTAAATAGAAACCTGTGGTTGACATCGGAGACTACAAAATGGTGCTTCATAAAGGGGCTATTGATACAAGCGTTACGGCATGCGTTTCATGCATGATGATGTTAGGCGTTTCGCTCGTGAATTGTTTTGCTACAAATTGTATATGTTTAACACATTCAAGAAAGATAATTTGCACAGATGTCGCCATCATTTTGCGTTGAAATAATGTGTAGTTAGTATGAATTTTTATTTCTATGTTGTAGGATCCAATTTTCTGTTAGTTTGAATTGTTATTTCTATTATTAATCAATAAAGAATGATTTTGTAAAGAACATTTATTTATTAACTCATATTTTTTAGTGCTTGTAAGATTTGTAGATGTTCGTTTTGAATTTGTAAAATAAGTTTGTTTGTTAGACCCTAATTTAAAGTAAAATTAAGATATGGTAATACCCATAGAGGGGTCTTTTTTGTAGTTCATGTTGACACTAAAAAAATATGACATCAAATATATTACAACTATTATTAAAGATGATACACGCTTCGTGCGATTTTTGTAGTCTACGCTGACAAAAAAAATTGTGATATCGAATATATTACAACTATTATTTAGTTATTAATAATTAAAGTATGGTTGGTGGGTGTGTGTGTGTGTGTGTGTATATATATATATGTATGTATGTATATATATAGCCATTTGGCATTTTCTTTTTTCCAAAAGAGGCATTTCAAAAGGGTGAATTTTAACATAGGCATCTAAGACACATAATGACAATTTCTGTTGCGTGATAAGAATGGGGAATTTGAAAGAATAGTAAGCCAAAACAGTTGTGAATAGTTTGGAAACAAGGAAGAATACCAGGGGTATTAAAATGGAGTATAAACCCCCAAATTAGGCAGAAGCAGTCGAATTTAAGGGCATCGGTTACAAAAGGCAGGGCCTGCATAAAAATAGTGAAACAAGTGCTCGAACATCAAGCATCGAGAGAACCTAAGTTCGAACCCCACTTCGATCGAATTTCGAGCCAATGCAAGAAATAACCTTATCAAATTAGACATGTTATAGCTACAGATATTTCAAAAGCTAATTTAAACGTCGAGCTGACTTTACAAAATTATTTTTGATATTTGAAACTTATAAATAGTTGGAAACAACCCTAGAGAGGAGGGACGAAGATTAGAAATCTCATACTTTATTTTTAGGCAAAATATGGGCTACAACTCCATAATTTTATTCCAAACTCCTCTATTTACTTAGAAAAGTCATTGTAACTCCTTTGTTATCGTTTGTACAAAAGAATTATAGAAGAAACATTAGCAATAATAAAAGAAGTGGACATAAGTACTAAGTTTGGACTAAACCACTATAGAAATATCATGTGTCTTTACTTTTATTGCTTATTTCTTTGTTGGTTTTCTTTGTCTGTTAATTGTTTTGCTTTGAATTTCTTTTTTTGCATGTATTTTAATTTAGTTCATTAAAAGCTCTTCTTTTTAATTATGCTTTTGGTCTACATTCTGAGGTCGAAGATCTACACGAGCTACTAGTGTTTACTTACCTAAAACTAACATAAACATTTTCAATTATCACACTTGTATACTTAAGTGTCTTCATGTCAGATAGTTTTATACGTCCTATATTATATCGATATATATTTCAGATTTAAGTTAAAAGTAACATTTATATGGTTGACAAGCACCATTGTCCCAGTGGTTAAGTGATTCGGCTTTGGTGCGAGAGGTCACAAGTTCGAAACTTAACGACCATAAAATATCAAACACTAGTTTATAGAAGCCTGCTAGTAGGCATTAATTTTATACCATATGCTACCAAGTGGTTATAAAATAGTTGTCCACTTTTAGTTTCAAATTAACTAATTACTAAAAATTAAGTAGAATATTGCATGAGATTCAAACTGTAAGGGGATAATCTCTCTAGTATATGAAAAATGGGTTGAATTAGAGAGCTATTGGAGATGACTTAATAAGTGGTAATTTCTACTTTTTAGTATGTTTTGAAAAACAAGTTACCTCAACTTCAAATCACTTAGGCTTTGTTTGTGTGGAAAAAGTGATGGCTAAATTAGATGAAATTGTTGCAGTAAGAAGATTATTATTGGATATTTGAAATAAGCAACCATATTTTGCTAACAAATGCTCAAAACTTCCCTATATATTTATGCGGAAACTAATATTTAATATTTTCACATTTTTTCAATTTTTAAATGCTTGGTTTATCGTTGTATTAAAAAATATTTTTTTTTCTCTTTTCTCTCACTTCAATCATGATATCATTATAAAATAAATATAGGTTTAATTGGCATTGACTTTAAGAAAGATCGTTTATTTACAAAAGTATTTTTTGCTAGTTATGGAAAATATCAGATATGGTAAAATCATGTTGTCATTATTAGAGTCTCATAATTATCGACGGTAAACTTCTTGTTTATGACAAATACAAATTCGACGTTGAGATTTTTGATAGAAAACATAATTCAATCTTTCATGTATTAAATATTTATCAAAATATGTTTTATAAAAGAAATTCACAATAACAAAAATATAAACAACATGTATTAAATATTTATCAAAATATGTTTTATAAAAGAAATTCACAACAACAAAAATATAAACAAATGACATCCTCGTCATTTAGTATTTAGCAATCAGTATTGAACAACACTATTTGTAATTTAAAACAATCATAACTTTATTCTCTTTCTCATGTACTCAAAACACATTCAGATTGTTAATGGGTTTGATTTTTGTAACTATTGCTGGAAATTTAAAAAATAATTAATAGTTTTTTCTCCAAAGAAAACGAGTGTTCCATTATTCGAGAAAATGACCATGAATATGTGTGCACATATATATTTGAAATCAAATAAAATTTTGAAGACGTTTGATTTATGATTTGAACGTTGTATATGCAAAAATTGACATCATTATGAAGCATTTTATCATGTTCAAAATGTTAAAGTTAACGCTAACCCTTAAACGATTTATTTTGACCATCTATTTGAAATATTAATTTTCTGTGTTATGATTATTCAAATAAAATGAATTATGGTTATTATTTTAATTTATAAATGATTCTAACATAGCTCATATATAAAGCTAGGATCAATAACCTTCTTTATTTAACACAATTTTTAGTTTCATGATATCAGCTACAAGTTTATATTTAAATATTTGGTCAATATGACAGAAGTAAGAAAGAACAAACATTTAAATAGAAACCTGTGGTTGACATCGGAGACTACAAAATGGTGCTTCATAAAGGGGCTATTGATACAAGCGTTACGGCATGTGTTTCATGCATGATGATGTTAGGCGTTTCGCTCGTGAATTGTTTTGCTACAAATTGTATATGTTTAACACATTCAAGAAAGATAATTTGCACAGATGTCGCCATCATTTTGCGTTGAAATAATGTGTAGTTAGTATGAATTTTTATTTCTATGTTGTAGGATCCAATTTTCTGTTAGTTTGAATTGTTATTTCTATTATTAATCAATAAAGAATGATTTTGTAAAGAACATTTATTTATTAACTCATATTTTTTAGTGCTTGTAAGATTTGTAGATGTTCGTTTTAAATTTGTAAAATAAGTTTGTTTGTTAAACCCTAATTTAAAGTAAAATTAAGATATGGTAATACCCGTAGAGGGGCCTTTTTTGTAGTTCATGTTGACACTAAAAAAATATGACATCAAATATATTACAACTATTATTAAAGATGATACACGCTTCGTGCGATTTTTGTAGTCTACGCTGACAAAAAAAATTGTGATATCGAATATATTACAACTATTATTTAGTTATTAATAATTAAAGTATGGTTGGTGGGTGTGTGTATGTGTGTGTGTATATATATAGCCATTTGGCATTTTCTTTTTTCCAAAAGAGGCATTTCAAAAGGGTGAATTTTAACATGGGCATCTAAGACACATAATGACAATTTCTGTTGCGTGATAAGAATGGGGAATTTGAAAGAATAGTAAGCCAAAACAGCTGTGAATAGTTTGGAAACAAGGAAGAATACCAGGGGTATTAAAATGGAGTATAAACCCCCAAATTAGGCAGAAGCAGTCGAATTTAAGGGCATCGGTTACAAAAGGCAGGGCCTGCATAAAAATTGAACGGGTGGCCCACTGCCAGTAGGGACCATGGTTTCTTCTTCCAAGATGACTACACTTGTAAATTTGGTAGGCTGGCGTGCATTCACGATGTGGGACATTTCACACTTGGCTACTTCGCCCGTTTCAAATTTTGAACCGCTCTCGGCTCCTCTTTATTACTAGTTGGATATTACTCATGAATACATTACATCCCCTTATAATAAAACCACTGACTTGTTTGAATACTGAGTTGGAGCCTATTCGAAAACCGCTTATTTGAAAAATGATTAAAATAATAACCGAGGTTCATAATTGTAAGAAATTCAAACGGTAGATATCAGAAAATTACTATGCCTTGAGCCTTCTTACATCTGTTTTTTAGCCATAAAATCACCATGATTATTATATGTCAAAATTGTTTTTTTTATTAACATGGTTCATTAACGGTCAAATTTGATTATTATTTTTAATGTAATTTTCAAAAAGTAAAAATAAGAATACATGTAAAGGTCCGTTCTTCACGAAACGAACGAAGCATTTAAACGGGACATTTAAGCACAATATTTCCTTCAACATATCATTTTCCTCCGTTCCCACAACGGGTCATTTACTCATTGCCGCGTTGGACATGTGGAGAACGAAAACGGAGAAATTTTGAGTGCCGAACGATACCTAAGATAAGATATCTGATCCAACCCACAATTAATTGAGCAAATCTGATCAATGTGTATATATGCAGTTCAAAAGGATAGAGAAGGTATATACATGAATATATAGAGGTGGGTTAAGTGCTAACCCATGCACCGACAAAAAGTTTAAAGAAAAAGAGGGTTCACTCACACACATAAAAACGTGCAGTTGCTACTTCAATATCATCACTTTCCCTCTCCATAACCTCCTCCCCACCTCTCTCTTCACCTTCTTATATATCTCCTCCATTATTTTTTCTCTTTCACTTCCAAATTTAAAACTCTTTCTCCTATACAATCATTTATAATAAAAAAAAAGGGAAAAAAAATGGATATTCACTCAAATGCAGCAGTCTCTCCTAACCCTATCGAATTCGATGATTTTCTTTCTTGCGAAAACATGGTAACTTATTTCTTATTCCTTCATAAATTTTTCTGGATCAGCCTGCCTTCTTTTTGACCTGTTTGAAATGTCTAATGCTAATATTAGTTGTGTGTCTCTTTTCTATTTTGTTAATTAATTCAATGTTATTCTGTTTGGAGGATAAATTTCAATTTATCTGTTCTAAAAAGAATCAAGGAAAAGTTAAAGTTACAGCTTGTGCTGTGAATTATATATACCTTGTCTCCTGGTGAAGTCAATCTTACTTTATAGTATAAATATAATATAAAATTTCTTTTCATAGTATTAAATTGTTTGTTTGATAACTAGTTCAAATATTGAGGAAATATTAGCTGCAATATAACAAGTGCTGATTCAAATTTACATTATGAGATGGTACAGTCTGCCTGTACATGTCTCTATGCCAATTTTGCTTTCTCTTTGTTTTGAATCACCAATCATTTAGCTTGTATCTAAATACAAAATGTATGTTAATTCTTGTTATTATCAACAAGCTCTGCAATTGAGTTTAAATAAAAAAGAAAAAGATAAAAGTTTGATGTTTATTACTTAAGAATAGAACTTGAAATAATTAAATTGTTGGATTTTATTTTATTTTTGTATAAAAATATATATTTTGGAATAAATGCAGGAAGGAAGTGATGGAGCAAGTTTAGAATGGCTATCAATGTTTGTAGAAGACTGCTTAAATGGAAGCTTCACTTCCCAACCTCCTCCAACTACCACCCCGCAAAATATCACGACTCCACCCACTACCAACGAAGCCCAAAGCCCAGTAAGGACACTGAGCCCGCTTTCACTCTCTATCCCATCGAAAGCAAGAACCAAAAGGGCCACAAAGCCCACCCAAAAAGCCCACTCTGAGTTCAACAGCTACTGGAACTCGCCGCTCCTCCCTCAAACCCATTGGCTTGCAGAAAGCGAACTCCTCGTTTTCCCCAAAAAGGAACAGTCCAGAAGCGACGAGGCGAAAAAAGAGGAGGAAGCGGACGCGGAGGAGGAAGCGGACGCGGAGGCGAGCGTGATGAGGAGGTGCACGCACTGCGGGTCCCACAAGACGCCGCAGTGGAGGGCCGGGCCGCGGGGCCCGAAGACGCTCTGCAACGCGTGTGGGGTCAGGTTCAAGTCGGGCAGGCTGCTGCCCGAGTACCGGCCCGCTAAGAGCCCGACTTTTGAAAGCCTTAAGCACTCGAATTCGCATAAGAAAGTGATGGAGATGAGGATGGCTACTGTTCTTCCTTCTCGATCTGAATGATCGCTTTTGGGGATTTAGGGTTTTTAGGTGCGTAGTGTTATATAAAATTTAGGGTATAAGGTGTGAAATGCTGTAGTGTTAGATGTTGTCCCTTCCAGTATTAGTGCAAGCTCTTTAGCTCTTTTGTTTTAATGTGAACGGATAGATCTTTTTACTATTGTGTAAAATTTGGCAAAAGGGGCTTCACCCCAAAAACAAAGTTTACCCAATTCGTCGACGACATCGGCTAGCACGACTACTCCATACCATGTTGACTAGAAGTGAGGACGCTATTATACTTGCGTCGCTTTGAACCTTTGAAAAAAAACCAAATTGTTTTACTCGATTTAGCATCAAAACCGAACATCAAAAAAAAAAATTGACCAATGAATTAATCAAAATACACATGTCAATTACTCATAGCTTCAATTATGACATTGGTCACATGCACCGCACGAACATCAAAACCCATCGGAACGAAAGTACCAATTCTAGATAGGTATATGCATGTGTTATAACTTCTTATACTTTGAATGATTATTTTACCACATAAGTATATTTATGTATACTAGTATATATGTACGTCCATGAAAGCTTGCATCTGGTCACTTGGATATTTTGAGTTTATATATCATGATATTTATACGATCATTTGCCATGAACACGTTGTTTTCTTTCTTTCATTACAACCTATAAGATACTACTACGTCTACTCATATTGAGTCATATGTTCATTTATCAATCTTTCTTGCCTTAATATTTAATTGTTGCAATTAACCTTTTACTCGTTTTCTTAGTTCTTTTCTTCTCAGGGTAGACAAAAATCTTGTCTGATCTCTGTAATTCACCTCTTCCACCAAAAACATGTACTTAGATAATTTACATACATCACGAATAAGCTGCTTTCTACTTTATTCTTCTTTACTTATTCACTGACTTTGCTTTTCGTACTTTTTATAAAGATTGTATTTAAAAAAGCCAACTTATATTATCAGTTTATTGTGGTGATTTTTCGGATGGTTCTACATAATTTATCAAGCATCTAAATCACATGCCTAAACTGCATCATGAGCATTAAATTGTTATGGTAATAAACGTTCAATGAAATACTTGGCAAGAATGAAAAAATAATAGTGAGATTAATATTATGTGGTTCTACACACGGAGGAGTAACTGCGTGCATTAAAATGCATAATTTAGTAATGACGAGGAAGCTTCTTTTGACCTTATCCATCATCCCCTTCTTCCCTGACTCACGATACCCTGCAGTCTAAGTCCTAGTTCCACCATATCTAGTAGTAGTTCCAGTTCCACCATAGCCAGTTCTTCTAGTAGTGTTGTGCCTTTGTCCCTCAATGGGATGTTGATGCTCATCAGTTTTTTGACGCCCAAGCAATTTCTCTTTTAGTCACTTCTTCTTCCTCCTTCCTCCCATTCCATCATCCTTTGACTACACATATAGTATTAAGTAACTACAAGATGCATTTAAGGTGTTTAATCAAATTCCACCTTTCTATTGGTGTTGCTCCGGATGCCAAAATGTAAAGGTATTTCTAGGATTTCAAAAGGACATAGCGGAAGCCATATTCACTGAATTTACTTTATTAATAGTAGAGATGAATGTGTGGATATATTTAATTGGTCATATATATTATATACCCGTTGAACCAAAATTTGGCACAACACCCGCAATCAAATGATAACGCGATAGATCTAATTAAATCAATAGAAAACGGTGAGAACATAAATAATTTTATAGTGGTTCGGCAAATTCTATGGCCTGCGTTCAGTTTAATTTTTTTTGGAGTTGGATTCGTCATGAGTACAAGAGCTTTACAATCGTTTTCAGATCTAAAATAGCATAAGTTGGCTTAAAGTGACAAGGATTGGGTAGAGAATAAACGATGAAGAAGATGGAGGCCAAAGAGAGTTTAAAGTCATTTAATCATTGCTCTTGCCTTCCTATTTATAGCAGAATAGTCCATCAAAGTCGCCAGATTAGGAAAGCCTATGTAAGGATCCAAATCCAAGAAAACGGGGAGGTAGAACGAGCCACCTCGTAACAAAATCATCTCGATGCCGATTACAATTGTGATCGGTATCGATCTAATTTTGGCTATGCCACTTGAGATTTTTCTTCCACGGTTACTCTCATCTCCAAGCCTCCAAGCTTTGGTCACAATTTTGTCTATCAAATCATATCGGTAACGTTATGATTTGTCCTGTATGAGACTTGTTTTTTTCTACATAGCTTTGGAGTTCTGATGGAATTCTTCAATTATAACCAACTTAGCGTCCATGAGGTCACTCTAGCACTCCATTCTTTAGTCATTTTACAAACTGCCAGAGGAATGAGGGTATTTCCATAAAGGAAATCATATCGATACTGATCACTAAAGAGATCGGTACCGATCACAATGAATTTGCCTATTTTGACTTGGGAATTTTTGAGTCACCTTCCATAACCATTCCAAGCTTGCTTCCAAGTTCTTGAATCATCCGGTCTTCGTCATGATGTCCAGGTTCACTTGAAAGCTGCTCAGTTCAAATGTTGGATAACACTTACCCCCCAAAGTAATCTTTTGTTGAATACAAAGTATGCTTTTGATCAAGACAGACGATATAGAGTTGTCTGCATTGACTTTACCAATTAACCAACCATCACTTTGGAGCATCGTTCCTATTCCAAGAGCATCCATTCCATCACATCAAATAGCTAGCGTACCATCTCTGCACCAAGGTCGAGATCAACAACTTCTTGAAAATTGTATCACGCCTTGGTCATGTGTGCACTCTTTCAACTTCTTCTCCTCTTTCTTTTTTTTACAAATCATCTCGGCTGCGATCACTTTTGATCGGTACCTACATGATTGCTAAGTGGCAGTTAGTCCCATATAAATATTTAGGACTTAAGAGTTTTTCCAATTTACTTTTCACCTTTTCATCTCAGCCCCAAATTTTTCCTTCTTCATGACTTTGAGTTCTCAACCATCATTGGATTTCTTCGAACCCATCATCTAGCCGCTGTCGTACAGGTCGCATCAACACTCACTGTCACTATCTCTTAGGCTACCATTCCACAACTTTAATCAATTCGACCTTGAAATCCCTTGTTCTTCAATTTTCAAATTTCGACCGCAACAAGGTGGGTCCTAGAGCTTTGTTGCCGTCAACGCTGCTATGGATGACGCCACTAATGTTGTCGCCATGCTCTGGTCACCACTGTTTGATCATGGTCGAGGCTGGTCTTGGATCCATTTCATGGTTAGTCAGTTATTTTCAGTTCATCCTACATAGTTAGCCAAGTCTCAAGTCACCCTAGGACAACTTCAAGCCATACCCAAGGCTAACACTAACAACCCTTTGGTTTATCTTGTTTTCTTCAAAACTTAGTGTTAGCTTTGCGTTAACCCCTAAGAAGTTCGAGTTTTCGATGGTCGACCTGAATATTGTGATAACATGGGTCTTTTACACATGCAAGAAACCATAAGCCAACTTCATCAAACTTTGGTTGAACATAAATCATTCATAATGTTTTAGTGGGATGGTTCCGAAGAACAGTCGTGTCAAATGCACTTCAGCATCCGAATGGATTACATAAGTCAACATTCCAAATCAAAGCACAATCTGGTGTCCCTGCAAAAAGGGCACCATGTCGCTCCAGGCAAATGTTCCATTATCGTTTACTCTACGATAACGGGTAAGATATGATACACAATTTCATCTCTTGATGGAGCTCATTTGCCAGCACGTGCGGGCTATCTATATAGAGTGTTCTATACACCATGCTCTTGACATAGGATGCAAACTACATAGATCAACACTTCACATTATCCTAGTCGATGTACAAAATCTTAATGGTCGACACATTCCAACATCCGTTGGATCTGGCACAACTACCAGACAGGCTCTAATCACATTAAAATTTCAAAGTAAAATAGACCTAACTGTGTTCGCTATCAAGTTTTCCAACCCAAAATGACTCACTGGTTTCCTCGCTTCAACGTCAGTTCTGGCCCTTCAACTCCTCCTAAGGTGAGTTCGTCAACCGCTCAAGCCTCAATGTCTACACCATCTGGAGCTAGATATTCAATCACGGCTGAGCTCCAAGGACAACTCATTACAATGGTGCCTCTTCAAAACCAACCTCCTTCACTAAATGAGCAATGTGCCCCAAGAGTCTTGGGCAACCCTCCGGACTAGACACCATCTTTACTAACTGTGGAATCACTCCGTTCTATCTGTCTTAAGAATGGAATCCCAAAGGATGATGTCTCATTACTCGAGATTCATCAACGAGTACATAAACTGCCTCAAGGTTATACTACATGCTAAAAATACATGTGCTTGGGTGGTGCCATTCCACCATTCAATGAATTCTTCAGACTTTTCGTACAAGAGATTAGACTGGCCTCGAGTCAAGTGCATCCTAACGGGTACTCCCTACCTTGTACATCCTATTCACGATGTGGTTGCATCATCCTCCTAAGTCCGGAGAGCCGATACATCTTTTAAGATTCGAAAAGAGCAAACTCACCTTCTCTGCTAATCATAGAAGCTTGGAATCACTGGAAAGTTATCGAGACGCTCATAATAAGCATAGTTACATAGAGAGTTCTTTTTCGTCGGTTGTCCATTTTATTTCAACCATCACTAATTGTTCGAACATAAGTTTTTTTTCTAGTACCTCTCCTATACTTAGGTCCTCTTCACATAAGTGCCCAATCTTCGCGGATCTTTCCAACCGAGATTCCCATGACTCATATGCTTGCACTCTAGAGAGTCTAAAGAGCATCGATTTCGAGTTTCGCACCACTACCTACATTCTTACCAATTAAAGGCTTCGTCGGTATGGCCTTCATCATCCCGATAGATAAGCCATCCCCCTTAACCTTCCTTCGAAGAGATCCCAGACTTTTATTAGGAGTTTCACCCCCGCTCACGATTCGGATGGCGATAATCAAAGAGACAACGAAGGAGAGGAGAGGGTGGTGGAAGAGAATGTGGTAAGGGAAGGATATGAAGGAAGTAAAGATAAAAAAAGGAGGATAATAAGAAGAGAAAAAGAGAAGGAAGAGGAAGAGAGAGGAGAAGAAGGAGAGAAAGAGGACAAAGGAGGGGATGGTGATGATGACGAAGCCTACGGATTGCGTGAGAACGAATCATACATGGAAACATCTCCCAAAAGCGATACGGCCCTTGTACTGCATCTCCAATGCGATTGGTCATTAAGTCTTCACAGCAAGTTCCTGGTTCAAGCTTAGCGCCAGTCGGCAAGGTAACACCACATGCGAGCTCTTTAGGGAACATATTCGACTCATTGAGTGATATCGGCATTCCCTCGACAATCGGTACTGGAGGCGCTACCTTTGAAGATATCTTACATGAGCATTCTAGTGACTTTACTTTCCTATCTAAGGACATCCTTATGGAGGGTGATGTGATCTCATCCTCTCAACTCTCCGAGAATGGTCCATAGAGTACTTAGTGAAATATTCACACTTCACACACTACTAGAATCACAAACAGCAACACTCTACATTCGCTCTTAGTCTAGTGTGTTTTTATGATACACCTTCTTCATTATAGGCACAATGGCAAGGGATCACATGAATTTATCTTTGTTTAGGCATTAGCCAACATCGCTCTTTAACCGCTGACATCTACACACATCGCTCCAGCTTATATCGAGAGTCGAAGGAGGATAGAAGGAAAAGGAAGGATAAGGAATATTGAGATAATGAGGAAAGGAAAAGGCGCCGTTCATCAAAAAAGGAGTGCCATGATTCAGAGAAAATACGAAATGATTCCCATGATCAGTCCGAGTGCTTCTCAGCCGCACACTTCATCCATTACTCAACAGCAACCTCTGACAACCCAGGCTCTCATAACTATGGTCTCATCTTCCATAAATCCAAAGAAGCTGTGATTCATACAGCTTTGCCTCCACCCCTTTCAGGCCCATCCATAGCCGTTAACACTAGGATGCAAGTTGCCTTATGTTATTACCCTTATTATTCTTGAAGTGACATGACATGCAACGTGAGTGTGAAGCCGCATCAATGATCAAAGTCGAAGGGGAGGGTCATGATTCAGTGTTGAAGAAAGTAGTAGAGCAGAACTAACAGTGTCCAAGAACAATATCGACCCTCATCCATGCCAACTCTCCTCGTTAATCATCACTTCATGATTCACCAGCATTGCATTACTTCAAGAAAGAAAAAGTATTAATGTCACCGCATCTTATAAAGGATCGCAATTCGACCATGTCGCATTTCATGCTACATTGAACTCCATTCACATCGAGATTCATCATGTCGACTACCTTCGATGATACATGATGACCCATCATTCATTATAGAGCCTCAAGACCATGCAAGAAACATCGCATGTCAACAAAACCGGAATAGAATATCACACTTCATCAATAGCAGGGGTACATATAGTGATGCGTGTAACTAAAGAAGCGAAGAGATCGAGTATAATCCAGTTCGTAAGCTATTAGTGAGTGTCGAAGTGTCTCATAGCGCATTTCATTGATGCTAAGTTCTATCGGCTTGTGATCAATCATCACAAAGACTATCAACATAGCATCAAAGCGGCACCGTACTTCATGAGCACTTCAGAAGTATTGTTCTACGATGACGACAAAGGAATACAACGTTATTCAACTCTTCATTAATACTCAACACCTCACTTCGTCAGCATGTTTCATCAATATTTGGAGGATGCCACGTGTCTATGCAAAGTAATGTTGATGGTAAACGCCACCAATATCCACGAAATCATCAATAATTCCATGTGGTTGTCATTTCTTCATACTTGTATTGACTCAAGAAGGACGTCGACCATTATAATGGAAGAAGCCGATGCCATAGTTTGTAGTTGCCGCTAAATATCAATCCAAAGTGTTCCAGTACATAAGATGAGCAACGCCGAAGACTATCAATATTCACAAGGTAAAAGCGTCGTTGTCGACACTTCCCAAATGAGAAGCCTAGCATATAGCAATATTAAAGTCGTCGAAGTCATTGCTAATGCCATCATAAAAGCTGACGCTGAAGCACATCTAAGACACTGAAAGCAAGACAAGGTCATCTCTTCAGCAGTGAAGCTAATGCTAAGTTGACACTATCAAAGCCAAACACGCCGAAGTCCAGCATGCCGAAGTCATGAAAGGCGGAGTGGAGCTGTGCAACCTCTATAACTATAGACCTAGGGGTGGCAATTGGGGGACGAATTTTCTCCCCTCCCACTTCTTACATTTTCAACTTTATAAACCCTAAATCAATTTGGAGATTTTGCCGATTGTAATACTTGAGCCTCGTACACATAAGGAGTTGGAAACCATACAATTGCATAGCATATTTGACTTGACTTTGAACCTTCATAGCATATTAAATTGACTTCGACTGCGAACTTTCATAGATTATTGGATCGATTCCACTTTGGACTTGCATACAAATCTAACTTGGGATCGTAATTTGCATATTGACTTGCATATAGATTTGTGCTTCTATTCTCATATTGACTTCAACAATGAATCATATGACTTCGACTTTGATGACTAGACTTGGAATTAGCATGGATGTACACTTCACTATGATGACTTCGACAAGCCTCAACAAGGCATCTCTTTGAATTTACACTTCTTACTCATACTTTTGGGGTTAGTGGATTTATTCATTAATATTTTGGTGCTTGAATGTGGGCTTGAACCTCCAACTTCGTTAAAACCCCAAGTGGAATTACCTTAGCCTACTTTATGAACTACCCTAGCCTGCATATTTAGGGCTTAAAGAACTTACCTAAGAAAGCATAATCCAAACCAACCTATCTTTGATTACCTCAACTAAGTCATGCTAATTAACTGAGTTAAGATGTCTGAACAAGGGTCTTCCGAGCCTCGAACAACTTGGCCTACTTGCCCAATTATCGATGATCCTCGGCTTTATGAAGAAGAAGTGTTATGAATCGAGGCATTGCAAATCATAGAAAATAAGAGAAGACGAGCAGCGTCGTATAACCTAGATAAATGAAGCTTGAATCCATTCCATCTAGGGCCATCATCGATTTTTGCTACAGGAAAACAGTGCAAGAGAGATAATGCCTTCTCAAGAATAAGAAAAGAGATTCAACTTAAAGCTAAGGGGACCATTTTTGAAAGAGAAGTAACAAAGAATTTCGAACAATTCACTAAAAAGTGGAAAGGTGTTCTTAGCTACTCCCAAGGAAAAAATGAAACTCGAGATTCTTTGAAAAAGAAGCTTGTTGTGGAATCTAAGAAACTTAGTGTAAGCAACAAAAGAGCTAAGCATCGGTTAAAAGGGATAGCCTCTAAATCACATTTCCAAAGGAGTGCACCTTCACTACTTCTATAGAAAAATATAAAATATTAAAAAAAACTATTTAGTAAAATTTTATACATCATTGTTACTTTAAGAAAAGGAATTTATTTTTTAAATTAATATTTAAAAAAGATTTCCATATGGAAATCATAATTTATAAAACATTTAAGTGTTATAATCGAAAAGTAATTTTAAAAAAAAATTGTTTTTGTTTACTGGTCAAATGTGTGTGTGTATAATTAATTTTATACCAAACTACATTTACATATGTGTGTGTGTGTATTTTATTATATATATAGAATTCTTTAAATTATAACATGAATATGTATACATGGTTATGTATATATAAAAAATTACTTATTTATAACTTTTGAAATACATGCATATTTATTTAAAATTAATATATTGATTTAAATCTGAATTTATTACATTTAAATTAAATTATATTATATGTGTATATATTTATATTAAAATGTTTATGTTTTGCAAATATAATTTTATAATATGTGTGTGTGTGTGTGTTTACACACACACAGATATATATATACACACACTTACATATTAGATGATAGATATGTACATGGAGAGACTTATATGTCCGTTGCGATGTAAATCTCAATATCTATATACGGGCATGGTAAACCATGTACACCATTTTAAGTTGCACGTGTACGTACACACATATATGTATATGATACACATGTTATATTATATATTATAAAGTTAAAATTAAATAAAACCTTATTTATAAATTTAAATATAAAATTGATTTTATTTGAAAGAAAATTTAGAAAAGTTCTAAAAATAAGACTACATGTGCCCAATAAGATCCAAAATGGAATAATTTTTTTGAAATTTATGCATTTACGCCACTACGTGCAGGCTTAGTTCCAATAATGATATTAGAGCTAAATAGCCTATGAGGTCTTAATTAGTTATATTAGGGTTAACTTATTAAAGCCTACCTATATGGTAGGGTGTCCAGAAAAGTTGTGCCTAAGGTGGGGTTTAGGTAAGCCCAAAGGTTATCCTAATAGAAAAAGCCTAATTTGAGTGTAACATTGGACCCAACAAGCGCCTAATTATACAACCACTAAATATGTTCATAAGTTGGTCATTTATGAGTTTACTAGCCTAACACTGTGTATTGTCTTCAATGAGTTTCAAACTTTAAAAGCAATATAAGAATATGGATATTTGATTCATATATGATCACATATAAATCTTATACGTGAATAGTCATAATTCGTAATATATGAAACCTTGATGAGATTAGTTTATTGAAATAGGCAAGTAAACTGTAGTGTGAGATCGTGTATTCAATATGATTGATTAAAAAATGATCTTATTGTGTTAAATGTAACAGTGGACCAAAGGCTACAAGATAGATCTAAGAATTTGATCGCTGAAATGTTAGTTTGATTAATTAACGTAAAGTGTAATTTATTTAATAACTTTAAAAGTTAAGGATCAAATGCACTTTTATATAGAGTTCATTATGATATTGCAGTAAGGATTTCCTTTGAATGGTTCGACCGTTTGGAAACAAAATCAAATGTATAAGAGTAGATGTAACCTAAGGCACCGTTGGGATGAAGAGATTGAATAATCACTTCTACTTTGTAAAGAAACATTGGAAATGAGAATTGTAAAATAATAATAGATACTTAACACTGAAAATAGAAATATGATTTTTATTCCAAAAGTATTTTCACATAGAAAATTGTTTATTATGATATTTATTTTTCCAAATTTAAGATATTTGATTTAAAAATTCTCAACTGTAAACTATCTACTGTAAATGAAGTAAATAGCCTATATTAAGTAGTTGAATGGAGCTTCGTAGTTCATACGCTATTATAGTAATGGTAGAAATGGTAGGAGCATGCCATATACAGGTATTGGTTGCATCAATTACAAAAATTGTTTTCGTAAAACCTGCTAAACATTATTTATAAAATAATAATTATTTTTCGATGTTGATAGAGAAATAGACATAGTTTTATTTAGATATGAATATTATGTATATTCATATAAAATAAAACTATAGTACCGGTACTTGTGATGCATTAGAAAATACAAAAGTATCCAAATTTATTTGTAATTATTTTGGAATTATGGACTAAGCCGCAGTCTTGCGAAATAATTTTTTATTATAGGATTATGAATCATATGGTGCTAGTAAATTATATCTCAGACAATTAAGGCAAAACACTCATTCAGTGGGAGCGACATAGGAGTTGATGAACTCTTCGGACTGATACACACAGATGTATGCAATCGTAAGTTTGATAATACCAAACTGTTTCCACATAGTTCATTGTATTCAGCGATGAGTTATTACAAACATGTACATGTGCATTTAATACACATGTACTATGTTTACGAAAAGCTCATAGAGTATAAGAAGGAAGTATATATGATAATGTGCAATAGAAAATAAAATTGATTCGATTTGATCGAATAAGTGAGAGTATATTTGAAAGAGTTCCCAACGTGCCTAAAAATGAATAAAGATTCAATCTCGAAAGTCATCCCTCCCTATGATACATAATGATGTATCGATAAGGAGAAACTGAACTTTGTTTAATGAAGTATGATTAACGGTGAGTGAAGTTGAGTTAACTTCTTTCTATATGGTTGTGTACTTAAGGGAAGTACACAAGATTAAAATCAGTATCATCTAAATAATGTTAACAAAATCATATAAGATAAGGGTTTATATGAAACCCCAACATATCTTAGACCAAAGAGTTGGCAGGTGGTGCGAGTCGAAAGGCTGTATATACTAATTATTCATGAGGGATCTTTTATTAATCTCCCCCAAATGGAGTTTGCGAATGACTTTCATTGGATGACCAATTTATGTTTTGAACATAAATTTGTAAACTAACACCAAGTAAGTTTTCTACATAAGGCAATTCATAAAATGTTTATGAATACATGTTCCAGTACACTGAGAAACAACTGGTGTTTTAAGAAATACCAACTTCATAGTAAAGGAATTTCTTTTAGAAATTATTAGTAGTAGAATGGATTTGAATACGATCTAGAGAAGAAACCAACTACGTGGGATGAAATGAAATTAACCAAATATAAATGAATACAACGCATTAGAGAGTCCAATAAGTATTCTCACACATGGAAGAGAGACTATGAGTTTCATATCAATATCGAGAATAGATAATCCTCAGTTGTTAATTAAACCATTAAGAGTATTGACTCTTCCATATGGTATGGTGCATAATCCAAAAGTATTACAAGTACATTATCAATATATGATTTTAGTAGTCATAACCGAAGGGATATGATCCATCGGCATCAAATATGTTTTCAAGAGAAAGAATAATGCAATTAGAATTTAATGGGCACCATTGATAAGAATAAAATCACAAATTTCAATCATTGAAATTAATGTAATAGATTCATTATTCAGTATGCTCAAGTTTATTCGGATTTACTCATAAATTATCGCTTGGTAAAACTTAGTGTTTTAGTATATATGTGTTGAAATGGAAAATTCTAAATAATGATTTAGAATAGACTATTAGCACATAATAACTAAAGTGTCCTGAAGTCAGTGGGAGTGATATTGAGTTTGTGGGTTTTCAGATGTGATCCAAGAAATGATATGAAGGTATCGTTCTATAAGCATCAAAATTGAGTAAGTATTTTGATAGAAATGTCAAATAGTTTTATTTTCAGTTAAAGTGCAAAGGAAGCATGTGTCCATAAGGAAGAATCACTAAAAGGTACATAGATATTTCTAGACTATAAGTAAACAACATATTGCTGATTGTTAACAATCTACTTATGCCAAAATCAATAATAGTTTGGTTGTTTAACTCGATATTGGATTTTTAAATTATATCTCTTATATTAAGTATGAAGGTTGTTGGGAATGTCCCAAATGAATATGCAAAGACACCTTATGTTTAATAAGGAACATGTAAGATGGGTTCTTTATGCTTTAGCAATAGGAATTATCATCATGTTGTATTGTCTACAATATCATAATTTGCTTATGTGTTTGAAGCTTGAAGCAAATATCAAATCCAAATTAGGATCGCTAAATGGTAGTAGAGTATTCTTGAGTATTTACAAAATACTAGATAATTGTTTATAGAAACAACAAACTCCTTATGGAGGAGTGTTTAGATTCGACTTTATAAGTGCTATCGAGTATAATATGTCAATATTAAATTCACGTTCAAACCAAAACTAAGAAAATTTAAGTTGGAAATGTTCCAAATGACACAATGTGGCCGATTCAATGAAAAGACTAAGTATATCGCCTTGAATCACTAAATGGATCTGGATCCTCTTTTCATTTCTTTCCCTTTTGGTATTTATTTGCCTCCAACCCTCATTCTTCACCATGTGTAACAACCCTGTATTTTGTGATTATTTTAATTATATATTTTAATTACTTTAATTTAATTTCCTGATTTAAAAGCTTTATTTTATTTATTTAAATTAGATAATTTTGTTATTTTAAATATAAATTGTGTTTTGAATGTGAATTATAATTTCAAACATGAAAAAATAAGATATTTTCCAGAAAATGTGAATTTTGGTCAATATGGTCAAACTTTGACTTTTAACTTAAAAATTTAAAATGATGAAATTTTGAATTTTATCTTTTATTATGGAAGTAAATAAAATTTCAAGAATACTACTTTTCGTTTCGTTGAAATCAGGTTTATATTGTGAAAGTTATGCCCTTTTAAATATTGTGTGTAATTTGTTGTATTTAACAAAATTGTTTATTTTAAATTATATAAATAATATTTTATTTGGTCATGTAATGTTCTAATTTATATTTATATGGGTAAAATAACATGTTATGTATATATTTTGATTTTTAAAACATTTTTAAAAGTGTAATTGACATTTTCTAGTGTAAGATGTATTTTGTTTACAATTTCTAATTTCCAGTTTCAATTAATTAAAGTAATTCTTTATTTATTTTTCTATTTTTCTTAAGATCTTATTTTATTCTCATTTCCCACTTTATTTTGTTCCTCATTTACTTTATTTATTTGACCTTTTATTTGTTTTAAAGTGAAATAGAAATTTTCTAAAACTAGTGATATTCTATTTGTAATTTTTAAGTCCTATTTTGAATTTTTAAACTATTTCTTTAATTATTTTTCTATTTTATTTAATTTTATTTAATTTTAATTATTTATCTGCATTTTATTTTACTTTGTTTCAGTTTTAAAATGTATTTACTGAAATTTATTTAGTATATTTTGATAAAAGAAAATTTGAAATACAAAGAGTCAAGATCTTTCATTTTCTGGAGACTTTTCATTTACCCTACCTCTTCATTTTCTTGTGCCTTTTCATTTTCCTTCTTTGGCCGTCCATTTCTTTTTGCATAGCCATGTATTTCATTTCTCATTCATGTGAGAAGCTTTTCTTTATCTCAAAACTCACGGTAATCTTCAATATAAAAAAAACAACAACAACAATGGTAATGGTAATGGATTCTCTCTTTTCTTCTTCATTTCATTGTTTTGCCTTCCTCTTCTACCTAGCCTTGCTTGGCCTAGCCCCTACTCCATCAGCTCCACCATCACCACCACCATCTAAAGCAGCACCATCAGCCTCTCCACTTGTCTTGACCTGGCCGTGACTTGCATTTGATGATAGCACCACAAAACTCCACAATATTGCCATAGCCGAGCCTTGTCTTCATCACCACCACCACATATTGCCTTGGCCGCCTCCTATTGCTCCACCACCACCATGATACCACCTCTGATCATCAACCTGCCCATTGTCCAGACCTGAACCTGACCTGGTCGAGCCCCACTTGCCTTTGGCCGAGCCAAAAATGCACCAAAATCCTTCTCTTTTGCCTTGTCCCTTTGCATTCTTGATGTTGTAGCTCCTACCTCTTCACATCCCATTGTTTTACCTTCTTTTTGCTGACCATTGGATGAGCATTTCAGGTCTAGACCTGATCATGGTTGAGCCAAATGATGTCATGGCCAAGCACTTGGATGGTTAAAGCAAGGTCTAGTCATTCTATTCCTTGTTGCTTTTAAATTTCCAATTGTTTCAATGTATTTTGTATTGAATACATATGTTTATATTGTCTTGTTTTATTATTGTATACAAGAGTAACATCTTGGCTCTCTCCACTCAAATCCAAAGTCGTGCTATATCGTGCTTCTGGACTTCATTTGTGTCATTTGATTCGCTAACTTCAGATCAAAAGGTGAGTAAATCTCATCTGACATTTATACTTATGCAAATGTGAATTGACAACAATTGAATGTGTAGAATATTATATATGATGTTATAACTGCCTATGATTATTAATTATATGATGTTAAACCTGTTATTTTACATGTCATATTATCAGTTACTGTTATTTATTGTTAAACTGTTCATTTATACGTGTTTATCACACTACAAGTTCCCTGTAGATTAGATTCACTATGGGTTGAAATGATACATACCCGAACGGACTTTAGAATAGGGAAAATCGTTATGGGCTGAAATGATAGGCCTGAACGGTTTTTATTTATTTTATTTTAACTTGGGATTGCGGGTTTGAAATGATAGAACCCGGATTTTTGCTTTTTAAACTACGGATTGAAATGATACATATCTGTATCACTTGACCTAGGTTAGAAAACTATATACAGGCATGTGGTTATTTTTATAAAGTATTTTTTAATGTTTTTAATATTCTTAAAAGTGTAAATTATGAAAATTTGATTTAAATTGGATTTTTAATGTTTAAATAAAGAAATTTGGATTTTTCTAGAAGTTAAAAATGTAATTTAAATGAATGGAAAAAGTGAATTTTTGAAATATAACTTAAGTTTGGAAATTCGGAATTTTGGTTTTAAAATGATATTTAAGTTATATAAATAAAATGGAAATTTAATTATATTTGGAAAATGGTAAATATGATAATTTGATTTGAATTTGAATTTAAATGATTTAATAAAGTGTTATTGAGTTTTCTATGTATTAAAATGGTTAAATAAATGAATGCTTAAAAGTGTAATTTTAAAATATAACTTGACTTGGAAATGTGAATTTGGTTTTATTTAAGGTTTAAGTTAATTAAATAAAATTGAAAATCATAAATTAAAAGAGTAATTTTAATGAACATTTTTTAATGTCAAAATATGATTTTTTTTATAATGTTAAAAGGGTTTAAAATGAAGTTTATTATTTGCTGGAAATACACTAAAATCTGGAAAATACTTTTAATAGCATTCAGAAATGCTATGGTTTCTGTAAATAAACTAAAAGCTTTATATAGAGGCTATTACAGCAGTTCTGAAATGCTGTAGTTGCTGTAGTAAATTTAAAAGGCTAAAAACTTGATAAAGGCCTATTACAGCAGTTCTGTAATTGCTATAGTGGTCTGCATCTTTACTGAATTTAATGAAACCCTTTAATTTGAAACCTGAGCTATTACAGCATTTCTGGAAATGCTGCCTTTGCTGTTTTAAACTAAATTTCAACTAAAACTGAGATTTAACAGCATTTTTAAATGCTGTCTTTGCTGAATTAAAATGTTTCAAGTATAACTTATAACAGCTTTTTCTGAATGCTGTGAAAGGCTGAAATTTTCAATGTTTATGGTTTTTAACTTAGTAATGAACTCAGAATAGTTTAAACTTTGGTAATTGAATACTTGATTTGAAAGTATAATAATTACACTTTTAAATGGTTTAAATGAATTATTTTGATTGAAATATAAACTATTTAAAAGGTGACTTGAAATGATAATAAATGAATGATATCTTTGAATTTAAAAGATATTTAAAGTTGCTTATTTGGATTTGAACTCAAATGATGATTTGATAATAAAGTTTTGAAAAGATATGATATTTTGATATATTGAAATGATTTGAAATGAAGTTTTGAAATGATATGATATTTTAAATATATTGAAATGGTTTGGAATTGATTTAATCTTTATTTTGATAAAGATTTGGATTTGAAATGATATTCTATTTTGAAGTATAAAATTTTATTTTAAAATTATAACCACGGGTTATAATAACGATTGGTTGTTAAAGAGATCGGGATCGAATATGGACATACTCTCTGTCGATACCGAAAACCACTTTAACAACTGTGTACGCGGTGGAGTTTCCAGAATGAAGTAGGATGGTGGCGATGATCCTAAGGTATATACGTGGACCCAACTCCTATGAGTTGGCATAAGGTGGCTAAAACAGGAGCAATTGACGGACCAAGGAGGTAGCACCTCTGATCGGACACACTTCTTCGATACCATTCTATTACTTGTGATTGATTTGGTGCGCACCCTTGATTTGGGAGTGTTGTTCGAGGTGGGCGGTAGTGGCTGCTATGCGTCACCACCAGTCCGGATGCGTAATTGGTATATCTACCCTGGCATTGCCTAGTTGTGTCGTGTCACCTACCATAGCGAGCTTTACTACGAGTTTTTATTTGTGTCGTACCTATGGAGTATCTTCTGATAGCCTTGCGAGGTATGCAGGTACTGTATAGACTATTGGCACTATTACGTGTTAGGGTGAGTTCAGATTAAATATAAAGCCCTAATGCTATTTTAAAGTATGTTTATTTTATGATTAGACATTATTATAATAGCGAATATTACTACATAGTAGATAGTTTAACGGATCCTTAAAGAATGGGCGATCCCAAACATTCTTTAAGTTACTTGTACCTTTATTACAGTTCACTTGAGTTGGTTTACATTGTATAAGTATGTATGTCCTGACTCGAGTGTTTTGCTTTACGCTCGGGTCAGACTGAGTGATACAGCATTAGAGACTCACCTTTGGAGCTGGAGTTTTGCTTAGAAGATCCTGATATCTATTCCTTTAGTTGGTTCCAGTTGTATTTTGTGTTGTTCCTGATTATCATATTGTTTCTCCTGTTGTATCTTGGTATTCCTATTGTATCTTACTTACCTATGATGTATTTATATAGTAGCTTCATGAACTACTATTTCTTTGTTTCCGCTGCATTATTATATTACTCTGTGTTTGTGATCTGTGATTATTTTTATTTACTGTATATTCTGAGATTTGCCAAATTTTTATTTACAACGCGGTATTTTGAACAATTCAAGTTCGACATGTGCGGATGCGAATGGTTGAAAATATCGGGTCATTACATGTGGTATTAGAGCTCTGGTTTTAGGCAAACTCAGCATATAGAGTAGATTTAATTACAGAATCACCTTCGTTCGAACTTGAATTCCTTCTTCTTCGATTCGGTTTCCTTTGAATTTTGGAACGTTCCCTTCGGTTCCAAAGTCCATTCTTGTCCTCCCTTATTCATGTCTTCTTGATTCTCGAGTGTCCCATAACTCCACTCCGAATAATCTTTCTAATGTATTGGCGGTCCCGCCAATATTCTAATGACTTGTAAAGGGGTGAAACTTCTTTACAAATAGCATTGATTCACCGAAGATTTTTATATCCTCGGTTTAGATGCTAGTATCTCTTATTATTCTGAATTCTATCTCTTGAGATCGAATGTAGATTTACCCCAGAAATCCACAACGATCTTTTCGTTAAGTCTCGGTTGACCTGGTTAAGGTTACCCGCGATTTATATAGGCTTATCCATACTCCCAATTATGTTGCTTAATCATCTTATCTTTTGTCTCCAACTTATATTCAAATCAGAGTTCTCTTTGATTTGAGTCCATCAAATCTGAATCCCTATCCTCATTTTGAAACATTAATCTTGTATTTGAAAATCTTATATTTAAAGATGTTTTATATATTGTATTGTTTGAGTTGTTGATGTTGATTTGGGTTTTCGATCGATTCGTCTGATCAGCGCTATCGATAGGATCTCCAAAACACTTGAACAGAGCAAACTGACACAATATGAGTTTTAAATTTAGTGGATGGATAAATTTTGTATAATTATAATATGTATAAGGTTAATTTTCTGAATTTTGATAATTAATGGAATTGGGTGTTAAGAAATAATATTTAACTTTGTATGTATTTTATAATCATTGGCTTTAGTTTCATATCTAAATAATTAAACATGGTTATAAATTAATTTGGAAATTTAAATGGATTTAAATCAAGAATGTGAGAATTTAATTTCCGATGATTTCGAACTTTGTTTTGAAAGTTTTAAAAGGATATATTATTTAAAATTATTTCTAGTAGAAATTGTTTCAAAGGATTTTAATTTGTAAATCAGTGCTCTTTTCTTTGTCACTGGAAAATAATTTCGGTGATGACTGCAGCATCATCGACATTCATTTTCGAGTTTCGAAGCGAAGAGACCATTCTGTAGCTTTGCTACAGTTTTGCTTTGGAAAATTAAATTGATTTGAATTTCTAAATATGACTTGACTTATAATATATATTGATATAGAATTTAAATTTGATTTGATATATTGTGTATGTATATATATATTTATTTATTTCTAAATAGTTTGAAGATAATCGGAAATTTAATTCTTAAATTTTATCTTAAAGGATAATTTCAATTATAAAAGTTTGGATAAATATGTAAACTTGTATAATTGAATTAGAAAGAATTTATTTGTATAATACTCAATTACATTCCAATATAACTTACCTAAATTATTAAAAAGTTAAATATGTAATTGGAAAACATACAATATAAAAGGGATTTTATAAATAAAACTTAAGTGGTTATAATAAATGTTATACACTTAAATTTTATTTATAAAGGATCAATAGAGGTAAATAGAGAAAAAGGGTAATTGGATAATTTACAATATAATGATATTTAAAGGAAATTATAAATAAATTGAAATAGTGAAAAAGTGAAATACACTTAATATATATATAGGATTTGATATATTAAGTGGAATAAATTTAAGAATAATTTGGCATAAAGAAGAATGAAATTTAATGAATAAAAATGAATATAATAAATGATTGTTCAAATTCATGAGTTTATAAATTGTTGATTTGATGTTGAGATAATGAGATTTAAAAATAATTAAAATTTATTTAACTTAAGTAAAATCAAATGGATGAAATTTATTATTAATGTAAGTTGAAATTTTCATGGTTTTAAATCTATTATCTTATTCTGTTTTCCAATCTAATTTCTTTCTGGTTGTTTCCATTCTCCTACCTTCTAAGTAGGAAATCAAATTTGAATTGGTTAGCCTTGGAGCTACTGTTCTCCTTCAGCTTGATCTTGCCTCTGATTTTCACCAACTCGGGGTTGCTGAGGAAAGTATTCCCAAGACTGTTTTCCGTACTGAGAATGGTTTTTCTGTGAATGGTTAGTCATGCCTTTTGGTTTGACTAATGCTCCTGCTCTCTTTGTTGATTTGATGAATCGTGTTTTTCGTATTGTGCTTAATAAGTTGTTCTAGTCTTTCTTTCTATCTCTTTTTCCTTCATCGTTTAACTTTTCTATCTCTTCTGTGGTTCTTACTTCTCCCTATTCTGAATCTGAGCACTGCTTACCATCCACAGACCGACGGTCAAACGGAAAGGGTGAATCAGATTCTCGATGATCTTTTTCGTGCTTATGTTCTTGATTCTGGAGGATCTTGGGAAGATCATCTCCACCTTGTTAAACTTACCTATAACAACAGTTATCAGGTATAATTTCAATCTTCTTGTCATCTTGTCTTAATCTTATTTCATTCTATCTTTTTCTGTGTTTTCCCATTTCTCATTCATTTTCAGGGACGAAAAGTTTTGAGTGGGGGAGAGTGTAACAACCCTGTATTTTGTGATTATTTAATTATATATTTTAATTACTTTAATTTAATTTCCTGATTTAAAAACTTTATTTTATTTATTTAAATTAGATAATTTTGTTATTTTAAATATAAATTGTGTTTTGAATGTGAATTATAATTTCAAACATGAATAAATAAAATATTTTCCAAAAAATGTGAATTTTGGTCAATATGGTCAAACTTTGACTTTTAATTTAAAAATTTAAAATGATGAAATTTTGAATTTTATCTTCTATTATGGAAGTAGATAAAATTTCAAGAATACTGCTTTTCGTTTCGTTGAAATCGGGTTTATATTGTGAAAGTTATGCCCTTTTAAATATTGTGTGTAATTTGCTGTATTTAACAAAATTGTTTATTTTAAATTATATAAATAATATTTTATTTGATCATGTAATGTTCTAATTTATATTTATATGGGTAAAATAACATGTTATGTATATATTTTGGTTTTTAAAACATTTTTAAAAGTGTAATTGACATTTTCTAATGTCAGATGTATTTTGTTTACAATTTCTAATTTCCAGTTTCAATTAATTAAAGTAATTCTTTATTTATTTTTCTATTTTTCTTAAGATCTTATTTTATTCTCATTTCCCACTTTATTTTGTTCCTCATTTATTTTATTTATTTGACCTTTTATTTGTTTTAAAGTGAAATAGAAATTTTCTAAAACTAGTTTTTAAGTCCTGTTTTGAATTTTTAAACTATTTCTTTAATTCTTTTTCTATTTTCTTTAATTTTAATTATTTATCTACATTTTATTTTACTTGGTTTCAGTTTTAAAATGTATTTACTGAAATTAATTTAGTATATTTTGATAAAAGAAAATTTGAAATACAAAGAGTCAAGACCTTTCATTTTCTGGAGACTTTTCATTTACCCTGCCTCTTCATTTTCTTATGCCTTTTCCTTTTCCTTCTTTGGCAATCCATTTCTTTTTTCATAGCCGTGTATTTCATTTCTCATTCACGTGAGAAGCTTTTCTTTATCTCAAAACTCACGGCTATCTTCAATAAAATAAAAAAAATAAAAAACAACAATGGTAATGGCTTCTCTCTTTTCTTCTTCATTTCATTGTTTTGCCTTCCTCTTCTACCTAGCCTTGCTTGGACTAGCCCCTACTTCATCAGCTCCACCATCACCACTACCATCTACAGCAGCACCATCAGCCTCTCCACTTGTCTTGACCTGGCCGTGACTTGCATTTGATGATAGCACCACAAAACTCCACAATATTGCCATAGCCGAGCCTTGTCTTCATCACCACCACCACATATTGCCTTGGCCGCCTCCTATTGCTCCACCACCACCATGATACCACCTCTGATCATCAACCTGCCCACTGTCCAGACCTGAACCTGACCTGGTCGATCCCCACTTGCCTTTGGCCGAGCCAAAAATGCACCAAAATCCTTCTCTTTTGCCTTGTCCCTTTGCATTCTTGATGTTGTAGCTCCTACCTCTTCACATCCCATTGTTTTACCTTCTTTTTGCAGACCATTGGATGAGAATTTCAGGTCTAGACCTGATCATGGCTGAGCCAAATGATGTCATGGCCAAGCACTTGGATGGTTAAAGCAAGGTCTAGTCATTCTATTCCTTGTTGCTTTTAAATTTCCAATTGTTTCAGTGTATTTTGTATTGAATACATATGTTTATATTGTCTTGTTTTATTATTGTATACAAGAGTAACATCTTGGCTCTCTTCACTCAAATCCAAAGTCGTGCTATATCGTGCTTCTGGACTTCATTTGTGTCATTTGATTCGCTAACTTCAGCTCAAAAGGTGAGTAAATCTCACCTGACATTTATACATGCAAATGCGAATTGACAACAATTGAATGTGTAGAATATTATATATGATGTTATAACTGCCTATGATTATTAATTATATGATGTTAAACCTGTCATTTTACCTTTCATATTATCTATTACTGTTATTTATTGTTAAACTATTCATTTATACATGTTTATCACACTGCAAGTTCCCTGTAGATTAGATTCACTATGAGTTAAATGATACATACCCGAACAGACTTTAGAATAGGGAAAACCGTTATGGGCTGAAATGATAGGCCTGAACGGTTTTTATTTATTTTATTTTAACTTGGGATTGCGGGTTTGAAATGATAGAACTCGGATTTTTGCTTTTTAAACTGTGGATTAAAATGATACATATATGTATCACTTGACCTAGGTTAGAAAGCTATATACAGGCCTGTGGTTATTTTTATAAAGTATTTTGAATATTTTAAATATTCTTAAAAGTGTAAATTATGAAAATTTGATTTAAATTGGATTTTTAATGTTTAAATAAAGAAATTTGGATTTTTCTAGAAGTTAAATATGTAATTTAAATGAATGGAAAAAGTGAATTTTTGAAATATAACTTAAGTTTGGAAATTTGGAATTTTGGTTTTAAAATGATATTTATGTTATATAAATAAAATGGAAATTTAATTATATTTGGAAAATGGTAAATATGATAAATTGATTTGAATTTGAATTTAAATGATTTAATAAAGTGTTATTGAGTTTTCTATGTATTAAAATGGTTAAATAAATGAATGCTTAAAAGTGTAATTTTAAAATATAACTTGACTTGGAAATGTGAATTTGGTTTTATTTAAGGTTTAAGTTAATTAAATAAAATTGAAAATTTAGTTTAATTTGTGAAATGGAAATAAAATATAAGTGTTAAGTTTATTTGTTAAAATGTGAAGAAATAGGAAAAATGTACATTTGAATTTGCTAAGTAAAATTTTTGGAAAAATTGGATTCTTTTGTAAAGTTTACTTTATAAAAATCATAAATTAAAAGAGTAATTTTAATGAACATTTTTGAATGTCAAAATATGATTTTTTTTATAATGTTAAAAGGGTTTAAAATAAAATTTATTATTTGCTGGAAATACACTAAAATCTGGAAAATACTTTTAATAGCATTCAGAAATGCTATGGTTTTTGTAAATAAACTAAAAGCTTTATAAAGAGGCTATTACAGCGGTTCTGAAATGTTGTAGTTGCTGTAGTAAAATTAAAAGGCTAAATACTTGATAAAGGCCTATTACAGCAGTTCTGTAATTGCTGTAGTGGTTTGCTGTCTTTGCTGAAATTAATGAAACCCTTTAATTTGAAACCTGAGCTATTACAGCATTTCTGGAAATGCTGTCTTTGCTGTTTTAAACTAAATTTCAACTAAAACTGAGATTTAATGGCATTTTTAAATGTTGTCTTTGCTGAATTAAAATGTTTCAAGAATAACTTATAACAGCTTTTTCTAAATGCTGTGAAAGGCTGAAAGTTTCAATGTTTATGGTTTTTAACTTAGTAAATGAACCCAGAATAGTTTAAACTTTGGTAATTGAATACTTGATTTGAAAGTATAATAATTACACTTTTAAATGGTTTAAATGAATTATTTTGATTGAAATATAAAGTATTTAAAAGCTGACTTGAAATGATAATAAATGAATGATATCTTTGAATTTAAAAGGTATTTAAAGTTGAATATTTGGATTTGAACACAAATGATGATTTGATAATGAAGTTCTGGAAAGATATGATATTTTGATATATTGAAATGATTTGAAATGATATGATATTTTAAATATATTGAAATGGTTTGGAATTGATTTAATCTTTATTTTGATAAAGATTTGGATTTGAAATGATATTCTATTTTGAAGTATAAAATATTATTTTAAAATTATAACCACAGGTTATAATAACGATTGGTTGTTAAAGAGACCGGAAGATATGGACATACTCTCTATCGATACTGAAAACCACTTTAACAACTATGTACGCGGTGGAGTTTCCAGAATGAAGTAGGATGGTGGCGATGATCCTAAGGTATATACGTGGACCCAACTCCCGTGAGTTGGCATAAGGTAGCTAAAACAGGAGCGATTGACGGACCAAGGAGGTAGCACCTCTGATCGGACACACTTCTTCGATACCATTCTATTACTTGTGATTGATTTGGTGCGCACCCTTGATTTGGGAGTGTTGTTCGAGGTGGGCGGTGGTGGCTGCTATGCGTCACCACCAGTCTGGATGCGTAATTGGTATATCTACCCTGGCATTGCCTAGTTGTGCCGTGTCACCTACCATAGCGAGCTTTACTACGAGTTTCTATTTGTGTCGTGCCCATGGAGTATCTTCTCATAGCCTTGCGAGGTATGCAGGTACTGTATAGACTATTGGCACTATTACGTGTTAGGGTGAGTTCAGATTAAATGTAAAGCCTTAATGCTATTTTAAAGTATGTTTATTTTATGATTAGACATTATTATAATAGCGAATATTACTACATAGTAGATAGTTTAACGGATCCTTAAAGAATGGGTGATCCCAAGCATTCTTTAAGTTACTTGTACCTTTATTACAGTTCACTTGAGTTGGTTTACATTGTATAAGTATGTATGTCCTGACTCGAGTGTTTTGCTTTACGCTCGGGTCAGACTGAGTGATACAGCATTAGAGACTCACCTTTGGAGCTGGAGTTTTGCTTAGAAGATCCTGATATCTATTCCTTTAGTTGGTTCCAGTTGTATTGTGAGTTGTTCCTGATTATCATATTGTTTCTCCTGTTGTATCTTGGTATTCCTATTGTATCTTACTTAACTCTGATGTATTTATATAGTAGCTTCATGAACTACTATTTCTTTATTTCCGCTGCATTATTATATTACTCTGTGTCTGTGATCTGTGATTATTTTTATTTACTGTATATTCTGAAATTTTCCAAAATTTTATTTACAACGCGGTATTTTGAACAATTCAAGTCCGACATGTGCGGATGCGAATGGTTGAAAATATCGGGTCGTTACACCATGCTTTTTTGCTTCATTCTATATCATGAAAGGTCAACCCCTATTCCCTTATCTTCCTTAAAATTTCAAACTTCAAAACACACTACAACAAAAAAGGACTTTTGCAGCGTTTTAGAATTGCTGTCATTATCATCCGCAGCGTTTTGAAGAACGTTGTATTATGTCCTGCTGCAAAAGAGCACTAATATACCGCAGCGTTTCTGAAAAGTTGCTAAAAATGATTATACCGCAGAGTTTTTGAAATGTTGCTAAAAATGGATTCTGAAGCTTTTATAAAAAGCTACTAAAAGTTGTTAGTGCAGCGTTTTCTAAATATTGTGAATTCATTTAGCAGCATTCCAAAGAACGCAGTCCAAAATCATGCTTCAACATGTCGTTAATATAGCATCATTTATGAAACGCTGCAGTAATATAACGCAGCGTTTTTGCTGTTTTGCAGTATTTTGCTATTCTATTTTGCGGCAGTTTAAAAACGCTGCTGTATATCAAAGTTTTGCTTCAATTTTTTCATTTGCTGCAGCAGTTTTAAATCAGTTATAGCTAATGAATTCAATAACAAACTGCTCAATTTATAACACAATAATGGATATACTGTGATATAATAAACAACTATAAAGATTAAACATAATCAAAGCTACATCAATTTCATTAACTATAAAATTTAGTCATATACAAAATTATAAAAACCGTGTTTTAACTAAAATGTTAGCGACATAAAATTTTACAAAAAAAGTTTGTTTAAAGAGCATAATATAAATCAAGGAAAGTCCAAGCTCTTCTCCTTCAAAAGTCCAATATTCCTACAAGAAAAATAAAAACAATTAGAGATAAACGGTGGAAGAATGTCATATAGTGCTTGGAAATGGTCATTCAACACACACAACAAGAATGGTTATTCAAACAATAACGACCTGCATACTCATACTATTTCAACAGAGTTCATCAAAGTTTAATACATGCAATCAATCTAAAAGTATAATCCAAATATTTACCAAACATAATCCAACAACCAATTCATAAGCCTCATGCAACACACGGGCTTTCCACATGTATACACATATAACGCCATTGATCTCATTAACCGATACAGATAAAAGAAGCAACAATGTATGACAAATAAACACACATGTATAGCCGTTTTATATCTATGTATTAAAATAAATATACCGCACCATGTCAATTTGACAATTCATTATAGTTTTCACTAAAAAAAGGAAACAATACAAAAAAACAAAAGTTAAATGTGCATTTCATTCTGTTACATTTTCTTAATTCATTTAGTCTCAGTTCTTGTGCATTTCACTTGTTTTCTGTTTTCACTTATTTTATTCACTGCTGCATCTAATTTTCATTCACTGTTTTCATTCTCTGCCACATTTCTTATTTCTATTTTCATTTACTGTTACAGTTGCATATCATTTTAGCTTGCATTATAGTTTAATTTTGTTCACAAAAAGGTTCCAAATCTCCAAAAAAAAGTGCATTTCTTTGATTGCATTTCTATTTTGTTCACATTTACATTTCTATGTTCTATTACACAAGTTGTTATAGTATTCCTTTCCTGTCTAATGATCCTAATGTTGTTTAAATTTCGGTTTCTCCTATATTAATTTTTCATGTAAAATATGTTGTCAGTGTATTTCTTATAGATGGTTAATGTTCCTTCAACATTTATTCATTTTATGAATTATGGTATTGCACTAGGATCTCCAAACTTTCCAGTCCAGAATTATGTTTTTAGTAGAATTTTTTGTTTGTACAATAGATATAATTTCCGCATATTCATTCAATGACTAACATAATCAATTGGTCATTGAACAATTAAGGGTTACTTAGTTGAGTTCTATCTAGGATCATTACATTAACTCGCATTATTTGAGGATTTGATGCATTCAAAATGTGCAGAGAATGAGGTTTCTTTGAAATAGTAAAAATAAGTTTGTTTAAGTTGAGCTGCGCGATTAAGTAACGGATACCGCATCTTGTTTTACATGATTAAAGTGCTAGGATTTTACTACCTATACATAGGCCAGGTCCTGTTATATTTATTTTTATTACAAATTAAAATAGTAGGTGGTTTATTGGTATGGGTATTGGCATCTAGGTTCAGTTTTTTGCCATGAGTTGTAATTATATGTATCTTAACCTTGTTCAAAAAATTTAAATTCACTTTTAGCAGCCTATACACATTCAGGACTGTTGCTACCTATACGTATTATTTTTCTACTTATCCTGGTACCGACCGACACTTCATATGGTCTTAAATAAAACATATATGATTTAGGTTTTGATGTAATATTTTTGAAGCTCATATTTTGAATCGTAAAATCAGTCCATAAGGCTGGTATATGCAACAGTGTTAACAATAACAAATGAAAATATAAAAATTTCATTAAAATCAGACCAAGTATAATTTATTTAAGGGGCTTTGCACGAAAGGTCCCTATTTTTTATGGTGTTATAAGAAAAGTCCCTGTAGAAATAAGTATGTCAATTAAGTCCCTGTTTTTTCTAAATAAGAAAATGCAAGTTAGCTTGCGCTTTTTAAAATTTCAAAATTTTCAAAATCAGAAAGCGCAAACTAGCTTGCGCTTTCCTGATAGAAAGCGCAAGTTACCTTGCGCTTTTCAAAAATTTTAAAAGTTTTAAAATTTTCAAAAAAAATTCAGAATTAAAAAGCGCAAACTAGCTTGCGCTTTTCTGATAAAAAATGCAAGTTAACTTGCACTTTTCAAAATTTTCAAAAATTTCGAAAATTTCGAAAAATATTTCAAAATTAGAAAAGTGCAAGTTATCTTGCATTTTCTGTCAGAAAAGTGCAAGACACTTTTCGTTTTTTTATTTTTGAAAAATAGGGACCAAATTTACATATTTATTTCTGCGGGGACTTTTTGTATAACAACATCAAAAACAGAGACCTGTGACTCTTTTCTTGTTTATTTAATTTTTTAACTCAAACTGGTAACTAATTCAGCTATTATAGAATAGCAATATTTACTGCTAATTTTAGTCGAGTTGGTCAGCAAAGATTGATTAACATAGCTATAGGCAAGTAGAATAAACTAATTGACTAAAATTCCTATCAGCTAATTTCAAATCATTAATTTTATTTGCTTCAGGAATTATTATGATTAGCAAATGATTAGTATAACTCAACAGTCAAATTTAGATACTACAGATACTGTATTTGTAGTATAAGATGCGTTGTACAGGTCAGAGTCTAGAGGCGCTATGTTTTGCCCTGTTGATGCGCCAACTTGAGCCATGTAATTTTGCAGTGGTTAGTCATCGATATAAGAAGCCAAGATGAAGTTAGCCGTGTTTCAAAACGCTCTATTGTTACTTCTCAATTTACAACCAACTTCTTTATTTTAAGATCACAAAGGATAAACTTGTTTTGGCAAGGAAGTTTGTAAACATAACAACAATAATCCAGATCAAACAGGTAATGAATTGCTTGCAATTGACTCCAAAAAGATTCAAAAAACACAGCTTTAGCCTTCTAATGTTCGGCTGAAAATGGGAGATTCATTAACCAAGTTTTTATTGCCTGGTAGTGTTCCAACAACTTTAACCTTCTAACGTTCGGCTTAGTTTATATCTACCAAATATTCTTCTTAATTTACAGTCTCAAATTTTGGATTATTCAATAATTTTTATATCTACCAAATATTCTTCTTAATTTACAGTCTCAAATTTTGGATTATTCAATAATTATATAGTAACGGATATGTGTGTACATTGCTACATTTATAATTATACTACCTAACTTAAGTTGCATAAAATCTTCGTTCGTAGTCCATGCTGTAACCATATCTACCCAAACTTCTTTTGGTTATACATGGACATATCAATGAAAGAAAAATAAATCTACTCAATGACAAATAAAATAATTAAATGTTCAAGATAAAATTTCCAATGTTCAGGATACACGTTTAGAAAAGATAACTATAGCAAAGTCCTTTATATATTATGAGCAAACTATTTTTATTTTTTAGTTGTATATAGTTTCCGATGTTCAATATTAGAATGCTTCTTACTTGATGAAGTTAGGACATATATGTTCAATTAATTGAAATGTACCTAAGGTGTTATATATTGTGGGCAAACCGCTAATCAGAGCTTGCAAACTGAAACCAAATGCAAAGTGGTAGCAATGATAGGTCAGGAGGGGTCTCTCAGCAAATGCCAGAAGATAATGTAAGCCTCTACAACACAGACGTTGAAGCAATATTATCTCAACATAATATCAACGAAATTACAATAAATGAATGCAACAGAAGCAATGTTCGAGACTTACCAAATGAAGAGACGGTAACTGAGAAAATAGCACAATCTTGCACTCCAGATTTAAGTACACCCAAACAGCACCAGATAAGGTGTAATATACTGTAAAGAATTATATGAAATTTTAATATTGCAACTTATTTAATTAATTACAGCAAAGAAATGGTATTGTGAGGAATTTGGAGTGTTGTCTGTGTGTGTTTGAGTTGACAACATTCCCATTTTGTGAATTGAATCTGCAGCGTTAGACTCATGTCCACCTAAGATACTGTTATTTTCTAATTGCTCCTTGTTAATGATAGGCAATGTGTTCGACTGTGTAGCATATAATAAACTGGGACAGTTTTGATTGTCTGAACTTACAGTTTCAATGCAATGTTATTGACTAGGTATTATAGCATAAACAACACAATGATATTATCGTGCATATTCAAAATATCATTTAACTTACTAACACTCTCTGTTCGCACAGGATGAAGATAGCAAGTATGAAAAGGAAAGCATCCAACAACAAAACAACGTAGAACTACAAGTGGAAAGGATCACGGAAAGGCATAATTATCAATATAAGTATTCTAAACACTGTATTGTTCTATGCATCTATTATAAAAGTAATTTATATTAACAACTGTAAACAAATTAAACACTTAATCACCTTTTGTTCTACATTTACAGTTCCATTTTAATAGTAGTATCCAAGCTCATTCACAATTACTACTCAACTGTTTTACTTAAACACTGTACAACATTAACTTTTTACTGCTTTTTAGCACATCCAGTTTATACTTCCTCTTTGTTCATCTCCCTTCTTGCATAAAGTACATATTTATATCCACTAACTTTTTACAGAAAAAACAGAACTAATATAATGCACATGATATAAAACAAGCAGCTTTAAAAAGTAAACAGAACTAATATAATGCACATTACATAATTGATTTAATTAATTGGGCTGCTCACACTTAACTAAAGGTTGCGATTTTAAAAAGTAAACAAGCAATTTGAAAGTGGTAGTAACAACAACTTAAAAAAAATAAGGTTCACAACAATACTTACTTTCCTCGCAAATTTATAATTTAAAATGGATAAAAGGAAGAGGAGAGTTAAATGCAATTGAGTAGTTTGACTTGAAAACAATGTATATTAGATATCTCAAATGATGTTTAACGTGCGACAATTGAACCAATCCACAATCAAAATCAAAATCAAGATATAACTTACTAAAAGCATTAACAACATCTAATTGATCGTTTCTCCTATTATATTATTTCAACACAAAGGGGTTACAGTGGCAGGCTTCAGTCTTCATGATTGTCCATATTTATCTTAATATAAATGTGTTTCATTCATGTATTGTATATGGTATACCGTGCTCATAACAAATTCCCTAAATGGTAAAACAATCATTTGGATATTCAATTGACAGTGTCCGAAGCTTATCCATATAATACATTGTAGCCATAAGTCCTAGACAAACCTGGACTGGTCCTTTAAAACCCTGGTAACCTGCTGTTGAGCAGAGCGCTTAACTCCGTCAATAGTCATCTACATATATCAGATGGAAAGTGCACCAAGAAATCAACATAAAGAAGGTAAGAATAAGAGAAACATGTATCAAGCGAAATATTTATACCTGCATGGCAGCTGAAGTCTCCAAAGCCAGAGTCTGACTAATATTTGCATTGCTCTTAAAGAAACTAACAATTTCATCAACTGATGCCTTCAAATACCTTTTTTAGAAATATCCACAAATTATCATCCATATCATACACGAAAAAAAACTCAATTAGTCAATAAACACTATTAAATCTGTTCATTTTTCTTTCGAAATTCTGTAGTGCTTTCTATACCAAGTTGTGAGTGGGATTGAAATGCAATTATAGGATACATTAGATAAAAACAAGTATACATGATTCTGTTTCTTAATTGATAGTGCAATTGTTCAATAACATTGGTAATAGATAGTTTAGAAGACTTAACTTGTTTAGCATGACTTCTATAAAATTTGTTATTATTATTATTATTATTATTATTATTATTATTTAGTTATAGTTTTATAATACTCAGTTAACTTTATAAACTTATTGAATTTTTATAAAACTTAGCTAATTTTTATAAAACTTAGTTAATTTTTATAAACTTAATTAATTTTTATAAAACTTATTATTATTATTATTATTATAGTAGACTCATTTAATTTTTATTATTATTATACATCTTAGTTAACTTATTATTATTATTATACATCTTAGTTAACTTATTATTATTATTATAAATCTTTGTTAATTGTTATAAACTTATTTAAGTTTAATATTTATAAATCTTAGTTTACTTATTATTATTATTATAAATCTTTGCTAATTTACTACTATTATTATATATCTAAGTTAATTTTTGTAAACTTATTTATTATTATTACTATTTTTATATTTAATTAATTTTTTATAAAATTTATTGTCATTATTGTTGTTGTTGTTGTTATTATTATACTTAGTTAATTTTCTACAAAATTTATTGTTATTGTTATTGTTAAGTAGTTATTATTATTATTATTACTATTTAATTATGTTTTCATAATACTTAGGAATTTTTATAAAACGTAGTTAATTTATTATTGTTGTTGTTGTTGTCGTTATAATACACTCATTTAATTATTATTATTATTATTATTATTATTATAAATAGTAGTTAATTTTTATAAAATTATTTTTTATACTTATACTTAGTTAATTTTTCATAAACTTTGTTATTATTATTATACTTAGTTAATTTTTCATAAAATTTATTATTAGTATTATTATTATTTAGTTATATTTTTATAATAATTAGTTGATTTTATAAACTTATTGAATTTTTATAAAACTTAGTTAACTTTTTATAAACTTACTTAATTTATTATTATTATAGACTCATTTAATTATTATTATTATTATTATAAATCTTAGTTAACTTATTCTTATTATTATAAATCTTAGTTAATTTTTATAAATTTGTTGTTATTATTATTATACAATTAATTTTTCATAAGATTTATTATTATTATTTAGTTATATTTTTATAATGCTTGTTTAATTTTTATAAGCTTATTGAATTTTCATAAAACTTAGTTAATTTTTATACATTTGGTTAATTTATTGTTGTTGTTGTTGTTATAGACTAATTTAATTTTTATTATCTAGACGGCACCACTTGCATTCTTGTAATATATTTATGACTCACTTAGTTAAATTCAGCATAATTAAAGATTATATAACACATTTGTTTCAAATACACGACGACTTAGTCTGTTAGTTCATATTGCATTTGTCTGATATTATTTTAATGTCCGAACTGGCAGATCTCTGTTATTGATATGCAAGTAAATATCTGATTCTCTTTTTATCAATAACTAGAAACCAGTCTACAGTGCAAGTTTGATTAGAAAGACATAATTGATTTCAAGCAAAAACTTACCATAAGTACAAAAGAAAACATGGATAACATATATCAAATTTTATAAATGGATTTAGCTCTGCATAAATTTGCAGAAGTGATTGCCACTAGCATAAGCGGTAGCCTTCCAGGCTACACCAGTAAGCCATTATTATATGTAGTAACTACCTCCTATGGTTTATGGAGTAGAGTAGAATGATTCATTAATTTTTTAACAAAGAGGTCTGCTATAGCAAAGTAAGATCATCATATACCAGTTTTAAGCTCTAGTTTCAACTAAAACACTGACCAGAATCATGATTTTCAGTAAATCAACTTTAATAATTAATGCACGGTTCTCATCCTTTCTAAAAAAGACTATTAAGACATGTGACACAAGTATAGCCAGACTACAACTAAACTAGCATAATGATTTAGCTATGTAGAAAATTTAAAACAGTACCATGAAATTGAAGTTTAAGTCAACAAACATCCTTCTATAGATCCAGCATGTTATTGCTAAATATGTGATAATGTAATAACTTATTTCACTAAACTCAAGTAGTTATTGGATGCTGGAGCATTCTAATGAAAAAGTGTCAACAATAACGAGTCTAACTATTCAACAACGTATTAATCTTTAAACTGTATTAATGAAAAGTTGGAGTTTATTTTATTTTCATTTAGAAAAAACGAATCGTTGTGCCAAACTAAAACAGCTACGCGGACAACATAACTATAAATCAGCACGGTAGATTTTTCTCATTTTTCATCAATTTTGTGGTATCAAATCTACTCAACCAAATTACGTAGAACCAAATAACACATATGAAAGAATATGTTTGAAGAAGGAAAAATGAAGAATAAGAATCGGTTCTCCAATCTCCTTATCGTCTTTTCCTTAAAAAAGAAATAGAAAAGGGAATAGTGAGAAAAAAGGAAAACAAGAACAAAATAAAGCCCTTACACCAGTATTTGGTATTATATAAATATTCAATATATAGGATTTGGATCTCCTTCTTATAAACAGTAGTGGGTATGGGTGTATAAGTTTTAACGGGTAATGAAATAAATTACTGATATTATTTTATAACTGGGTAAAAATACTTTTGAGATAACGCAAAGTATATGCAAATGAAAATATAAAGAAAAAAAGAATAAGAGGAGGAAGAAGAAAGAAAAGATAAGACACTGAGAGATAGCATCATACAAGAAGAAAATGTAAGCATCGTTATTTGCAAGTTGCATAAGAACAATTTGCATTTTTTTCTTTGTGGTTTTGTGACTGTTTGCACAGAACTGTTTTGTTTGTTAAATAAAGAAGTCTACATGCACATATATCTAGAATTTGAGTGCTACAAGACTGCAGGTAGGAGATATTTCAATGTTGAGTCATACCTATATATTTAGCACTATCACTACTTAAAACTAACTAATTGACCTTGTACAAGAACCAACAATTGATTTCAATGCAGGTAGGAGATACTTTAAAACTTTATATATAAATTTAAATAAAATATTGATTTTATTTAAAAGATAATTTAGATAATTTCTAAATGAATTGGACTGCATAGAACCAACAAGATCTAAAATAGAATAAAAAAATTTGAAACTTACCTATTTACCCCGCTGCATGATAGCCTAGTTCCAACACTGTGTGTGTCCAACTCCTAGTCGTTCGTGTGTGGCATGAGTTCGAGTTGAATATGCATGACATTGAGTAGTCGCTAACTATCTGGTGTTGGTTATATGAGCTTTTATTCAATGACTTCTTAGTTGGTGATGCGATGTGAAGACGATGATTTATATTTGTGCAATGATTATTGTGTTTGCTTTGATCTCTATATGTGATTGGGACGGATGTCATCACGATGTTGGTATTAGTGAGTCGGGTATCCCGACACCATATATTGTACTTAGTGTAGTACACCCTTATGATGAAAGTACAGCATATGTTGTGTTATGTGCTAACTTGTTAGATGTAGGGATATGTCAGATATAATTCTTCATACATTGTATCTCTCTTTACTATATCGGTTTTTATATAGTTTAAGATCATAGATTGTTCATACGAAACTATTGTCTGACCCGAGGTTATTTACCTTACTTCTTATCATCTCGGTACTCTTAAATGAGTTGATTAGAGATAATAGGTACAAGATATCACATGAAACTATGCATGGAACAAGCATATGGCTAGAGCTTTAATAGATCTATACTTTGAGCAATTAGTGTTATTTTTGTAGTATAGTGCTGTGGAGTTATTTCAACACTTATCTATTATTATTAAAGATAGATATTTAGGATTTATTATTTGATGTATATACTCTATTTCTATTTTCTTTATATAAACGTAATGAACCGATGCACTCTGATTTATTCTAGTTCATTTAGTTACATTTATATTTTGTCTGTTTTATATCTATGTTGATTATTTTATTTTATCATATGCGTTATGAGATATATCATATTCTGCTTTGAATTATTATTACTTCACCTTGACTTCCACTCTACATCAGCTCTGTTACCATGACAACGTACTACTTATATGGTATATAGGTATCAGAGGTGTAGGATGGTCGTCACAAGATCCCTCTTGTTACACTAGAGTGTGTCAACTAATATGCGTATGCCATGTGCATGAGATAGGGGAACTCGGTCAAACTTCGATACTATACATGGTAATAAAGCCGAGGGTTACGAATTGGGCCATGCAGACAAGAAAACATTGCTGCTAAAATACTCGAACGGGATACGAGTCAAGTGGGAGATTGTTAGAGTTCTCTTGGATATTGCAGATTGAAATGACGATTTGGAATTAGGATAGCCCCACATCGCTAAATAGCTTGGAAATATGAAGTATAAATATGAGTTTGTGGGTACATAACATTAGGATCCCTTTTACACTATTGTATGTGCTAACTTATATGCGTACACTATGTGCATGAGAGGAAGGAGCTTGGTCTGACCATTAAAACTCAATAGCTAGAACCTTGTCGATGAAATTTAACACCGTTTAGTGTGACAATTCTTCTTTTCAACAATTTCAAATAATTATTTCGAAAAAGGGAAAAAATCATTTTATCTATGTATTCATTGATAATATCTTTAAAAACTATTTTTTTACAGCTACATAAGGTCTAATTCGCCGCTTTTTTAGATTATGAATTTTAGTTTTTCTTTAATATACTACTTCTCATTTAAAATAGGAACTTTGAGCGACACATCCCTATTTTAAATCAAAATAAACAAAATACCATTATTCCATAATTTTTGTAGATCGGGTCCTTCTCCATTAACATCCTTTATTAGTAGCTATTATTCTTGCACCCATTTTAGTACTTCATGCCTTATTTAAATTTTAAATATTCAAAATGTAATTAATAACTTCTCATTGAAACATCAAATTAACAAACTGTTTTCAACATTAAATCGGAAATTTAATTACATTTAATGATAGACATTATATGTATATAAAAGTTGAATTTCCGAGGTTCATTTTTTGAAAATATCATAATTCAATGTTTTTCTATTTTTTCTAAATTCCTAAAAAAAATGCACCCCACGCTTGAAAAAAAATGCATCAAATCGATCTAGTGAAATCTGCATGGTGCAATAGAATGATATCGTCCAAAAATAATTATAATAGATGATCCAATTAAAACTACATCTTTGTGATGCGGTTATAGTTGTAAGATGCCATCATAGGTGCATCAGAGTGATGCAGTTATAAATGCTCAGTTTTGATGCGTTCATAACTACATACGTGAGATGTAGCTATAATTGTGTCAAACTAATTATATTACTACATTTATAATTACATTTCCGTTATGCAGTCATAATATATGTTACAAATTTAAAATAAGTAACTATATTTCTCTTTTATTTTATTTAACTGCGATTAAGATGATTATAGTAATGCACTTATTCTAAATATATCATTCAAACTAGGCTATAAAAGCATAACTGGATTTATAAAATGCAGCCAAAAACTATATTGCTATTTGGATTAGGAATTACAAAAGGATGCATTTCACTCTTGTTGATTTAATTACATTTAAACGATAAAAATATTTTATTTATACACTATATCAATAAATCAACCTGTAACAAACGATTGCATTTGCACAATATTACATTTTAATACTTTTATTTGATGATAATAGTACACTATAGTGCAATAATAGCACTTATATATGACTGCCTTTCGAAAATATAGTGAAATAGTACATTATTAGTTTAAACTATAAACAGCTAAATTTTTTATCTAATAGACATATAACAATATATAACTGCATTTCCATGATGCGGTCAAAAATATGTTACAAATTTATATTAAATAATTATACCTCTCTTTTGTTTATTCAACTATAGTTAGATGATGATGATGATGTATTTATACATGATATATTATTCAAATTGAGTTACAAACATATAACTGCATTTTTAAAACGTAGCCATAAACATATTAATGATATAAATTTTATAAAGTTGCATTTCTCTCTTGTTGATTTTTTAAATGATAACAATATTTTATTTGTACACTATATATCAGTAAAAAATTATGAAAAAAGATTGCATTTTCATAATGTCATACAATAAATACAAAATAATCCACAAATACATATTTTATTGCTTTTACCTTAAAATATAAATTTTTCGAAATGCATTTACATCATAATAAAAAAACCATTTAAAAGGTTATTTCATTTCAAATAAACTATAAAACATAACAATATATAATTGCATTTTCATTATGCAGCCAAAAATTATGTTATAAATTCAGAATAAAGGATCTGCATTTCTCTCGTATTTATTTAACTAAACCACATCCGAGTAATGTAGTTTTAACTACATCTCACATATGCGAATATTTCATAATAAAAATATAAATGCATAATTGTTATGTAGTCGTATTTTTACTACATAATAACATGACTTTTGAAAGTACGACACTATGTTAATGCTTTTGAAACAATAGAAATCTTATAAAACACATGAAATTTTAATTGTCATTCTCGAAAGCATTTAAATTTGCATTCAATAAAACATGATTTTAAAAGGTTGACTTTTATGTATCAACAATAAATATCATTAGTAAAGTAACAAAAATTGTGATTTGCTAGTGAAAATGGTTATTGAATCCGACATATCAATAAAAGTTATCATGTTTTCAAGATTGAAATAAAAGGATTTGTTCGATATAGCGTTGACAATAAAGCTATAGAAACCTAACTCCGATGAGTAGGGGTGAGCAATATTCGGTTATAACCATTATGAAATTATATTGGTTTGAATTCGGTTTGTAAAATAATTTTATTTTGGTTATCGGTTTAACCGAATTAATCGAACTTTAATTATATTATCCAAATTCATGGCATTATAATACTCTTAACAATAAAAAATAAACCTTATCTATTTAAAATAGGTTAATTTTTCTTATAAACTTAAAATAAATACTCAAAATAGTTTATATAAACATAAATTTATGTTTTTCATTGACTAAATCAATCATTTGAATAACAACATATGGTAAATTCTCTTACTTGCTTTTTTTTCGGTTAAATTAGTTACCGACCGAATTAACCGAAATTAATTCAGTTTGGTTCGATTATAAAAATTTTTGATTTAAATTCAGTTTAACATTTTTAACTTCAAAACCAACCGAACGCTTACCCCTACCGTTGAGTGGGGTCCCGAAACTAATATTCACTTCATAAAACTACCTTTTATTTTATAAAACAACATATGCCAATTCGGTGATACCTCTTCATGATTCTAAGGGTCAATCGCAGTCTTTTTTTCTTCGGTTGTAGTTTGCATTGCGTCTGAATCTTTATTTCTATGGTTCACTGGTGTGCCATGTTGGGGTTAACTGTTTAAATTGCTTTGATGTTGGACGTCAATGGTAACTATGAACGGTTAATTCTCAAAATGTAATCTATTTAAAACAATAAAAATACATAATTAATAATATAATTAGTAATAACAAAGTAACTATACCATTTTCATTGCTATTGATTTCACTAAACTTTCCTGAATGGCTGGATTTGGTATTATTTTTTGAATTAAGGTGAAAATGAGTTCAGTTAATTAACTATTTCCTTGAGAAATGTTTATGACATTATCCAATACTATTTACAGGAGGGATAGCGCTAGCATCAAGCTCTATTTTTAGCCGTTCTTCCATTTAACATCTCTCTCTTTGCTACCACAACCTCCGTAGTCCTCTCTTCTATCTCTAATCCAAAGCTGGTCCAAAGAGTTCTAATACTTAAAGCTAGTTATGATTCAAGACCCTATTCCAGGTACTAATTAGATTATAAAATAAGATATCAAAGTCGTTTATACATGATATAGATAATAAATGGAGTAACAAAAAGAAACAAATTTCTTGGTAATTATAATTCACATCATACAATAATTCAAAACAAAATTATTTTTTGGAAAATTCTATTTATACATCGTAAAATACTATACATACACCGAAAAATTTGTTAAAATCATATATACATATTTTTGGATAATATACACCATACAAATTACAAAACTATCCTCATTTGCAATAAAATAAAACACTTATCTCATTTCACTAACTCTATCTCTCTCTGCCCCATGCATTAATCAAAACTAAAGTTCATAAATTCCCCAAATTCACTTTTGCAAATTTCAATTTTGAAATCCAGTTACTTTAAATGGAACTTAAATTGATTTATTTACTTATTGAATACTAAAATGTTAAACTTTTTAAATTTTGATATTAAATTTAAACATGATTAAATTTGAGTAAATACAGAGAAGAATTTAGTACTCTATGAATCATATTTATCTATCATTTATTGCTGAATCTTTTAAAATATATATATATATATATATATGTTTAATTTAAAGTGAAAAATGATCAAATTAACCACACATGAATAAAACTTGAAACCATATGAATAGAATTTGATACCTAAAAGTAATTCAAATATAATTCAATTGATGATGTATAGAAATTTTAGTTAGTTTTTGAAAGAAATTATGTTGACTATACTATGAATTTGTGATTCTTTAATATTGATTTTTCTTGTTAAATAAGGACATTTTTGTCTAAAATTGTACTAAAAATCTAAGATGTAGGTAAAGCAATTCATGGTGCATGAATAGAATTTACCTTATTTTTTAGCAACTGCTTTGTGCTAGAAATGTTAATCATTAAATTTCAAAGAAAAGAAATTTATTTACCATGAATTTTAGCATTTAGATCATGTAAATATTTTATAAGTAGAAGTTCATAACATAAAATTAGTACAAAATAAAGATTAAAAAATCTACCCTCTTATATAAAATTGTGATTCTGAAATTGGTATGATGCTCCAATCTTTCCTTTCAATTTCTCTCGATGGAAGTAGATGTAGAAAGTTATGAATTTGTGTAATTCCTGAAAGTTGTGATTTTTTTAATTTAGAAACTATGTATTAAAGGAATAAAGAATGGATTATGCTCATCATACTTGCACTTAGCGTTTACATTTATTTTCATACAATGATTTTTGTTGACATCTAATATAAATATTTACATTTTAGTTTTACTTTTTTATTCTATTTTAATGCGTTAACGTGAAATGAGTTCAAAGTCGCGACTTTGCTAGATTTAGCATGTGCCACTTTTGCTCCAATCGGGTCTAAATGGCTTGCATATAATATACCACCGATTTGTGACATGGATTGTGATTTACAAAATATATATATCTGACCTTAATTAGATCTAATGGTACTTAGTTGTTCTCATTTACTTTTACTGTTTCACTAATATGATCTATACTACCCAGAAAATTAAACTATGGATTCTTTTATAAATTTAGCCTTGTTTTATAAAATTATTATATTATTAGTCCCATTTGATGATGGTAACTTATTACAGGGAATCCAATCGTCAAACTAGAATCGAGAAAGCAGAAACAGTATGCAAAGAAACAGCATTGAGATACAAAGAAACAGCATTGTAGTCAATACCAGATAATAAAATATAACTATGTAGTGTTCTAGTTTAATCCATAAGTGAATTGTAGCCTAGTTTAATCTATAAGTGAATTGTATATATACAAAAAAAAAGTCTCTATAGATAGGAAAGAATACCATCATACTTTCAGTACCTCAATCAAAACAAAAGGAACAAAGAAAATGTCTGTATAAATAACGAAGCGGGTCCAGTTGAAACAAGAGAACTCAAAGTTGATCCTGATACAACTTAATGGAATGCCCGTATGTATGTCTGTATGTGTGTGTATTTTGACTGAAATCCATGCAAAATTTTAATAATCTGCGATGAGAGTTTTGATTTTACACACATGGATCTCTGTGAAGTGACAAGCTGCCCTATTATAGCTAATGATAATTTCTTCGTATGCTATGTTTTGCGCTTGGATTTTGTAAATCCAAATGTAATTACTATTCACTCCTCTCTAAGCTTTTTTAACGTTTAGCCGTCCATTTGGAAATTACTATAAAATCATACTTGAAAAAAATTATTTTCATGGATTATGAAAACTACCTTATAATTGTAAAATTATGTGTATATCTAAATACATATTTACACAATCAAATTGTGAAATGTGAAATTATGGGTAATCAATTTTTTTTTATGTATTAATTTGCTTCTTTCTAACAATCAAATTTTTGAATTTATCAATCATTTGGACTATGCTTATTTACACAAGATATTACTACTTATATGTAGGGTTTTTATCCACTTACAAGGGAGTTTTATACCGGGGAAGGTGGCAATACATACCTAGCCTGCTTCAATTTTCAGCTCATGGTTGCATGAGTTATGAAGTAATCAATTACCCGTTATCTCCAATGATAAAAATAATGTGTGCAAATATGCGATATGCATATATATTGATAACAATGCATCATTTTATTAGACAAATTAATGGTGTATTAATAGTGATTTGAGCCTGGATCTCGCGTCATGCATCCGGTGTGGGAACTGGTTACTCCAAGATAGCATTCGCAGTCATTTTTTCCACGTTAACCTTGATGACAGGTCTGACGCATGTCGAAAGCTCCAATGTTATTTTCTCCTGCTACTGCTCCATCTACCGATTAATAGGAAGTATAACGTTGGAGTCTGACGCGTCCGACATGTCGGACATCAACGTTATTGTCAACCCAACCGTTTCATTTCCCTTTCCTCCCTCTTTCCCTATAGACCATCTTCATCCTCCTCATGTTCTTCACACCATTATTAATATCTCCTCTCTGATGTCATTTTTAACCCACTCTAAACAATATCTAATTCGAAAACATATATTACGAAGAAGATTTGATCATTATATCATAATATCTACATAGAAGAAGGCATATCATCCGAATGCACACATCAGAATTTACCGGTTTAATGTGGGTGGAAGACATATTAAATGGTCATCAAGGGCGTTGTCAACGAAATTTTCGAATGAAAAGGCTTTTTTTCTCTCATTATGCGATAGGCTGCAAAAGTATTGTTTGACGACAACAGAAAAATTATTATCAGAGAAACAGTTGTCATATTCATATACAGCAAATCTGCAGTGCTCTAAAATCGACAAAAGAGCGAAAGATTTAAAGGTTGGGTAGCACAATTTCAGTTTGTTTCCATGTTGTTTTAGATGTTGTACAATCACTTGCTACAGGTATTTTATCAAGCCAGATGATCCTCAATTTAATATTGTTTCGGATCATATTAGTACTTCAAACCGGCACTACCCATATTTTTGAAACTGTGTTGGTGCTATAGACGGTATACACATAATGGAACACTTACCTTAAGATCGAGTTGTTCCATATATAGGACGAAAATGTTATGCTATATAGAATATCTTATTAGTATGCTCATTCAATTTATAATTTACTATATTGTAGCTGGTTAGGAAGGTGCTACACATGATAGTAGAATTTTTAATTTGGTCATAAATGATAGAAACTCTAACTTTCTCCACCCTTCATTTGTATAGTATTATTTAGTTGATTCAACATTCCACTTCAACCTGTTTATTTACAATCTTATCATAATATTAGATATCATATTCCTCATTTTCGTGAAACCGCAAATCAATCAAAATTGACCAATGAAAATTTTAATTTCTATCATTTAAGTTAACGTATGGCAATTGAGAGAACCTTTGGAATATGGAAGAAAATGTTTGTCATTTTGAAGAATATGCCAATATACTCATTTGAAACTCAAGTAAAAGTTGTATTTACAATGACAATACACAATTTCATATGAAAATACAATAGTGGTGGTCCAGGTTTTATGGTTTATGATGATTATCCCGATCTTATTCCAGAGGAATACCAGGAGGAATATTATAGTATGAGACTGCATCAAACAGAGCAGCTGAACCGATATAATGACATACATGTCGTGAAATGATAATAATTCGAGATAGCATAAGAGATGAAATTGTTGCAACAGGAATGCACTGAAACATTTTATGATTTTATATGTACTACCGTATAATTGTTTGAATCTGAGTTTATAAATCGAGAATTTTGATAAAAGACTTTTGCGTCTTAATTTTAGAAATCAATGAACAAAGCTAGTGAGATTAAATAAATGGAATGAATCCTATATTCATTTAATTGTAATAAGTTTCAAGCTTAATAAAAATTGAGTAGGGTATAAATATTGATGAAATTTTAACAACCTTTCCTTTTCGTGGACGAAAAGTTTTTAAGGAGGGAAGTTTGTAACGATCCCAAAATTTTAAACTATTTTAAATTTATAATTGAATTAAATTTTGATTTAAATTTGTGAAATTGTTCGAATTTGTCAAGTTTAATACGAGGAATATATTTGAATTTAAAATTTGAGCTAGGATTTTGAAATTGAATATTAAATTGTATTTAAAATTTGAACTTGTAAAGACCCGCTTTTCCGTACCCTTGAATAGACACTAATCTCCATCTATTTACTCAAGGTGAACGAAAAAACGAACCATTAGGGTTTTAAAAGAAGAGGTAGAAGAAAAGATAGAAGAAAAGAGAAAGAAGAAACAAAAGAACAACATCAGAAACAGAAACAATATCAGAATCTCACATATCGCAGCGGAACAATATATAATAGATAATCACTAGTCTTTTAAAACAAAGAACTATATCAGTTTATACTTACATCAATCATTAGAGTCAATATACAAAAATGGACAGTTATATAACTTGTCCTCATACAGAATACACAGCGGAATAAATACTATCAGATACAAATACTACGTCTCGCCATCCAGCTCACTCCAAAGCTCCAGAATATCCAGAATATCCTGATAATATAACTCTAGGCTGCCCGTGTGGAAATTGGTGGGCACCCAGAGTTTAGAAGGGAAACAATAAACTCCGAGTCAGTCATGGTGACTGGTGTGAGATCGTAAAACAGTTATTTTTCACAAAGAAAATAAAACAAATTCGCAATGCTTTTGGAAAATGAAACTACCATAAGACCTCCCGCCACACACACAATGCAAACGCAGAATTGGAGGAGATTTCTTCTTATGATAGTCAAAGATGCTTACTACGCAAAAATCAAATCCTTTTTGATATTATTATTAGTGCATAGTGTAGAAAACATTTCGAAAGTATAATATTAATCTTAGCCAACATACGACCAGTATCGTATGCCTACTATAGCTACCATCTAAACAGTGGTGACCACCGTACGTAAATGGCAGGTTCTACAACTAATACCGTACAAGTCACGTATTGGAGTTTGGATTTCCAACAAATGGTCAGGCTAAGGAACTTCCTTTCCTTCTGCCGAATAGGATCGCCTCTGGCTGGACGTCCCGAGAGACAAACTGCTCTCTGCCAAACAAGGCCGGGTTACCCCTGTAACAGGTAACTCACGAATATGTCATCACCCGGTCCTTTGGGACCTTTATCCGAGCGCTCGATATCCAACATCACACATCATAAAGAAAGTGTATCCACATGAGTAAGTATCTGGGCTCCATACCATGATACCACCCCTTTCCAGAAGGAAATGACATACCCTAAAGGGCGCGACCCTCATAACCTTGCCGCAACATTCCTGTTTCGACCATTTCCGGGGTGTGAGGCTCGACGGAGTCTCGTCCACAAAGCTACGCTTTGTTCACAAAGCCATGCTTTGGGTCAACAGATGATCAACCTATGATCACAAAGATAAATGATCAAACAAATGATCATATCACAAATGATCAAACACTGATCATCACACAGCAACACTCAGCATGCCACATTACCAAATTGGGATATATCGCTGATAAATTTCAACTACATAACCTCTGAGCTCGTACGTCTCAGAGAAGGGTGTTAAGCTAAGAGAATAAATTCTCCGCCACCAACAGAAATGTATTTGAAAGAAATCAGCTTTATATCTCAAATTGTAACGTCAGACACACAATCCATACAAGTCTGTTCCGGGATCGAACAGAACCGAAGGCACTTCTCACGAAGCCCTTGCATATCCGGATAATTTTCAATCACGTCGGGACTTCCCGTCACTAAGGATGATAAAACCTCTAAACCGGAGATCAGCCGATGTAGAGTAACTCGACGGTAATCCTTCCGTTTTCAAAAATATCCGGTCTTCAACACCGGTCTTCGAATGCAATTCATAACGACGTATCACATATTCGGAATGGGTTATACGACCCCATGGTCCTTTCCCGGCTAACCCGAATAGTGAGCGTAAATTTAAAAATAAGTGTGGTATTCAAATTCATCCAATTCACAACCAATACCTATCTAAAGGTAATTATTGATAGTCGGTTATTTAACTATCAATAAAGATGCGCAACATCATCAGATTCCAAATAATTTTCCAAATTATTTCATCTTCAAAAATATCTTACTAGATATATAATTTTCCACACTTCAAAAATAAATCAACGTTTATTTTTAAAACGAATTCCCATTTCTTTATAAATTCCATATTGAATTTATATTTCAAAATATCTTCTGATATACGATTTTCAAATCGATTTTCAATATTCAATTTCAATTTATCTTTTCAAGGATAAATTCTCAAAACATTCATTTCATATTGGAAAAGCAATTCCATACTTATTTAAAAATAAGTGTTTCACAAATCTATTCATTTTCAACACTTGAAAATATTCGATATACTTAAATCAATATTAAGTACATATTCATACTTTAAGGAAATCATTCTCTTTAAACACATTTATTTGAGTCAAAACGAATGTTACGTAAAACATCGTTACGACGACTCAAAATCACTAGTATAGGGATTCGAAATTAAGATAGGTATATAAATCCCAATACTACATCAAAACATTTCCTTTCGGAAATCATTTACTATAACAACAGTGTTATAGTCCATCATTTCCTTATTTTTCGAAAACGTCTATTTCAACAATAAATGTTGAAATCTATGATTTCGATAGTTCACACGTTTTAAAACATCTTTTAAAACAATTAACTTCATTTCAAATATCACTTTCCAAAACTATCCATTTTACTTAACGATATATTCACTATCCAAAATCGTGAATATACTTTACTATTTACATTTCCCTATTTTCTACACGTTTTATTTCAATAATAATTCGCTATCCAAAATCGCGAATATATCTCCTTTGATAATCTTCTATATTTAATTTATCAAATTCAATTGATTGGTTTCCGAATTTATAAAACAACGTTTATAAATTCCATTTTCTGTTTTCTAAAACAACTCCGGTTTATAAATCTCATTTTATTAACTTCAAAAATTCCCTTATAAGAATAAGTGATTTCGGATTTATAAAACAACGTTTATAAATCACATTTGTACTTTATAACGATTTCAACTTATAAAAATCATTTCATTTTGCAATTTCTATTTATATCCCATCTAAGTGCAAAAGTCAAATTTATAAGTAACTTTCTTATAAATCTTTTATTCTACAATATCTATTTACTTTATAACTTCACGTTATAAGTCTATTAATTTCATTCACTTATGAAATCCATTTATACTTCTTTCTAACACTTATAAAAATTCATTTTATAAGTCCAATATTTTGATTTATAAAAATATCAATTTTTATAAATATTTCTATACAAATCGTTTATAGTTATTCAAAAATCCCAACTTAAACCATTTTATAAATAAATCGACTTTTATTTCAAAAACGACACTTCGGCTATATTTCACTAAAAATTATAACTTTTATAACTTTAAAATTTTACGTTATAAATCGATTCAAAAATTCCATAAAACGTATATTTTCAAAAATCACTTTAAAAATCCTTTTAAATTAAAAGTCGTTATTTTTACTTTTCAAAACTGAATCCGATGATGCAACAACACCAATCAGTCCATCACAACAGTCAATATCATATATCAATATGATAACAGAATATATCAAAATATCTGTAAATAATCAATACGGTGAGGAATCCAGTTGGATCCCTCCAACCTGTTTCCCTGCATCCAAAGATGTTAGCACAATACCAATTCCGCTCCAGTACGGAATTATCGCGGTATATAGGTTTTTTATAAATCCGCTTACTAACGGCGCAATAGGGTCTCATCCGCTATACGAGGCGGGAAATCATCAATCCAATATATACATATGCCAATATGTATATACTGCTATATATATAGATATATCCTATCATATCTAATAGCACATTCAACAATCAATTATCAATCAATAACTGTAAATAATTCCACATTCAATTGAGTGAGAAGATCTCACCTTGATTTCAATTCTGATTTCAGCGTTTATTTCGAATAAAATTAAACAGACGTTTAATTTTACCCAAAATTTTCATTGACTCCAATCGACTCCAAACCAATTGCATCACGTAGTATTCGCGAATACGATTCCAACGCATTTTGTTTCGTCGTTTTCTGATAATGTATGAGAGAGTTATAACACTTTGAAGTTAATACAAATTTAAATATCACTTAATTAACATTTTAATTAAAAAATTTAAACCCTATCATCATCTACCGTTCATTCTCCATCATGAGATCAAGGCCACCCTTTTGTTCTTCTTCCATCACGTAACTCCCAGGTTATCACGTTTTTGAAAATGAACCCATCCCTCTCAAACTTTGATCGGCCACCGCCCCTTCATCCTTCGACTAGACGACGATCAAGCGACATCATCTCGAAGTACGTCGCGCCACGAACCTATGGCCAGAACACGACAGAGCTCGGCCCCCATTTCGCTTCGAAAGTCGTGCCCAAACGCACGCGAACGCGGGCCTGTAGCTCCACCATCGTCGCACCTTATCCCATCAACTCCATATAGATTCGAAGAGCTCGTCACCCTCAACAATATTGCAGTTGAAAGCTTTATGAATAAATGCGTGGATTGAAAGAAATTAAGGGAGGAAGAAGCAAAATTTTCGGCCATTGATTCATAGGGTGGCGGCTGCACGTTTTAACTAGGGTTAGGGTTTAGTTTTTAATGCAAATGAAAATAGTTAGGTCCTTTTATAGAAAAAACGACGAACACTATTCATCCCGAAATTTCCGAACTCCGATTTACGCGCAGTGACTGGCGTTCCTGGGGTTTACCCCGCGTTCCGAACGCAATGGAACAGGTTTCGAAAGCTAATTCGATCGTCTGTGCAAGATATGGAATTAAACGATCAATTTAAATTAAACCGATTTAAATCGATTTCGAGGCGTTTTAATTTGCACCGGACAAATGGTAAATCCAAAAATTACGAAATTTGAAATCTTACAATAATATCACATTACGGATCCGATGAAACTGGTTTCGTCGAAATCCGACACTGTTTGAAAAATGACTATTTTTAACTCGACGATTTAAAATTAAAATAATATCAATGCGTTTCGAGCTGCCACGGTCAAACGACAACTCCGATTGATACGAAAATTGAAATCCGATAATAACTAACTATTACGGATCCAATGGAACTGGTCTCGTTCAATTCTGAGACTGTTCGAAAATTGGCTATTTTTCAGTCGATAATTAAATATTAAAATATTCAATTTTCACAATTTAACTCCAAATTCAATTTTAAAAGTTCTATAACCTTTCTATAACTCCAGTATGATTAAATAAAATTTCCCAAATCATTTCCAGCACATTAAACCATACTTCAATTATTTCTGGAATTTCAATCATTAAATTATCGATTTAATTGACCAAATTAAATCCAATATTGGAAAATAAATCATTCGACTTCTTAATTCTACTTATCAGTATTTAAAATTAATTAAATATTCGAATTTTAATTATCAAAAATTCTGGGTCGTTACAGAACTAATGACTTAGAAAATATCTACAAAACAAATTGAATTTAAAATGAAAGAAAAAAAATATATATGATAAAATAATTTAACATGGTAACCACACCAGCACCCTTAAATCATGCCTTAAGCCATGCCGAGAATCACGATTTCTTCTGCAAAACCCATGATGTTTCTCTGATAAAACACGAACCCGACCCCCCTCTCATTCATTCGAATACCTAAACCTAAAAACAAACGAAATAAAAATAATGGCGGCTGTGAAATTCCTTTTTCTCGTTCGATCTGAAATATTGAGAGAGTCGGCTTTGTTTCGATGCTCTTTAATTTGACTATTGCTTGATCTTCGTTTGCCCTGGGATTCACGGCCTTGCTTTCTCGTGGTACTGTGATTTAGGGTTTTTGGAATTTGGGATTTTGATCTCTTTTATGCTCGGCTGCTTCGCCCTTGCGCTTCTTCTATTCGTCGATGATTGCTTGGTTGCTCGAATTCAAACCAACTCTGGGTTTGATAAATTCGTTCGTGCTTGGCTTTGACTTCCGTTCCTCGCTCGCGACTTCTCCAATTAAAGGTGAGTAATTCATATTTACTCACATCTACTTCAAATCATAAGTTTGTAGGGTTGAATGCTTTAAGTTTCGCTCAAATTTTTGTTTTGATTGATTGATGAATTCTTCCGTACTTTTACTTCGGTCACTTTGGTTTCGTGATATTATTTTGGCTTCGGCCTCTGTTGCCTCGTGAACCCAATTTGGGTTTCGCTGATGAGGATTTTGTTCGTATGGTTTTCGGCTTCGAATTGAGCCTGCCTTGTTTATTCGAGCTATCGTCTTAGGTGCAGTATGAAAATTTGTCGAACATCATTCATTTGCATATCCATATATATATATATGCTTCATTATTGTTCCATTCAGCTGTTGTTTTAAAAAATTGAATTCGGCCACTATACCTTTGTTTCACTTGGGGTTTTTGACTTGTGATCTTCTGGTCATTTGACTTTAGTTGTTTTTGCTCCTGTACCTTTGCTTGAGTCATTGGTAATTGATGCTACGGGTTGTTGGTCTTGATGACTTCGACTTTGTTTCAATGTCGATGAGTTTTATCCACGGTTTTGATTTTGAGCTGTTCGACAATCTCGTGATCATCACAATATTGTTTTCTTGTTTCCTGGTTATCTTGGTACTGATGTATCTAGTGACCATCGCGGTTTCGATTTCTGTGATTAAACTTTATTTTGACTTTGTTTTTGAGGTTTCCTGTGACATTTTCTTAATCTCCGGCCTTGAACTTATTTAGCAAGTAAATTGAAACTACTGTTGTCTGGATTATTTCGACACTGTTGCTAAATGCTTTTGGATGTTTGAACCTTTATGTGCACTTGAACAGGCATTGAAACCATGTGTATACATACATTCTTGTATGTATATATATGTCTTGTCCTTGTAGTCTTCATGTTTATGACTTGTTTGGTTCATTTCTGTATTGTTATTTTAATGGTGCACTTGTCTGCTTCATTTTTTATCATCATATTTCCTGACTTGTACTGTTGTTCATGTATGCACTATGCACTCATTCCAGTAGTTGTCTTTGCATTCTGTAGTCATGTATACATCACTAACACTCGAGTCTGGTTCATTGATTAGTGAGTTGTATTTATGAACCTTGTCGAGTCTGATTTTTCTGGAATGCCACTGTTTCAAGTATTGTGGTCTTCATGTATGTTGTGTCTGCATTCACTACTTCATTTTGTATTTGTTTTGAACCATGCACACTTGAGGCTTACATTGTCTGATGACTGCACTATGATATCTTGTAGCCTTGCTTCCATACCTGTAGTTGTATTCATGTACATTGGTCGGGGTTTTGAACTGTCTATATTCATAAGTGTTGACCACTGTACTTTTGTTGTTTGATTGTCTGTAGATGGTTGGTGCATTCATTGTTTCACTAGGGTAATATGCATGTGTTCACTTGATCATGTATTATCCACTGGTCATTTGCAGTTGCCATCATTCCAGTCTGGTTCATTACTGGTTCATTTGGACTTGAAACACTTCATGTATGCTTGGCCTCATATTTATGATATTGGTATCACGTTCACCGAGTTTTGCATTTGTTTGTCTGGCATCTGAACTGCTGCCATGTTGCCTTTACATTATTTGGAGTCTAATTTGAAGCAGTCTTCATTTTAAAGTCACTACTGTTGCATGTTTAGAACTGGACTGACCATCCTGTAGCATATCTCTGTTTCATTTTAGTTTGATTTGAGTTGTATTGCTTCATCACTTGAACTACTCTCTGAATTTTTGTCTGGGTTCATATATATATATACTCCATTGATCATGTGTTCGATCACCTGCTATGTCTTGTTCATCTGGTTCTTGTACCACTTTGGTATTGTTGCATTATAGTTGCATCACTGTATGTAGATGTATGCTCTGACCATTCATTTGGTTTTGCTTCTGTAGCTTGATAGTTTAGTCTGCATATGTGCACTGCTGCATTTGTGCTCGATTCTCCATATTCACATAATGCATGATCATGCACTGGTTTGAGTTGGTTCAACAAATCTGGTACTCTTGAGTACTTGATTTTTGTCTGCATTCTATATTTTCATTTGTACACTTGATGTGGTCACTATGTTCATGAGTCAGTGGCATTCATTCATGTAGCATGTGAGGTTGTTGTGTTGAACTTGATGTTGTCTGCATTTTATATGCTTGTACTCTGGTCTTGAGCATTGAAGTATTGATGAGACTGCTGCATCAGTTTACTTGTACATGCATTTGCCTTGTTGCAGTTACACCTGTGTATTATGATCGAGACCATTTGCATTTGTGTTGAATCTGATTTTGATTTGACCTTGTGCACTCGAGTTGGCGAGGCAGTGCACATGTATGTACGTGTGTACTGCAGCCACACTGCCTTGATTTTATTGGTTTTTCTTTTGCTTTTGATGCATTGATCTTTTATGCATTTTTACGAGTTGGCGAGGCCGTACACGCGTGCGTGTACGGCAGCCAATCGAACTCTGATGGTTTTAAAGTGACAATTTCAATTGTTTTAAATTGATTTAGTCGATTTGATAAATTGTTATTTATCTCTGTTAATGATTTAAATCTGCTGATTTATTGTTTAACATTGTTAAGTGTTATATTTACTGTTATCCGATTTCTTTGTTTAAAGAATTGGATAGACGGGGAATTATTATGACTGTCGTCTATTTGATTATTATTGCTTTTATGCACTAATAACTGAGTTTGAATTAGACTGACCTGTGTATTATTTTCTTTTGAATGTAATACTCGGGTCAGACCGAGTATTTTTACAGCTTGAAGATTTTCAGGCAGCGAAGTTAGAGAGAGAGAGTAAAGAATCATTTTAGTTCAGGAAATTTTGTATTTAAAAAGATATTCCGCTGTATCAGTTAAATACATTGTATAAACTCTGATGTATGTATTCAAAAAGATTTATAGTAATGAAATAAAGATTCATTCGTTTTAATTCATTGTTATTATTCTGTGTTTCTGTGGCTGATTCTGTTTAAACCTTATAAACTAAATAACAATTCATCTTTTTGAACGTTTCTAGTTGGTTTAATTACCGACTGGAGGCGGTCAGAAGGGGGAATGTTACATCGGTGCTATAGTAATCTCTGGATCTCGAATACATTTCCTTAGATGAGAAATATGAAAAACATTATGGACTCCTGCCAAACTACTTGGTAACTCCACTCTAACTCCACTATATATGCGAGTTTTCCAATCCTCTCTATAATAGGAAATGGTCCTATAAATCTCGGTACCAATTTTCCTGATTTTTCGAATCTAATTACACCTTTCATCGGTGATATCTTGACAAAAACATGATCTCCAACTGAGAACTCTAAGTCTTTCCATCTTCTATCAGCATAGCTCTTCTGCCTAGACTGAGCTTCCTTCATTCTGACTCGAATTAACTCAATCTTTTCCGCAGCTTCTCTAACTAAATCTGGACCAAGAACCAGCCTATCCTCGGTCTTTAACCAACAAACTGGAGATTTGCATGACCTTCCATACAAATTTTCAAACGGTGCCTATACTAGTCTGATAACTGTTGTTATATGAAAACTCGACTAAGTGTAGATGGTCTTCCCATGATCCTCCAAAATCTAGCACACAAGCTCGTAGCAAATCTTCTAAAATTTTGTTAATCCTTTTTGTTTTCCCATCTGTCTGTGGATGGTAAGCGGTACTTATCTTGAGCTTGGTACCAAACTCTCATGTAGACTCTTCCAGAACTCACTAGTGAATAAGGAATCTCTATCACTTACTATACTACTAGGAATTCGATGTAGTTTAACTACATTCTTCATAAATAACTTAGCTAAAACATGTGCCGTCCTAGTTGACATAACTGGAATGAAATGGGCACTCTTGGTCAACTTGTCCACTATAACCCATATGCTTTCATTTCCTCTATATGATCTAGGCAACTCGTCAATAAAATCCATTGAGATAGAATCTCATTTCCATACGGGAATATCTAAAGGCTGAAGTAACCCACTTGGTTTTTGATGTTTGGCTTTTACCTATTGACAGTTCAAATACTGTTTCACCCATAAGCCTACATCTCTCTTCATACCTTCCCAGAAGAAACTTCTCTTCATATCCTGATATATCTTAGTTCCTCCCAAATGAATAGTGAACTTTGAACGATGGTATTATTCTAGCACTTCCTTCCTAATGTTTCCCACATTTGGAACACATAGTCTTCCTTTCTTCCTCAACCACCCATTCTGATCAAGACTGAAATCTTTCAAGTCATTGCTCTCTGTTCCATTTCTTAACTTTCTGATCTGCTCAACTAATAATGGATCCTCTCCTTGCTTAGAAGCAATCCTTTTGATCATCACTGGTCGAACTTCTAAATATGACAACACAGCAATTTCTATACTAGAACTACTCTTGGATCTCCATTGTACTCTGCAGGTAATTAATGCTTCGAAATCTTTCCACTCAGTTATCATTGCCAACACTGCATTTTGATGTTTTCTGCTAAGTGCATCTGCAACCTTATTGCCCTTTCCTGGTGTGTATTCAATACCAAAGTCATAAGCTGTTAAAACCTCTAACCACCTCTGTTGTTTCATATTCAACTCCTTTTGGGAGAATAAATACCCCAGAGACTTATGATCCGTATACAACTCAAATCTTTCTCTCAACGGGAAATGTCTCCACACCTTCAATGCAAAAATTACTGCAGCTAATTCCAAATCATGAGTTGGATATCTAACCTCATGCGATCTAAGCTGTCGAGATGCATAGGCAATCACTTTATCCCTTTGCATTAACATAGCTCCTAACCCTGTTCCACATGCATCCGTGTACACCACTAAGTCCTGATTCCCCTCTGGAACAACTAACACAGGAGCATTTATCAATAAGTGTTTCAGCTTTTGGAATGCCTCCTCACACTTATCAGTCCAAACGAACTTCACATCCTTCTGCATTAGCTTGGTCATCAGTGCCGCTATCTGCGAAAAGTCCTTAATGAATCTCCGATAATAACCAGCTAATCCAAGAAAACATTTTATCTCAGTCATTGTCTCGAGCCTCTTCCAATTATTCACTGCCTTGATCTTGGTTGGATCTACAAACAACACATTTTCTGAGACTACATGACCAAGAAACTTCACTTCCTACTTCCATAAATGACACTTCAAAATTTTCGCTTTCAGTTGATGCTGTCTCAACGTCTCAAGCACCACTCTAAGATGAACTTTAGGCTCTCTTTCATCTTTAGAGTATATTAAAATGTCATCTATGAATACCAACACGAACCTATCCAAGTGCTCTCGGAAAACTCAGTTCATCAAATCTACAAAGAATGTTGGCGCATTAGTTAGTCCGAACGACATTACTAACCATTCGTACGATCCATATCTGGTTCTAAACGCCATCAAAGGAATATTATCCTCTGCCACTCTAAGCTGATGGAATCCTGTCGCCAAATCCAATTGGGAAAATACTTTGGCTCCACTCAACTGGTCGACCAAATCGTCAATTCTAGGTAACAAATATCGATTCTTTATCGTCTTCTCATTCAACTTATGATAATCGATACATAACCTTAACGATCCATCCGGCTTCTTAGAAAACACTACGGCTGCTCCCTAAGGGAACTGCTTGGTCTGATAAAACTCTTTCCTTCAAAATCCACCAACTACACCTTCAACTCCTTCATCTCGGTAGGTGTCATTCTACTTGGCGGTCTACTCACTGGTTCTTCTCCTGTTACTAAATCTATTCGAAACTCAATAGCTCGTTTCGGCGGCAATCCTACTACAGGTTCAAAGACATCTACGAATTCTCTAACAATGAAAACTCGATTCAACCCGTCTTCTACTTCCATAACACCCAATAAAGCATTAACCTCAAAACCAGGGTTTTCTATGGAGTATATAATCCGATCTCTACAGCTAGGGTGTCTAAGTGATATTTTCCTATCATGGCAAAATATCCTAGCATCGTATTTACTTAACCAATCCATACCTAAAATAATTCTGAACCCTATGAAATCAAACACATGCAAACTGCAAACAAATGTATGACCTAACAATTCAAACTCTAAGTGGTCACATCTCATCCCAAGAGTCGCATAACCTCCTATTGGATTTGCAATCCTTAAGGAAGTAACTAGGTATGAGGGTTCTAGGTTAAGCTTATCTACCAAACAACGAGATATAAAAGAATGTCATGCACCAATATCAAATAGAACTCTAACTGATACACCATGAATCAAAAGCGTACCTACCAACACAATTTTTCCTTCTCCTCTGTTGTTGGTCTCGAGGTAGCTAATTCCAATGCAAACACTTTTCCTTTCCCATCCTTGGCTGGCTCCTTGCACTGGTTCTTATAGTGCCCAATCTGATCACAATTGAAACGCCTTATTCCTTTCTTCTCAGCGGCTTTGTTTTCTTTGCTTGTCCGGCATTGATGAGCATAGTGTCCTTTCTTATCACACTTATAACAGACAACTTCTGCCTTTCCCTTCTTAGCAGCTCCACCCTTCTAAGCTTCTTTTTTATGAAAAACTTCCTCTTCTTAGTCTACCCTCCTTGAGTTTCCTTGGCCTTATTTCCTTCAAGATAAGCAAGCATCTCTTCTTGCCTTAAAGCCATCTCAACAACAACATCGCATGGATCCCTAATATGCATCAACGTGACCTTAGCAAGCTCAGGCTTCAACCCACGAATGAACTTATCATTCCTCTTAATAACAGTATCGACTACAGCGTAGCCATACCTCACTAGCTCCTCAAACCTGGTTGCATACTCAAGTATTGTCATGTCTCCCTGCTCCAACTCAGCAAACTTCCTGAGCAGAGTAGACTTAGCAATCTCTGACATAAACCTTTCTTCAAACCTCCTCCTGAACTCAGCCCAAGTCATAGTCTCCTCATTGCTCCAACAGTAACACTGTTCCACCAATACAGTGCTGCTCCTTGTAGCTGTCTAGGAGCAAGTCTCCTTTTTCGCTCATCGTTGAGCCTTAAATTAGCAAAAATTCTCTCGCAATGAAGTAACCAATTCTCCGCTTCGATTGCGTCTTTAGTACCAATAAACAACTTTCCTCCTAACCTTGCATAATCTCTACTCAAAACAGCATAGTTGTTAACCACTGGAGCTTCTTGATTTCCTCCTTCAGCATTTACTCCAGCTAAACCCGCAGCAACTCCTGCTTGCATCATATTAACAAAAACTGATACATTGCTCCTATATCAACTTGCGGGAGTCCAGCACTCACATTTGCAGCTTGTGCCTGACCTGGGTTCCTCCTGGTATTTGGTTTGGCATTCCCATTAGTTGTGGTGCTTCCCTCACCAATGTTAACTCTTCAACTTCTGGCATCCATATCTTATGTCTGTAAAATCTGCATTCGAGTCTTCGTAAGATACAGAAGAATAACCTAAGGGAGAATAGAGATAAAGCGTATACTTATATATAGCAAATACAAGTACGTTACTATAGCGTTATCTCATACCCTAATCTTTTCTCTAATTCCTTAGGGTTATGTACTCAAAATCATTTTAAGTTTGAAATTTATTTTAGGTTTTCATAAACCTATGCTCCGATACCAAGTTGTAACATCCACTATCTTAAAGCCCGAAGCTAAGTGCTACAGATGCTGCAGTCATCCATAGCATTAACTTCCGATGACAAAATGCGGTAATGTTAATGGTATCCATAATATTAGAAGCACATGAATATGAAATAAAATCATCACAGATTAAAACAAATTTTTTGATTACATTTCAAATCAATATTTCATATTCAGATACATAATCCCAAAACGATTCCCAGCTTTTAATCAAATATAATTATTACAAAATACGCCAAAAGCGACATATAAAGATTCCCCTTTGGATGATCAGAGTACTAAATAGACAAAAACTATCTTAATACATCACAACGGAAATATAAATAACAACTCCTAAATAGCTATCCATGCCTCCTGCACGTCTTCGGAAGCTTTATTCGTCCACGTACTAAAACTTGTAAATCCTCAACTCTCAACCTACTCAAATCATATATTAAGCACATGAGAGTTTAAGAGAAAAACATAAACTTCAAGTCAGGCATAAAGCCTAGCGTGAATAATACTATACATCTCGATTATCTGGTATTGAGTGAGACCACGCCGCTTAGCGGAACGGGTTTCCCTCACTAATATCCCTTTTTAAAACATATCTTTTGCAAATCAAAATCTTGCAATCAAACTGATTAAAGCAATAATAGCAATATCATGTATGCATACAAATCAGGTAATCAATGGACTATATGTCCGAACACTATAGTTTTGTTTGGCAAACCACTAACCTTTGGCTGACTCGGGCCTACCAGACATAATAAATAATCTAACTTCTGTTAGACACACTTTTGGACGGTCTGTCCCTAACTTACTTCACCCAGGGTCAATTGATCCTAATGGTTTTGCGGGCTCACCAATAATCTATCTTTCTCTGTATATTCCTTTCTGTGTATAACATCATTTTAGTCTTACCTATGACAAAGCCCTACATACTGGAATTTTGGACCTATATTAGCTAGGGGCTACTAGCTAAAGTATAGGGCGCGACCCTATACCAGTCCCATCTGGTATTCAAATATCTGAGTCGTTCGAAAATCCCATTATTTATGGTGCTTCCCCCACCAATGTTAACTCTTCCACTTCTAGCATCCATATCTTACATCCGTAAAATCCGCATTCGAGTCTTTATAAGATACAGAAGAATAACCTAAGTACATTACTATAGCGTTATCCTATACTCTAATCTTTTCTCTAATTCCTTAGGATTATGTTCTCAAAATCATTTTAAGTTAGTAATCTTTTTTAAGTTTTCATAAACCTATGCTCAGATACCAAGTTGTAACAACTCCTATCTTGTGGCCCGAAGCTAAGCGCTATAGATGCTGCAGTCATCCATAGTATTAACTTCCGGTGACAAAATACGGTAATGTTAATGGTATCCACAATATCAAAAGCACATGAATATGAAATAAAATCATCACAGATTAAAACAACTTTTTTGATTACATTTCAAATCAATATTTCATATTCAGATACATAATCCCAAAACGATTCCCAGCTTTTGATCAAATATAATTATTACAAAATACGCCAAGAGCGACATATGAAGATTCCCCTTTGGATGATCAGAGTACTAAATAGACAAAAACTATCTTAATACATCACAGCGGAAATAGAAATAAAAATAAAAACGCCTAAATAGCGACACATGCCACCTGCATGTCTTCGGAAGCTTTTTTCGTCCACCTACTAAAACCTGTAAATCCTCAACTCTCAACCTACTCAAATCATATTTTAAGCACCCGAGAGTTTAAGGGGAAAACATAAACTTCGAGTTAGACATAAAGCCTGGTGTGAATAATATTATACATCTCGGTTATCTGGTATTGACTGAGACCACGCCGCTTAGCAAAACGGGTTTCCCTCACTAATATCCCTTTTTAAAACATATCTTTTGTAAATCAAAATCCCGCAATCACTACAACAAAAAAGACTTTTCACAGCGTTTGAAAAACGCTGTTAAAAGTTTTCACAGCGTTTTTAAAAACGCTGTATAACGACATGCGGTCGTTGACCCTAAATTTTTAACTGCAAAATATAAACGCTGTCAAAAACCCACTTTCTACAGCGTTTTTTAAACGCTGTTAATAATTTTTCTAGTGCAAGGTATAAACGCTGTTAATAGTTTTCTACTGCAAGGTATAAACGCTGTCGTAGGGATATGCATTTTTTTTCCCAATGAATTGACAGCAATGTATAAACGCTGTCGTAGGGATATGCATTTTTTTTCAATGAATTGACAGCAATGTATAAACGCTGTCGTAGGGATATGCATTTTTTTTCTAAAGAATTGACAGCAATGTTGTACCATTGCAATATTCACACATATCATTAATATAAACTACATTTAATTATATTTTAATCAGTTAATGTACATAACATAAACAAATCAAACTAAAAATTGTAAAATAAAAGCATAACTATTAATCACTTCCATAAAATAAGTTGAACACATTATCCATGAACAAAGTTTACATAAACCCGTAAAGAGAGATAAAATTTATAAACCAACTGCATACAAAATTAGACAAATGCACAATATCTAGAAAGCAAGTTTGCATCTAATATTATCGACAAAACGTGCATAAAAGTAGTTCAAATACAGGCTGAAAATGAAAAGTGGCAGTACGAAGATAGTTAGACATTGGTTTACTGAATTGTTGCCAACAGGGCAGTCTGAACTCGGCAAGATTCCTCCTTCCGTCTTTTTTTCTTGACTTTTTGTTGTTGAGCTATCACTAACCATGGCTTTGTCAACATCCTGTGAGTAGTAATTACAGTAAGCTTTAGACGTATAACTATTAGTTAAATATAAAGAGTACAATTTCCAGTTGAAAAAAAATGTGTTTTTCAATAAACATGTAACTGGAAGTTCTATGCAATATTTGCACAGTGATATATTTAATGCATATTTTTCAAGTTGCAGTAATTTTATCAGTCACATACTTTTACTTGATAAGGCAGTTCTAGTGAATATATCAAATCGGTTGAAACGTCAACCAAGTTCCAGCTATGTTGATGGGCAATAGTGTACAGAAAATTATATCAACGAATGCCTAGATAATAACAGAATTATTCATTCATCACACCATGTGTGTTGACATATATCAGTGTTAGAAAAATTGATGGTATCTTTACCATATTAATAAATATGAAATCATAAGCATTCAGTACAGTATTTGATAATGAAGTGTACAACTATCAGGAATTTAATTGGATTAGTATGCTTGTTATATGAGAATAACTATATTTATTTTATGGAGGCAGTTTGGATACTTTAGGAAGTATTAGTGGTGTACAATTATTTCCAACTATATTGTTTTTGATGGGAAAGCGTTTGAACTTTCTTCTCTAAAACTATTGTCCTTTTGTCCTCATGAAACATAAAGGTTGGACAACATGGCCAATTGCCTTCTAGCCAACAAATTTGCATATGATACCATATTATCTAATAAATCTTCCTCTGCACACAAAGAGGAATTATAGTCATTTATTAAATTATAAAGAATTACAAGTATGGTCAGAATAAAAAAAATTGATGATGCAGGATGGCATTGAAAAAGGAAAATATCCAGTTGGGAATAAAAAAACCACTTCATCACCACCGCACTCTACTGACATAATGAACATTGTCTATGTGTGTATTGTGAGGAAAAAAGTTGTATCTTATATGAAAATTACAAACCACTAATGTATATCTATAGATCTAACCTTTGATCAACTAAGTTAGAGCCATCAACTACTGTACAAAATCAACTAACTTCCATTTTAGGACCTATCATATGTACTAAAGTTACTGATTTTGTTTGATGATGGCTTATTTTCATTAAACTAATGAAAGAATAACTATTACCACCTAACATACGCATCAAATCAAGTTGCTTAGTAGGGGAATTCAAGCCCTAGTGTACCATTAACTTACATAAATATACCATATAATTTCATACATAGTAATTTCTTATATTACTGAGTTGTAGACAACCTGGTTATGCTTTTTTGATCCACTTACAAATAGGTTGGTGGTAATATTCTTTGAACCACTTACAAATTAGGAGGAGTTAGCCTTTTCACGATGGATATATACTCAATTTACGTATGTTTAACTGAACTTTCTGTAATAAATATTATCAGTAGAAAATGGTCGTGATTTCCATTTAAATTCTTCAATTTGTGAGAAATAAACATATTTTAATATTGGATGCCGACCGGTTACCGAATTTTTTGCCTTTTTGCACAATTGCTAAGTATTCTTCATTACCAATTTTTTTACTTCAGCGGTAAACAAAATTTTATTTCATGTGTTGTGCCATTACTTTATTAAGATTTTGAAAATTTATGTTGTTGGACTGATGAATATTTTGGTGACTTTATCAGTGTAAATATCAAGACATTTGTGGTTTCTAATAAAGGATTTAGTAGGCCCTTAGCTGATTACTACATATATATCGTAAGTACTGTCCTGATAAATTATTTTATTCAGAAAAACATTAAATTAGATAAAAATTGATAAAAATTCTACTTCTCTTGATTACATTTATATATATTACACACAGAGTTGTTTGTCACAAATCTTCTTAATTTTATAAAATTCCTCATCTGCATTTTAATATTCAGATATCTTTGACGGGGTGTGATGCATTTTTTTTTATCTAATAAAAGTTTTTAAGACTTGATGTACCCTCCCGAGCATATTAAATAACTTGAAGTTCAAGGGTAGTTACCTGAAAACTGCCAAACTATACAAATATTTCAAACTGCTGAAGTTGAGTCCACACTAACATTCGCAGTAGGCCATGCTACCGTCGAACCAATAGCATCTGATAAGCATTCCATGAATGACGTAGGTCTCCATAAAGACGCATTCGGGTCTTTGACAATATCCACCCAAACTCTTATTGCATTTGGTCCTAGTGGAATAGAATGAACCAAATCATTTGGATTAGTTGAAGATATGGTGCCTTCAGCTACAATTTTTCCTGTGCCCTCCACAACAAATAACTTGCACTTGTTATTCATCACGTAATTTGCACTCTATGATATTAAAAAAAGTATTGATACATTATCAACAAATCGTATATATAAATATTAGCAATATAATATATTACCGTACGAGATGTTGGAACGTTGCTCATAGGAGTGGATGGTATTGTGTTTTCAAAAACCAATTTTGATGATGGCCATGCTATTGTCTTACCGACGGCTTCTCCGATACATGTCACACCTGCTATGGGCCTCCACAAAAAGGCATCTTCTTTTATAGGATTGTCCACCCAAACTATTGCGGCTTCTGGTCCAAGAGGAACACCATTAATAATCTGATTTGAATCACTCGAGTGCACACGTCCTTCGGCAACCAATACTTCAGTTCCACCCCAATCGAACAACTTGCATTTGTTTTCTGTGCTATTGGTTTTGCTCTATCAAAGAAAAAAATTATAGTCATCTAATAAAAGTCTTGTTTCTATAGTCTTACTGCATTCAACATTTTATCATGTGTCAACTAGGGGTGCACACAACCCATACTCAACTCGACCCAACCCACCAACCCGACCCAACCCACATAAACCCGACCCAACCCATCATAATTCGGGTCGGATATGGGTTACAATTTGTAACCCATACTATATACGGGTCGGGTGAAATATTTTGTTCAACCCAACCCTATTTTAACCCAACCCAACCTTATATAATAAACTAATTTAATATCAGCCCATGTAAAATTAGAACAGTCAAAATCTAGAATAAAATTTATGTATTCTCGAATAAATATACCAAGCATATTTGACGTCGGTCCAAAATACATAGGATTGACTAAGAGATTTCGAAGAGCATTTTAATGTATTTTGAAATGAAATTCTTACTCTAATATGTAGTGAATTAATATCGTATGATGTATTTTATAATGAAATCCTAATAAATATGTGTTGTAGTGAATCGGTTATATTTAATTTATGCTAGCTAAAATTTGATATTTTAAGCTGAATATTTTAATATTATATTTTAATTTTCTCTTTATATTCTCATTTTTGTATTAGATTCATGTAACCCAACCCTACTAAACCCGACCCAATCCATACTTCAACCCAACCCATATCCAACCTCATATAGGGTCGGATACGGGTTGAACTACCTTTAACCCATACCTATACGGGTCGGGTGAAGTATTTGGTCAAACCCGACCCAACCCATACTTTGTGCAGCCCTAGTGTCAACCAATTCAATACAAAGCAAATCAACATTGTTAAATTTTCAATAATCATTTGTCAAACTTTAAACTTGATTTCACCCACCAAATGTTATTAAAAATAATAATACTAACATAGCTAGAAATGTGTAATAAATTAGTATTCGACTCTATGGAACTGATGCTTCCGGTAGTTGGATTTTCACATATTTTAGTTTTAATATGTAAAAGAATGTACTAATCTAATGGGAACATGGACTAGTTTGGATAATATCAATGTTAATTCCACGGTTCTCTTATAAATATATTTTTACCGTTGCATTATACAGATTTTTAATGTGCAGATGCTAAACAAATCTTATTATTTACCACATCGTTTCCTAGATGACGATAACAAAGCTCTGAATAGTGGCAAAAACATGACTAGGAATCTGCCACCTCCAGTTCAAAAGGGTGGATGCAGAGACACATATCAATGCTATATTTGTAGAGAGTTTTTCATACCTCGTTTTCTTTTTCGGAGTTTTCTTTTATGCGGATAACAACTCTATCAGCTGGCCATGCTATCTTCTCATTCTTGGCGTCTCCTATGTATACCATACCAGGTGAAGGCCTCCACAAAAAAACATCGGATTTTTTAGGATGGACTACCAAAATTTTCTTGGCATTCGGACCTAAAGGTACTCCATTGAGAAGATCGTTTGGATCACTTGACACGATTTTTCCTTCGGCAATTACCTCATCATCATTCCCGTGCCAATTCAGCAAACTACAACCGTCACCTATTTCATTATGCTTACTCTGCAATTAATAAAAAATAAAATACATAACTTCTGATTTAGATATCAAATTATGTATGATGTTTTAACCTTACTATCGTATATTTTTACCGTTTGAGATACGTTCTCTCCTCCACAATTTTTTTTATCCTGCAAATCAATAATATTACAAAAATATTAGAGAATTTCAACCTGCAGTGAAATTGTAGTGAACCTGTAGTGAACTTGTATATTTATTCCACTTATGATGAAAACAAGTACAAATTCAAAGAGAATACATTTTCAGAATGAATTTTGATATAACAATTGACAAACTTATGTATGGAAATGATACATCATTTGTAGAGTAACCAGATAAGGATATTTTTATTTTGCAGATGGATGAGGAGTCAGCAATTTAATCGTAAGTAAAAGGTATTTTTGTTTTGCAGATTGGTCGAATTGTAGCGGATGGTTTAAAATCTCATAAGGATAAAAATATATTATGCTTTAATTTAAAAGTGTTGAAAAGACAATATTGGTTTAGTGTTGAAAAGACAATATTAGTTTAGTGTTGAAAATACATTACTTTATAAGTGTTGAAAAGACAATATTGGTTTAGTACATATTATGCTTTAATTTAAAAGTGAATGCTTTAAAATCTCATAAGGATAAAAATATATTGCAAAATCGCATTTGTACTCTCATAAGGATAAAAATTCAAAGTTAGGCCAGCAACCAAAGACAGCAAATACATATAATAAATTTAAAATCTGAAGCTACACAACTCAGTAATTTTTATAAACAAATTTTCACAATTAATTTTTAGAAAACTAAAAATAAAAGTTTAATTTAAAACATGTTTTGAGGAAAATAAGAGGTGGAATTAAATTTTAACTTCTTATTTAGCATGTAGCTTTTAATAAGAGAATGATTACACAAATTAAGTCGAAAATCATACAATGCAAGGATCACATACATGCTAACTAAGCTTTCATATTTACACAAAGTGATTATCGACATACCTGACGTTTCATTACGGTGTGAATCAACTGCTCTAGCTCTGAAATCCTATGCTGACATTGAGCTACTTGTTTATCTTTGATTTGTGACAAAACTGCAGTGGTCATGGTTACACCCCTTCCCATTCCTCGTAGTCGTCCCGGTCTATCTTTTCCCAACACCAATGAGAGGGCATCTTCTTTGATCTTACAAGTTAAGCTATACGGTGATTCCTTTTCAGCATTCTTTATTTTCTCCTACAAAGTGAACACAAATTATATTTTGTAGAAGAGTTCAAAATTATATATTTTCCAAAAATTACGCTTAAACAAAAACAACATAGCACTTACGATAGTATCTGCAACATGCGGGTCCACTGGTTCACCATTTTTTCGAGTGTGAGATTTAATCCAAACATCAGATCTACAAATGGAAGAAGGACTGCTACTTTTCTCTTTCTGCATTAAAGGAAACATAACATTAACAAAACTATTAACCATAGGTAATAAATCAAATATATTTCTCATCTTCAGTTAGTCGAGCCATTCCTCGACGACTACACGTGTGTGGTATTTGTTTGTCCTTCATGGATTTAAATTTATCACTTCGTAGCTAGATTACAAGATTTATCACATTGATTAGTTAATTTGCATTTTACGTACGCTTAAATTTCATATATATATATATATACACACACACACAAGAAATAATAAAAATTACATTACAATTACCTTAAACTTTTTGCTCATTTTTGACTCGATAAACTTCTTCCATTCCTTCATACTTCCAACGTTTTCTGGTTTTAGTTGAAGTTGTTCCTCCTTGGTTTTTGTTTGTAATATCTGTTTTACGAATTTTCTTTTCGAACCTCTCCAAATGCATCCCATTTGCTGAAAAACGGGAGCCTTTTGCCATTCCTCATCCAATTTAAATCTAGCCTGTAACATTTATCAAAATGATAATCATTCAAATTCTTCTTGAATATGGAATCCACATAAATTTCAGTTCTTGAATATGCTGGCATATCATTTAAGTGTATTAATTTCATGCCATTGAATAGATTAGATATCGAAGAGGTACTCGAGTCATAAAGTTATAGTTTTAATTGAGTTATAGAATGGATAAAAGCAGTGAGTCGACCTCATCAGATTAGTGGAGTTCCTTGTATAGAACTTTAGGGGTATGAACTCCCCTTCTAAACAGTTTGGAATCCTGAATCTCATTACTAGTAACAAGTTCTCTTTTTTGGGAATATTGGAAAATAAGTTAAGTAATTATAGTATTGAACAATTCATGTATAAACCAAACGGCAAATGGATATGTGAAACACAATTGCAATGAAAATCAAAATAATCGAATTCTCCTAGTTTGGGACGCATCAGTTTGGTCAACTATTGTCATGCACACAAATAAACAGTGTATAACTTGCAGTCTTCACAATGCAACTGGGCTGTGCATAATATGTACAATGATGTACGCATTTAATATCCGAGAACAAAGTGTAAATCCCTGGCACTATCTCATTCATCAAGCTAGTCTTTTTAATCTACCCTGGATTATTCTTGGTGACTTCAATACTATCCTATCTAGTCAAGAAAGAATAAATCAAGGCATTTACTGTAAATTAGGGGATACTGACTTCATAAACTGTATTAACAATTCCAAATTAATTGAACCTGAGTTTTCAGGTAACTTCTTTACATGGAGGGGTGGAGAAATTTTTTCCATACATAGAAAAATCGATAGAGTTTTCATTAATAAATTTTGGAATAGCAAATTTACTGAGTTTGGAATTCATTTTGGTCCTCATTCATTGAGTGGCCACACTCCTATTCTCATCAAATTCAATTCTAATGATGCAGCCAATGCTAGAATTCCAGTCAGGTACAACTGCTCTAAATAATGACCACCTCTCTAAAATAGGTCAATGATAATGGAAAAATATATTCTAATAGGTCATATGAAGTTACATGCAAACGCTTATGCATCATAATAAATATGAAACGTTATATTATTACCTGAACGGATTTCCATAGAACTACTTTCAAATCGTCACCAAGTAGCCTCCAGTCATCTAGCGTAAATGAAACATGCTCACGGACAAGTGGCCCTAAATAAGAAGATAATTTCACTGATCCTTCTCCTATAGGTACGCCCGATGAATTAAACTCAACTTCAATTCGGCTTGCAACATTCGAAGGAAGTCTTTTCACTTTAGTTGGGCCTCTAGTCCTTTTTTTGGAAACCTGTTTTGCATCATCTGCAATTGCTCTATCCACTTCCACTGCAGTTTCAAGATTTTCATCAATTTGCAAAGCTGTGCATGCGATTGGCTGGCTTGCATTTCCAACATCCATGTTTTCCGAAGGTGGCTCAACATGCTCTTCCATTAAATTAGACCTGTCAGATGCATCTTCAAATTCTGCGAGTCTTTTTTGATAGCGAGTAAGTTTCTTGTTCGTTGTTTTCTTTGTACTTCTAACCATTTTCTGCAGGCAGACACAGGAATTCATGATATTCAAATAAACTGGTTTGCTAATCAATTTGTAAACTGCTGCTAAGATACAGGAATTCATGACACAGGAATTCAAGAGTAAATTGGTTTGCTGATCAATTTGTAAACTGCTGCTAAGATACAGCAACAGTTGATACGCGATATACAATATATGTATGCAACAAAGAATCTAAAATTTAAATAGAAATTAATTATTGATTATGAACAATATATATATATATATGATAATAACGACCAAACAGTTCTTAGTAGAAATGGACAAATAATTTTTTTATGTATAAAAGACAACAAAACAAATGCTCAAAACAAACAAATCCAAAGAGAAAAATATATTGTCAAAATGCAAGAACACAACATAGTAAAATATCACAGACTTTCTGCTTCCAGTTGTAATAACCAAACATTCATTTTTATAGCCCAGGAGTTGATAGTACAAGCAAACTTTTAATTGATTAACTCTTTTGGCAGCAAATATCATGCTTTGTTTGTGTTTCAAAACTGAATCCGGGCCTTTAGTTGGGAGAGTATTTCAATTTAAACATTGATGATTGTTGCTTGTTATTGCATCAGAACTAAAAGTGATACAGATGCTAAAGTTGTACAAATAGAAACTGAAAGAATTTTAAAAAATAAAAGAAAAAACAATCATATCTAATTAAACTACATCCCATATTTGGCAAACATGTTATTTAAACAGATGCTAAAGTTTCACTAAGATGCACATGATGCTAGCTATTCAATGATTGCAAAAAAAGAAACAAAAAGAAAAAAGAGGAAGGAAAAGGTACATGCCTTGTTTCTTCAGCTTTTGAATTCTAATTGAATGAAGCTCCTGCAGTTTCTCCGTAACCAACACAAGTTCAAGCTGTGATTATAGTAGGAAGTAAATAAATATTAAGAGTTCTCAATTATTTAACGTAAGTGTTTATGTGTATATGCGAAGAACATATAGTCTGTTATATGTGTTATTTTAGCTACAAGAGGGCATGTGCGCACAAACCAAAAAGATATGAAAAACTAGGATATGCTTTTAAAATTGACAGGTTATAGAATTAAAAATATGCTTTCCAAGTTTAAAGTAAAAGAAGAAAAACATATAATCATTTAAGACATTTCATGCTGAAGTAAAAACCCTAACAAAGTAGATATCCAAGAAAGATGTACAACTAAATTTATCCCAATGCCATCAATTAGTTCGTAGGTGCATTGCTAAAATCAAATTATAGTCACATAAATGATAACGTAATGGAATGCAAGACCAGTTGTGTACTACTAATACACTCAAGAAAATGTCACATGTTTTTTAGCTACACTTTACAATTAACTACACAACTGAATACTTAGCAGAAGATACAAGACGGTAATGCTTGTATTTGTCAGAAAAAAGACAAACATCAAACCAGACATATTGCATAGAACTAAACTGCTAACCTCTGATTCTTGTTTTTTCCTCTCTTTAATAGCTTTGACCTTTGCAATCTTCTTTATGGTTTCAACCTAAGTTCAACAAGCCTCCGTTAATCTTATTAAACGATATAAATTAAAACATTGAACTGCATATATTAAATTTAAGCCATTAACGTCATCAAATGCAATCTACTATCCTACTTTATTTTTTGAAGAATTTTTATTTAAATGACAAATTTAACCAACTAGACAGCTAGTACTATACATATGTGTTATGTTTGAGCTTATAAATTTTTATTTATACATTTGCACGTAGAAAGTGGGCTCTTTGGAAAGATTTTAAAAAGCAACAAATCTCCACTCCGATTTAACAATGAATAGATATTTCCCATCTAAAATTCAATTTTTGAACAAAACAATTGGTATATACCCTTTAGTATTTCTCACAATTATTATTAAGAATATTATCTGATTTATAATGATTGAAAAGTTAAAAGCACAAATATCCTTTATTAAATTATCATTGAACTGTTTTATTTGTATAAAGGTAGTTGTAAGAATTTAGGGAAAATAAACTTTACAACTTACTAACCAATCATGTACACATTACTAGTATATAAAAATGACCCCATTACCATGGTTTGGCTAATAAACTTCACAAAAAATAATGACTATTATAATCTGATTATAGAGGAAATCAGACATCAAAGAATTTAAAGGTGTAATTTGAAGAATATCAAAAAATGGTTGGTAACACTGTATTATAAAGAAAATAATAATATATTGTACATGAGAAATGGTCAATGCTTCTTCTTCATATCAGGTTTATATGATGTGACTACCGACATACGGGGTGTCTAGACTACCACGCAGTTCCTACATGGTACCGCTAACCTCCCCATGCATCAGCCATCAACCTCAACTTTGATATCCCTCAATCCACACAGGAATAATCCTAACCCGAAATTGATACTAAAATACGAAATCAAACAAAAATTATCTCTAATAAGCAAAGCAATTGCATAAAACAAAATTTAATTCAAAGAGAACGGATGATGGGTTTTGAAGATATGGTTTTCAACCAATTTGTAGGTATGGTTTCGGAATGGCAATCTCGGAATAGAAACATGGTGGTTTAGGGTCGATCTACAGAGGTAGGCTTGCGTATTGAATTTAAAAAGTCAATACAGGCATACAGAGCATAGCTATGAGCATCTACTGTTGCAAGAACATAAGGTAGAGGATGATAAAGAGCAAGATGAAGATCATTATTTTTGGCCAAAGCTAACATTACAAGGGAAAAAAGATAGGCAAATTATTGGAGCATTTGCTTAGTGTTTTATAAACTTAGTCAACGCGGTTAATTTTTTTATAAAACTTAATTAACTTTCATAAATATAGTTATATTTTATAAACTTAGTTAGCTTGGTGAAAAAATTATAAAACTTGGTTAATTTCTATAAACTTGTATAATTTTTATAGAACTTAGTTAAAATGGTTATGTTTTTTGCAAAATTTAGTTAATTTTTATAAAACTTCATCAACTTAGTTAATTTTTATAAAACTTTATTGACTTAGTTAATTTTTATAAAACTTAGTTAATTTTTATAAAACTTGGTTAATTTAGTTAACTTTTATAAAACTTGGTAACTATATGGTAACAATATATGAATCTCCTACAACTATATTTTTATTTATCAAAGTGATATTTTGTTGGTTGTTTATTAATAGCATGATTTAAGGCATTACAGTTTTTTATCCAGCAAAAGATATGAATTTAGAGTAGCCTTTTGATGAAATACGGAAGGGAATAAAACATAATTGTGAAATTATTTGATGGTAAACTAATAGACAATAATGATAATACTTGAGAGTTTTTAGCATCTGTTTCATACCTTGTTGTTTAAGCACACTAGACTGAAAATGACAGAACTCTACAAATATCAACTGTTCAAAGCCTGCACGCATAAAATAAATTTGTTATTAGCTACTTCATGGCCACATTAGACTGAAAATGACAGAACTCTACAAATTAGTCATTTTGTTATTAGCACCAAACTGTTTTCAAAAAATTTGCCATTACAACGGCGCCATTTTGTAGCACCAGAGTAATGTCTATGCATTACCCCTCTTCTGATACTTGGCTTGCGCCATTAACAACAATTTTATCCACTTATACAACAATGTCAGAATCATATACAACATTAGCACCAAATTGTTTCCAAAAAATTTGCCATTACAATTCTCGCACACAATCGCACACATCAACAAGTATTAAAATTATGTAATTACCAGTACAATATAATAGTAGCGTGTAATTGTATATAATTTATTCCAAGATAGTATATGTTTCTCGAATAAAAATCGAAACTCAGTGACCCAATTTCACATGGTTGATTTTGACAATTACATAACTATTATAAATAGCAGGGCAAACAAAATTAGAATGGAAAGAACATGCTAAAACTTGAGTGAACAGTTAAAGAAAAATATTCTTCACTATAAAAGAATATCCATACACTATTACTATACCTAAGCATTTATTAGACTCTATATGTGTGTGTGTTTGTATATGTATATATATATATAGAATTAGCGGTTGTAACTTTTGCTAGTTTTATGTAAAATATACTTAAATATAGAGAGAGCGTATTTAATCTAAATGCAAATAAGAAAAAAAACATTCCAAACTAATCTTTTTCATTTGCAAATTAAGTAGTTGTGGCTGAGATGCAACAGTGGTGCAGTTTGATGGTTTGGTGGTTGATGGAGTTGTGATGTGTTAACAGTTTTTGTAAAGAGGTGGTTGATGCTGCTGCGATGGTGGCAGTGGTGAAGTTTGGTGAAGTAGTGGTGGTGATGTAGTTGTGGTTTAGGATGTTTGTGCAGAGTGGTAAGGCTAGACAGTGAATTGGAAGGGGAAGAGCAGTTTGTAGGGTGATGGTTGTAATGTGGTAGAAAATTGTGAATGTAAAAAAGAAAAGAAAAAAATTGCAATAAAAAAATATTTTGGTTGTTGAAATCGTGTATACTATTTTTTCTGTTTTTTTTATAGAAATGTAAATACAAAATAAAAATAAACAACAACAAGCACGTACTCCTTCCTATGTAGTAGATAGTATGTTCAGAATAAATTCAAAATTGCAAAGTGGTAACAACTAGTTGACTTTAAAGTAGAACCTGTTTGATTATGGTAAAGTAAGCATTAAGTGATCCTGAATAACGTTTTCGAACACCAGAGGAAGCTTCCCTTCAGCTTGAAGTCATACTTCAACTAAATCAGTTGGGTTTGCAACAGTAATCCCAATTGCACCTATTTGTACAAAAGAACAAAATCATTGAGTAATTCAAGATATAAAACAAAACTAAATAAATATGAAAACACACAAAATTTAATTAATATACACAGTTACTAGTCGTCAACCGACAAGTATTTTCTTGGTTAGAGGGACTTCTCTAACAAAATTACCACCAACATATAGGATGATCTTTGTTACAGACAATCAACTGGATACTTTGTGCATCTTTAAATGGCTATAGGGGAGATCCTTGGCCTTTTTATCAAGGACTATTTTGACAGAGACTTGGTAATATTACACCTCAAATTTCATTTTATTGTCCCCTTTGGAAGGCTAGTGTATATGTCTTATTATTAATAATACATTTTACAGATGAATTACATAAATTAAACATGGAAGGTGGAATGGAATAATGACCATAAAATGGAAAACACAAAAAACACTTTAACAGACACTTTGAGTGCATACTCAAACACAAGTGTAAAAAAGGACAGTAAAAGATAATAGCACAAAGATGTGAGATGTTTACATGGTCCGTATAGTTACTTTACAAACGTAGTCGACTTAGTTAAATTTTTATAAAATTATATTAATTTTTATAAACTTAATTATATTTTATTAAATTTAACTTAGTTAAAATTTTATAAAACGTAGTTAATTTTTATAAACTTGTTTAATGTTTATAAAATTTTGTTAACACGGTTTTTTTTTGGTAAAAAAATTTAATTTTTATAAATTGGCTACACTTATATTTAATTTTATAAACTTAATCAACTTAGCTAAGTTTTTATAAAACTTTATAAAATTTTGTGAACTTAATTATATTTTATAAATTTTTATGAAACTTAATTCATTTTTACAAACTTTATGCATTGCAACATTCTTCAGACCTCCATTCTCAACAACCTCTACACTCCAAACCAATTCAGTCTGCTAAATATTTATGAAAGTTTGCATGATACTACACTCGAAACATTTCTTGCATTTGTGAGTCTATTGGTAGGAAACTAAACTATTACTTCGCGTGAATGCTATAGGCACTAGGAGGGGATTATAGGCCTTCAGTATTTGATGATAGAGATCGCGATGTACAAGGACATCACCTAAAACCAACCAAAGCTTTTACTAAAAGCATAAAACAAGTAAACACTATATTGCAACATGGTCAATGATGGACGATTCACATTAATATTACCTCCAATTATACTCATCCAAAGAACTTGAAACATATACTCATATGCAACTTAGCCATTTGAAGCACATTAATACCAAAAGAAAAAAAGAAAAAAGGGAAACTAAAAAACTAACGTTTCAGTTTTATGTAAAAAATCCATTTATTCAACTTCATTTTTTTTATGAACGATTCAAGGTTGAACACAATAGTTTATCAAACAAATAGCATGTTATTAAATATTTAAACTGTATATACCAAGTAACGAAAATGTATTAGAATATACCCCATGTTTACATACATGTGCAGAGACTAATAACTTGTAGAAACCAGCAAGTATTATCTCTAGCATATTTGTTAACATTTATTTAATCGTGAGATGACTAGTACAAAAATGAACTAGACTTAAACTAGCATACTTCAGAAAGGCTTGTTTTACTTGATTGCAGTTCCAGATCATTCACAAATTGTTCAATTTTTGCTTCACTAATGTGGCCTGCCATGGTAATGATGGGTGACTGAGGATTAGGGTAAACGTTGTAGCTAATCTCTAATAGACTCGATATCTTAAGTTGTGTTTCATCAAAAAAAATAAAATCTTAAATTGTGGAAATCCCAATAATACTATTAGCTGTTTACGCATGTTCCTACAAAGGAAATAAATTTTCTCACTAAAGAAGAGATTATAGGTACCTGCAACTTATCTTCAAATCAACTTGCAATCGATGAATCGGCTAGGAAAATCGACGAATGGTCTGGGAAATCGATGAATGGAAAAGCTGAACCGTGTTCTGCTGAGCTTCGTCTCAATCAGCAATCGAACCTATGATTTATTCCACTAAATTGAAAACCTTAAAAAGTTGAATTAGGGAATTTTTGGGAGGGTTTTAAGGGAAAAGGCGAAATCTTATTTCTTTCTGGATGTAGGAATGAAAGAGCGAGAGAAGGGAAAAACATTCTTTTTTGGGGGCAAAGACACGAATGAGAGGCGGCAAATAAATTGTTAAACCTAACGACTATTGTCAGCGTTGATTAACATATACTTATCTTTTGCAAACTACTTTGACCGCACTTGATTATAAAACGCTGTGCAATTATGCTGTCAAAATCATATTTTGTTGTAGTGAATCAAACTGATTAAAGCAATAATAGCAATATCATGTATGAATACAAATCAGGTAACCAATGGACTATATGTCCGAACACTATAGTTTTGTTTGGCTAACTACTTACCTTTGGCTGACTCGGGCCTACCTGACATAATAAATAATCTAACTTCCGTTAGACACACTTATGAATGGTCTGTCCCTAACTTACTTCTCCCAAGGTCAATTGATCCTAATGGTTTTACGGGCTCACCAATAACATATCTTTCTATGTATATTCCTTTCTGTGTGTAACATCATTTTAGTCTTACCTATGACAAAGCCATACATGATGGAATTTTGGACTTATATTAGCTAGGGGCTACTAGCTAAATTATAGGGCGCGACCTATACTAGTCTCATCTGGTATTCTAATATCCGAGTCATTTGCTTAAGGTCAACTATCCCATCAAAATTTTCCTTGAAAACATTTCTTGCAAATTGATTTAACCCTTTAAATCATACTTAAAGAAGAAAAACATACTCTTTGCTTTACTCAAATCTCTGTGCCATGTTATATATATATACTTTACTCAAAAAAATGTTGATGAAATATATTAAGGGTTATCTATCCCTCCAAAGTAAGTTAAAATCGTTTTTAACCTAAAAGATCTTAGGCCATAAAGCTAAGGTAAACCATTCGAAACTTTTGTTTAAAAACTTTAAACAACCCTTTCGAAACCATTGAAAGTATCCCTTTCAAAATATTTCAACCACTATACCTTGAAACACTAGGCCGAATGGCCGAAACATACCTTTCAAATCATTGAAGGTGTCCCTTCAAAACCTTTATAAACCTTAGACATCCTCTTTTCAAAAATCTTTAAACTTGCCTTTCAAAAGCATTAGAAACCTTCCATTTAAAATACTATAAGTACCTTTTGAAACCATTGGGGAACCTCCCCTTCGAAACCTTAGTTTAAACCTTTCGAAAGCATTAAAGTCTTTTACTATAAACAAACCTTTCGAAAGCATTGGGTTCAAATAAAAAATTGTGGAACACAGTTTTAAAACCATTTCATTCGGAACCTATGGGTTTATCTTTCAATAGAACAAAGGGTCTTAAAATAACTAGGTCAAAAGCAACACTTTCGAAAGCAATCTTCTAAGTAAAAGAAAGTAGGTGGTTTTGACACCAACCCTTTCGAAAGCATGGAGAAGCGGCTTCTTGTTTAAAAAATGAAAGCACCCTTTCGAAACCAATGTTTACAACCGGGTCGAAAGGTGGAATGTGGCAACGAGTGTTTCGACTCTGTCGAAAGCTTGTTTAAAATAAAAGGCAACAACCTCTGTCGAAAGCCGTATTAAAACCCTTTCGAAACCAATCTTTGGAAAGCAAAGCAAGCGGCTTTTCTTTTGAAAGCAAAACAAGATATCGACCCCTTCAAAAGCATGTTTCGACCTTATACCTTTCCCCTAACTCCAATCCACTACGTACCAAGGCAATGCTATCATGTGTATTGGTTTCGACTAAGATGGAGGCGGTAGTATGAAGTCGAAAGGTAGCTGCCGATAGTGGCGAAACAACAAACCTTGACAAATATTGTTTTCTTTCATTTTAAAGTAATATCTTTCTAACTAACTTGCTTATTTGTCATCATATAATTGGTTGCAAATTTCTTTTCTAAAAGTGCTGCCGAATTCAACATTTTATAATTTAAAACATTTAGCAAATTGCCTCTTCTCCTATTTTAAACATATATAACATTTAAGTCTCATGCTTTAAATAATTTTATATACTTAATAAAACAATTAAGAAAATTCTCCAGAAATTCCCATATATCACTTTAATATGTTTTCTAACATATTTAAATTTTTGATCCAAAGCTAACATATAATAGCCGAAATTAATTTAAACCCAATTTAACCATTTTCTTTACTAGAAAATTCATAATAAATCCACAATAATTCAGAAAATTATGAAACTTGGAACCCGTCTCTAAAATAATATTTCTGACCTTATCTCAAAAACGCAAGTCATTTGAGTGTCATCTAATAGGTTTTCCAAATCAAATCTTATCATAATATCTATTTGAAATAACATAAATCATCAACAAGCATATGTCCATTTAAACAATTAAAACATGGCAAAATCATCTGCAAAATAACATAGGTCTTATCTAGAAACCGAAAACTATAAAAATGAGATGTAATCTATTATTCACCTTTAGCTTGTGTTAAAGAGGTTGAGATTTGCTCTAGAACTAATTTGGTTAAGCTTCCTTCTTGAAATCTTGCTTATCTTCTCCTTGTTATCTTCTAATGGTGGTCGGCCAAGCTTGGTATTTAATTTTGTTTGTGAATGTTGCAAATGAGAGTGGGTTAAGGGTTTAGGGTATATGAAAATAACTTATTCTTAATTTTCCCTTATCTTATTACCTTTATTTTCATTTGCTTATTCATTGAGGCACGGCTATCTTATAACTTTACAAATCTCAATCTCTCAACCACTTAACCTTTACATTATTCTATTTAGTTTATCTAATTAAATCTCATGAATAATGTTATTTAAAATTAGGGATGTTACATCAACCTATAGGCTTTGTCAGCGGTAGACCTTGTCTCCCTAACAAACAACTTAAAAATTTTGTTATTTATACTAATAATTTTATACATAAAATAAAAATATTATAGTGCACAAATCACAAACATAAAATAGTATTAATAACATTAACTTAGTCGCTTGAAATGGAACATATGGTTAAATTGATCATTTAGCAAACATTGTCGATGCCTTTTAATTTTTTTAGATAAAACAAAGAAGTACCGTATTACAAAAGTAAATTGCATATAAAAAGGGATTATTCTTGACACTCCAGTTTTTGAATACGAGAGGGTTATTTTCTTTCAAAAGGTATTTTTTACTGTGAGGGATAAAATTATAATTAAATTAAGTTGATTTCTCTTTCTTTTATTTATTCTGATTTTCCCTTAATCGTGACTAACGTTTAATCCAAAATCATTAATCAAATGATGTAGAATTCAAACTCACCTCCAAATGGAATTGAAAATGAAAAGGAGACAAAGTTGATTTTTACTCAAAAACCATTCAACGCTTTAATTTTAAATCTTATTTTTTTGCCACTGTTAAAAAAAATGTAATATATTGGGTTATGAAATTACCTTTCCATCGCATTTTCAACAAAGTTTGGATCTAATTGTTAAGATTGAGATGAATTTTTTATTCTCACCGTTGTTTTTCTTTTCAAGAATGAAAAAGTACATGAAAGTGTTTAACGTTTTGGTGTTTTAATTAAGGGCAAAAGAGATAAAAAAAATATATGTTTTATTAATATGATGTGTACCCCTCATATCAATTTAATTTTGTATGAAGTATTCATAAAATTTGGCCCTCTCATATCCAAAACTAGAGTGTCAACAACAATACCCATACAAAATAACATTACTCATTTAAACTAATAATCAACAAAAATTAAGGACGGTTTGTCAAACTCAGTTAAAAATTTCAAACGGATCAATTCTTCATTTCAAAAACACGTCTCGAGAAACACCCATGAAATTATTTTTGCAATAAGATTGATTTTTTTACAGCGTAAATCTACATTAAATTGCAACTTAATCTGAGAAAATATTAAAAGAATTTGCAGTTTTTAGTGCATGCATTTGCAAAAAAATATTAAAAATATTCACACTAAAAGCTACAAGTATTTGAACAAAAATAGCAAATATTTGTAATTTTTAATGCATATATTTGCGCTAAAAATGCAAATTCTCTGAAAAATATTTACACTAGAAACTGGAAATTTTCTGAAATAATTAAATGGTATTTCATCGTACATTTTGGGGTTTTTTGAGGAGAGGGGGGGAGGGGTGGGGCCGAGTGAATTAAGTTTGAAAATAATGGTGTTTCACCGATTTTTATATATTAATAAATGAATCGATTCGTATTTCAATCCCCCCAACGCTCATTTAAGTCCAAAAATTGCTTTTTTTTAACCTTTCCCTGGCCCCTTCCACTTGCCCGTTTAATGAGCCACTTCACTTCGTCGTTCGCACATAGGGGTGGCTATTGGACCCGATCCTATGGACCTAGACCTGATTCGGCAGATCTCAGTTCTAAACGGATCGGATTTTGTTAGGTCCGAACTATACATTTTAAAGTCTAGATACCCGAATCGAGCTTCGGTTCGAGTCTAGATAGGTAATAACGCTTAAAATGCATATATTTTAATGTTTTTTGGTCGGATTTTTCGAGTCGGGATTGATGGGGTCTCTATGGTTTTTTTTCTTTATCCAAACCCGACCTATGACCCATTAGATTCAGGTATTCTCGGATCGATTCAATTTGAATTTGCAGTTCTCGATTCTAATTGGGAGACCTATACACAAGAGTTATACTGGGGTGTTTGACTTTAATTTCTGGAGTACATTATGTCTAATTGTCTCATTGCCTTTCTTTCTTTCTTGTCTTCAACCTTTATGTTTATGGATTTGTTTATTGCAGAAAAGAATGAGTCTAATCTCCATTGCTTAATATCTAACAATTTTAAAAGAATTGGGTATACAAAAAGATTCTAAAGATAAGCGCAAAACTATTCAAAAGGTGTTTGCTTTAGCAAAACAATTAGTTAGTGTTTGGTTTGTTGTTTTTAGTTTTGGGTTTTCATCCATACAAAAATACACATGACGCATGTATATTGCTGAAAACAGTCAATTTAGAAAACGAAGTTAAAATACAAAATAGAAAACAATTTTTTTTTATTTTTCGTGTTTTGGAAAATAACGCAAACACGTGGAACAATCTATTCTTCCGTCGTTTCTCTATCCCCTTCGTCCTCCCATCCGTCTTTCTTTCATCTCCTCCGTCGTCTCTTCACTCTTCTCATATTTGATATACATATTAAAAATCGAAAACACAAAATTTGTTTTTAAACCAAACACTATCTTAGAGTTGTTCTATTTTTGGAACATAAGTTAATAGTGGGTTTCAAAAGTCAAACCGTGGCATTTGGTCTTCCATTCCTAACCATCTACCAATCGAGCCAAACATGTTGGTAAATGATTATAATTGTATGTTTGTATGTAATCCACATTGATTTTTAGTTTGTTAGTAAAAAGTTAGGTTGAAAAACGGTTAAATTGTACCAAATTTTACATTGAAGTAGTAAAACAGTACTGGTAAATATTAAAATAACTGGTAATTAAAACTCAATGTTAGGAAGTAGACTAAAAGGACATATTAAAAAAAGAGGAAAATAGGGAGAAGGACAAACATTAAGAAATTTTTTAGATGTAGTATCAAACTTTTCAAATTTAGGCTTAAGGACAAAATCAGGTTCTCTCTCTTATCAACGTCGATCTCCATATTTATTCAACTGCTCTTGCCTCTGTTCATCTGCTCTTGCCTCTGTTCATCTGCCAGCATGTCCCTCATCTCTCATTACTATCGTCTTCAACGTCTTTGTCGTCGTCGTCGATAGTCCCTCCCCCTTATCACCATCGTCTTCGATTCCTTCACTGTCCCCATCGATAGCCCCTCTTTCTAAAGTTCCTTTCTTTCAGACTCGTCGTCCTCTCCTGAATCAAACATGTACCACCTCATCGCAGTCATCCTCTGTTGTCCATGCACCATCATCATCAATTTGAAATTAAAAAAAATCAGTAATAGACGAAAATGCTAAATTAAATTACATTAAACATGACAATGCTATATTCATTTCTTTACAGTTTAAAAATGCAAAATTATACTATTGTTTTGCATTCTTTAAACATGATGGTGTACTTCATAGTTAAAGTACTATCAATCTACCATTTCAAATATGATAAACATGCGATGCTAACTTAAATTAGCATGATACACACACAATGCTATATTCATTTTTATCGTTCAAAAAAAATGCTAAATTAAACAAATATAAAATCAACATAATGTTATTCAATTTTAAAGCATAAAAAATGATGAATTGAACTAGTAGTATCATATTTTTTATCGTTTTAAAAAAATGCTAAATTGAATTAGCATTATAAATGTATAATTGTATATAGTTTTCACTTACAGATAATGCTAGTTCTATATAGCATTTTCGACTGTTAACTGTAAAAAATAAAAAATCGATCAGTAACCTGTCACACCTCGACTCGACCATCGCCTTCCAATCCACCTTGATCAACCACGTCGTCGCCTGCTAACTTGGTGCAACCTCGTCGTTTTGATCAACCATCGTCGCCATCTCTTGACCTGCTGCCATCTCGTTGTTTCGACCAACCACCTCCTCCATTTCATGTCGCTGCCACCTCGTCGACTCTCAAACAATCGGCCGTTATGTCGTCGCTCGCCAAACCTTCATAATTTTAGTCTCCTCTTAAGTTTGGTGTTGCAATGTATATTGACAGCAGCTTTGGCCTTCGTATGAAAAATAAACTTAATGTCCTTGCGTCTAAAAATTTTTTAATGTTTGTCCTTGTTCCTATTTTCCTCTTGAAAAAATTATATTAAATGGTTAAAAGAAATAATATGTCAGAAAAATACCATCTCAGAATGTAAAATGAATGTAAGACTAAACTTTAAGATTCCTAAAAGTAAGGAAATGGTAACAGACAGGCTGTGCGATTAACCCAAAGTATGCAAGCATAAGCCGGCATATTTTGGATTAAAAGAAAAGGCAAAATGTTTAGCTAAAAATACAAGTAAAAATAAAACTGAGGAGCAATATGCAAAGGAAAAAATGAGAACATTGAGAAGAATAAGTAGGAACACACAAAAATTGAGGAAAAAAATGCCACATCAGTGGGAATGCATTACAATTTTATTTTATTAATAGGTTGTACAAAAATTGTTTTTTGAGGACTTTCAACTTTAATTCAATATTATTATAATAATATAATAGTAAAGTTGTTGGAAGATTATTATTAGAATATTTTCTGACTTCAGTTCAATATAATAATGTTCACCGAAAAAATTATTACTTAAAAAATCAATTGAATGCTAAAAGAAACTTGTATAATAGAACAATTTTCCAAAACAAAAGGCAAGTACAGTCCGACAGGTGGAACATGGATGAAAATTGCAATATAATGACAATAATGTAACAGAGGCAGACGCAAGTTTAGATAATGCAGGGAAGTAGAATTGCAGCACGAGCAGCGAACAAATGATAAAAAAATCGTTCTTATTCATCATGCACTGTCTATTATGAATAATAAAATTTAAACTAGATCGTATTTAACTTGGTTGAGATATTTAGAAGGATGATTTTATTATGATTTATATAAATTTTATTCATTTATAATGTATATATATGTACGTAAATAAAACATTACACGTTCTATGAATATATAGATGGATATATATGTTAAAAAGAAAAAATTAGAGATGTAAATAGGTATTTGTAATTTGAATAAATAATAAATATTTGTAACCTATTGTATTAATGTTTTAAATCAATTAATCTCTTTAGCGACTAGCATATTAGTAAAACAAAAAAAATTACCTTTTTCTCCTTAATTTCTTCTAATTATTTTTTAATTTCAATTATCTTAATTATATTATTATTATATTGCGTGATTTTAGTAAATAAAAGACAATTTTTGTTATCGTCTAATATTTCCAGCCTAAAAAATTTGAAAATTTCATGTTAATCTATCTTTTTTGGAATATTTGACCTAATTTAAATACAATTTATTATTTAAACTTCAAAAATACTACTTGCAAACTAACATAAAATAAAATATTCACTCTGAATATTTAAAATCAAAAAACAGTTTCTGCAACTGTTTAACATTTTGAAATAAATATTATAAAAAATTATTTTACTTTATTTTTCTTTTCCTTGTTCACAATACTTTTTCCTACAGCTCATCTTAAAAATGCCTTGCACCGTATTTAAATTTTAACTGAAGGCATAAAAAATTTGGTGAAACAATAGCACATATTCTCAAATAAAACCATTTTAGCATCAACACAAAATCCAAAAAAAATACTCTTTAATACATGCCTGTAGGCCCGATCCCAAACAATAACAGCAAACGATAGTTCAAAGAGAAACATGTTGACACGCTAATAAAAGACGATTACAACTTTGAAAGGTAAACAGTGCATTTCAAATAGAACATCAGACACCTTTTATTTCAGAATAAACCAATCATATCTGAACATTAAAATCCACCTCAAGATGAGATGAAAGAAGTACATTAAAAAAGAATAAAGAAATTCACCACAATCACGAATCCAAGCACCAAAATAGCATCATTGAACCAAACCACACAATAATGCACCTATTCTGTACAATGATATCACATTCCCCACTCACTAACTTCATATCTATATACATATGCACCAAACAATAACATTAGATTTTACCAAGAACAAAATTACAGAAAAACAGTAATATTCAATTTAACGACTGCAATCTTTGGTTTACAAATAAAAAAGCAACATAAGCAATGTCCAATCTACACAAGTTTTTAAGGAAAACACAACTAATACCTGACGTTTAGCTAATGCAGTACTGAAAAGAAAATAAGAAAGAAAACTAAAGCAGTAGCAAGCTGACATATTCTCCAACTCAAGCTGGAATATGCAAATACCCTATTACAAAATAGATAACCACGCCCACAAAGCACATTCTAAACTATAAAAGGCAATGACCAAGAAAAAAAAATACAGCTGAAGCTCAGTATATAGATGCAATGAATAATAACCAAAAGACCACCTCACAACCGTTGATATTGGAAAAGCTGCTTCCCACCAGTCAAAAAGAAGCCATAAGACCTAAATGATGATATTTCTTGTACACTTTTTTTATTTATTTAATTCGGGATGGATATATTTTGGAGCTGAGAGATTTAGCTAAAACATATGACTAGTGGGAAGAGGAACCTAAGAAGACCCATTGGCGACCACAGCTTTGTTTTCAGCAGTTGTTGCCAAACCATTTTCCTCGTTTGGTTTTTTTTCTCCAACCCCTACAGAGTTGCTCTTTAAAATTGTAATTTTCTCATTTGGATTCATTAAATTAGACTTTCCACTCTCTCCCTCTTTGTTTTTGACATCAGCAATGTCCAAGGGCTTCGTAATCAGCACCTAAATCATGCTCGCTTATAAGTAAATTAACTCGTATTAATAAGACAAGTTAGAATAAAAAGAAATCGATAACATACAGGCTTGTGTAACTGCTGCTGCTGATGCTGCTTTGCTCTTTTTTCTTGCATAACTTTTTGCCTGGTTTCGTAGAATCCAAAATCGTCCAAAATGGAAGTCTTGCTTGCATGCTCCTTGAATATCTTAATCATTTGGAGACCTTGCTCAAGTTTCACCTGCACCCAACAACAATTGAGTAAGAAAACTGATAAAAGTTCGAAGTAATGGTCAAATACAAGAAAGCTTCAGCTTTCAAAGGTATCACACACCTCTTGAGTGTCTCTGCTATTTGTCACAGGCTTACTTTCATTATTCGCCAAAATTATGTGTTTAAGAATGGTGTTGGGCACATCTTTAACAATATGCCACTTAACAGAAAAACAGCCAGTCCACTTGTCTTGTTGCCAGTAGTCCACATTCTTGTTGAAATCTACTGAGCCCATCATCTCTGCTACTCCTACAAATTGTCCGCTTGCATTCACCTAAATTTACCAAGCATGATAGTATATTCGGAGGCTAAAATGGAAGGGAACTTATAGAATAGGGAACTTTTGTCAAACACCCTTTTAAGTTTCAAAATATACAGCCGTCCATTCTCAAAAACATGTTTCGAAAAACATTCTTACTTTTTGTTTCAACCAAACTGCAAAATATTTGCAATTTTTAAAACTGCAAATAGGAAAAAAGGCACAAGGACAAATTTTGAAAAAAATTAGGCTAAAGGATAGCAAGTTTATTTTATAGGTTGAAAGACAAATTTTGAAAAAACTTAAAAAAGGCAGTATATTTCGAAGTTTGTCCCTGACATATAGTGCAAGTTTGATTTTAGAAAGAAACTCAAAGCAAAAAATATTGTCAATAACAATCTTAGAGTTAGTAATTTAAAACATGTTTTGAGTGGTTATTCTTGTATTAAGCCTGAAAACAAGGGAAGGATTCTAATTTCCACTAGCATATCCCATGAAAAAAGGCAATCAATTGCATAGGTTTGTACTTACAGAGAAAAACAGAAAAATAGGGCAAGCAGCAGGTTTCTCTTTAGCTTCCCTATAGGCAGCATCTAGCTTCTTATTTCCATTAGGAGTGCTGGCCCAGACGTTGTACTTAACACTCTTGTGGACATCGTCCTCGCTATAAGATTTAATGATGAAAAATTTAGCATCCGAGTATTCAACTGGAAAATCTTCCTTGTTGTACTGATCTTTATCAGGGGCAGTCACACTAGAACCTTCAGAGTTTCCATTCACTGAAGGAGTCTGGTCTTTGGATGTTACTGTTACTGCAGGAACAAGACCCTTTAGGTTCTTTGTACGGTTGGCTCTAGGACCCCGGTTTAGTTCACTCAAACCATCGAGGCTCTCATTGGGGTAACCATAAAAGCCGTTGCCTCTGCCTCCAGGCTTGTACTTGGTATCAACATACCCCCATCTCCCATTGGTTCTGGAATCATAAAAACTCGATCTGTGCCCTAGACCGGCACTGTAAGCACTGTACAGTCTGTTACTAGGGTACATTCTGTTCATCATCATGGATGTAGCGGATCCAATCCCAGATGTTGGTCTCTGGTTTTGTATGCTCTGAAACGGAAAAAATAAGCATTGTAAACCCAAACCTTTTGGCATATATACATCTGATAATACCCATTTTGAAATCAATCAGGCCCAAAAATATTCAAGATAGTCAAAAAACAAGTATCTAAAACACCCATCCATACTTCACAAAATGGGAATCAAATCATGAATCATAGACTGAAAGGGAATTCACGTCCTAATAATCTCATATGTTCGTATTTTATTGTTGTTTCTGTGATTTATACAGATTAACAAATATCATTCAAATATGTAAAAATATTGATCATACTTTCAATAGTAATAAATTGTACTCCTAAGGTTAATTTAGGCGCTTGATCTTCTGCCTCTAATCCTAAAATTTATTTTTTATTTCGTTTAGAAAACAATGAAACTTGAATTATTCAGACAAGTATTTTGATATTATTCATTTCAGCATGGATTAAATGGTTTTCTCAGCTCTAGTCAAGTTCTGAATATAATTCTGAAAACCGGATTGCAATTGAAGTGGTTCAATTTGGAAGGGGAAAAATCGTATGGTCTTAAGACTTATCCACTATGAAAGTCAGTTTTAGCATTTTTATTTAAATGGTGTTTTAGTGTGTTAATAGAAATACTTGCAGGTGTAGTGTATCATTTATGAGTGTAGCTTGCATTAAGCAAGAATATATACCATGTTGTTCGAATAGGAGCGAGAATTTTGATTTCTACCCAATGAAGTAGCATTAGAAGCAGCATGAACGCCGCCATTTGAAGAGAACATGTTGCTTGCAGAACCATCATACCAAGGTGAAGGTGATCTCATAGCATCATAAGAAGAAAATCCATTTGCTAACGTACCAGCACCTCTATTATAGGCACCACTTGATGTCAACGAAGGACTTTGTTGACTTATCTTCTGAGTAGACAATAGAGACCCATTACTGGTTGAATTAGCAGTTCCATTAGGAGCAGCTCCATTGGCTTTCACTTTGGATGCTTCTAAAGTAAGAGGTGTCTGCTCAGCAGATGAGGTGGAGGGAGGAACTTCTACTTTTGAAGTTGAGTTTTGAGGAGGAGGATTGTATGGTGCAGGTGAGGGCGGTTGAAAGTAGGGTGCAGGATACTGGTACTGTTGAGGGCTATACAGCTGACCATCCTGTCCAATAGTTGGAACTGGGGAAGCAGGAGAAGAGTATGCACCATAAGGACTGTATCCATAACCATACATATCTCCATAAAGTCCCTGAAATGATGAGTATATCACAGTAATATATTGCAAAGATGCCACCATGGGTTTACAATTCAGTTAAGATATCTTGAACATTGTACAAACTGTGATTTTGATTTTCGGTAAATATTACAGCACAGCCATATTGTTATTTTGTGAAAATCATTTCATCAAAAAGAAGACCTCGGGGAAGTAGTTGGTGGAGTGATGTGTATTGTAATACATAATAATGACATTTTTAACAAGATTTTTGAACATAACACGCTTGAAATCGTTAACAGATATAAAATATTATAAGAATAATCAGCTTACAGTGGACATCTCCATTCCATCTTGGCTTACATATCTAGAGTAATCACCCCAATCACTCATTCCATCATGACCTGAAAATAAGTGAAGTTTCATTCAATGAATATGAGGTTGCAAAGACCATAAATGCGAGCAATTCTGGTCAAACTCTACGAAGTGTTTTTCCTGCTTGTTAAAAAATAATTTTTAAAATGTCACTGCTAATTATTAGAGCCCAAATCCCAAAAAAATTTATAAGCAAAGTATCAAATTCTTCGTAAATTGTTGATTGGTACAACCCACGTTATAAAAATATATATTGTGTAGTATGATTGAATTAATTTAATACTAGTTTTTATTCTAATTTTTAACTTTTTGCTAGTCCTAAAAAGTGCATGTGTTTCATGCAACCCAGACAATTAGTGATTCATTAAGCTTATTTACGAAAACGTAAGCTGCTTGCTTGCTAGTTCCATTTTTTATCGTTGTAGACCAAAGGAGACTGTTTATTTTTTGCACCTTTCGGTGATCAGCTGTTAAGTATACACAATATTATTAAGAACTGAACGGTTGCTTTTTGTGTGCATGACAAAACAACTCAGTATTTGATTCTTTTTATTAGTTCTCTTCTAGCAGAGAAATTGCTGTTGTATTGAATAATCAAGGCATCACCAATACGAAGTAAAAATTCCGAATTCATAAGATTTTCAACAAAATGTTCAGCGCCAGATTGGTTAGGAATCACAATAACACAAGGAAAATTACAAATCAGATTGCATATTCAGTACCATTGAAGATCGGTACAGTACGCTTGTTCAAAAAGCATTGTATTTGAACACTCGTTGGAGTGTTGGACAAGCGTCTAAAGCAAGTGGCTGTTAAGCATATCCATTACTCTCAACTCAATTTCTCACATATCCAAGTTTATTTAAATTGCAATGTATCTTTATATTCAGTTATATCATATACTTAATTGAGTAAATAAAAAACATCTTTTTAGCTATATATACTTAATTGAGTAAATAAAAAACATCTTTTTAGCTACGCAAAAAAGTTTTGTTTTGACAATATTTCACAAAAACACATTTCACAAAAGGAAACGCTCATAAACTATTATATGAACTCTCACGCAAACTATTACATAAAAAGTACAAAAGAATAAGATAAAATAATTAAACAATTCCACCACAATAAAAAAAATTGTTATAATAAAACAAATCTTCCAAACTGAAAAAAAAGGACAAGCATCGTGTTAGTTGATATATTTGTTAATACAATTTGAATTGAATTTAATGGCAATAATATGCAAGAACAAAATAGTTAAACATATTTATAAGTTATAAATTAAAAACCATATAATTTAAATCATTTATAATTTTGCAGGTATAAGGGATATCATGTATATGCTATTAGAACTTATTAAATGCTAACACTAGTAAATGATGAAAAATTCATCAAGTGCTTAATTTTAAGATTAATTGATTGCCAAATTCATCAAGTAAACACCCCCGCTAAATATAGGTTATATCTGAATGGTTTTGATTGGCCAAAATAGTTAGGTTATTAAGATTAATTGATTGCCAAATTCATCAAGTAAGCACCCCCGCTAAATATAGGTTATATCTGAATGGTTTTGATTGGCCAAAATAGTTAGGTTATTAAGATTAATTGATTGCCAAATTTAACTTGAATATATATATTTTAGTGTTAATTCATAAGGTCCAGTGGAATAATTAATTTTGCTCAAGAAATGTGACATGCAAAGTAAAAATTGGAATGTTTAATTTAGGTACGTAAACTGGGTAGGAAAAATAATTGTTTAGTTTTCAGATATTACTAACATATATTCGTAAAGCTTAAATTATGTTTGCATATGAACACACGCATGCACCACACTATAACTAGAATATAAATGCAGAGACTTATGCATTATGAGTAGGCAAAAGAAACAGAAACCATCACAACAATAAACAATAACTAAATTATACAGCCAAGGAGATAAAACGTGGCCTTTTACAAGTTAAATTTCACTCAGTATAAGCACGGGTTACCCATCACAAATTACATTAAGTATAATAAGCTTAAACATGAAACTGCAAATTAGAAAAATATACATCAGCCAAGGGGTGGGCATTTAACCGATTTAACCGACTTAACCGATCACTACCGAACCGACTTAACCGCTAAAATCGATTAACCGACATCATTGATTAACCGACCGACCTTAATCGAATATTTTCGGTTCGGTTAACAGTTAACGAAAATTAGGTCGGTCGGTTAACCGCTAACCGACCATTTCTATTTTTTAATATATTTGGTCTCGTGCCCAGCCCAGAGTCCAGCCCACTGCCCAATTGTATACCCACTACCCGTCCCGTGCCCTAGTTGAGTAGTCTCGTGCCTGCAAATTCACACTTCAGTATTTCATTTTAAAATAGAAAACAAAAAACCCTAGATCTGTAAAAGTTAGTCGAAGCCTCAGCCTCCCAAATCCCAATCGTTCGAGCGCATCTGCCATCTCGTCATCTACGGCCGCTGCGATTGCTCTTCGAGTTCGAATTCAAGTTCGACTACTGTAGACAGACACGGCAACACCAACGAATCCATCGAGGACGACGAGAAAAAGAAAGCATGTGAGTTATTTGTTGTTATTCCGATTGCTAATTTGCTATTCTAGTTGCTAATTGATAGTTATTTGCTTTTATTCGATTTAGACTAGTTCAATAATCAGTGATAGCAAGAAAACAAATTTTGCAAAATTGGTTCTAGTAGATTATTTTTGACAATATTGCTTCCAATATCTATTTCTGGTTGTATAGTTACCATTAGCTTTATTAGAGCATTGTGCATCATCCTACTTGTATTTGTCCTTGAAAAAAAAAAGTATAACAGCAAAGTTGATAAGTAAAATCATAATAGTTTGAATAAAGATCTACTCCACCGGTGCATTTGAGTGATTGGATACAAAATTGCTGATATTGGCTTCTATTAATAATGTGTATCTGTCGTTTTCCGAAAATAAGTGTATATATGATGAGTTATTATATGCGGTTATAATTATTTATATGAAGCCAGGTTTGTTCGGTTCTGCTTGTTATTTTATCAAAAATGAATGAGTTTCTTAATTTGCATACTTAAAATAACATGTTAATCACGCGTAGGTAGATCCCCGTTTTACTTTTACTTACTTGGAGTTACTAGAGTGTTTGGCTAGTTCTAGTAGATTATTTAAGACCAAACATCTCTTGGCATATAAACACTCCGACGACATAACAAAAGTGTATTTACACCTAATGTAATCTAATAAAATAAGGAAAATTTATCAATTTATTCCCTAAGAAAACGTGTTATATATAATGCTGACCATTTTTGAAATAGTGCAGTATAGCTCGCACTGGCACAGTTTGAAATCAAGCTAGCACAAAATATTGTTTTAAAATTATGAGTTGGAAGAAGAAACAAATCCTGCTTACTTAGGTGTGACAGTTCATAAACTTGCTGTGACAATTCATAAACATATTTTCTTAGTACATATGTTTCGACGGTTTATATGTTCTCAGTTCATATGTTTTGAAATATATTTAATATGGTGCCTTCAGTTTTGAGTCTTTTGACAGTTTATATGTTCTAAAATGTATCATAAATATACAATGAATATCATGGGGTGAGTCGGGTAACAGTGGTCTTGGGGTCTTCTGGTGACATGAACTTGAAGTTTAGTTTTGATATGCCTTCAGTTCAGGTGACATGAACTTGAAGTCTTTTGACATACCTTCGGTTCAGAACTTCAGGTTTGACATATATCATAAATATATCATGTATATTTACAAACTTTAGTTTTGATGGTTTATATTTTATAAACTTGCAGAGGGCCAGAGACTACAGATTTGCTTTCAATTGTATGGCAACTGGATTGCTGCTCTATTTCAACTGTATGAATTGAAGCATGCCAACTATGTACTTTTATTTTGTATTACTGCTCTATTTCAACTGTCTGTAACAATGAATTTTCAAAACTGTCTATTTATTCATGTTTTGTATTCAAGTATTGAACTGTCCAAACTTGTTGTGAGCAATTATTTTGTATGTATATGCTATAATTGTTGAACTGTAACAAATTGTTGAACTGCCTGAGCTATTTTGTAATTGCTGAACTATTTTATAATTGTTGAAGTGTAATCTGTAATGTATTGAAGTAAGCAATGATTTGCTGTGACATTTACTGCTTTGGTTTTGAATAAAAGGCTTTAAGTATCTGATAATTTTTATCCATTAAAAGCGGTTAAAATTTCGGTTAACTATGGTTAACCGGATGTTTGTTAACGGATAAGGTTGAGCGGTTAACCGCTAAATATTTATGGTTAACCGCGGTTAAGAATTGGCGGTTCGGTCGGTATGAACTGACCAATTATAGTTTCGGTTCGGTTAACCGAACCGTAGAATTTGGTCGGTTAAATCGGTTAATTAACCGAACGGTTCGGTTGACCGACCGTGCTCACCCCTACATCAGCCAAAGCTGAGTTGTATTTATAGTAGTTGAGCATACAATTACATTACATTACATCCACAAATAATGCTAAAAATTTAAGAAAAATTTGTAAGCAACAAGTAGTTATTTTACCTCCAAAGTAGTAGGGTGAAGTGTACCCATTGGAATAGTAGTACATGTTTGGATCTACATTTTGAAGCACGGGTGTCACTGATCGATTGCCAGCTGGAGCTGCTGGATTCTGCATAATGTTATGGTAATGCATGGAAGTATGCAAGGTTAGCAGATTACAATCAATACGATACTATATAAGTTCAGTATGGAAATTCAGTATTAATGAATTCAACAGTAATAATTATCATCACATTACATATACACATATGCATGTGTGTGTGCTAACAAATTTGAAATTACTTTGCCTTTTTAAAATTGCCTTTCAAGCCATAAAATTTTCTGATCAATTCCATTTGTACCTCCATAAGAGGATACCTAATTTCAATTATAACCTATATATAATGCATTCAGACGCTAATATATATGATAAAATACGAAAATATAATGGGAAAAAAGTAGCTATTTACTCTAGAGCAATTTCTGATTGTGTGAGCTTATATATACCTTCTTAGTGGCAGCAGGAGCGTCATTAGTCTTGGTTTTTGTCTCCAAGGAGAGCTTCTGCATAAGATCACTAGCTTCTATGACAAAATTAAGGCAAATTCATTTAATTATGTATGATAATGAAGAATATTATATTATGGAAGGTAGAACATGTCTATTTAATGCTAAGTTAATAGCTGTTAATACAAAATAGAACTTCACAGGTAACCAAAAAATGTAGAAATTAATTTCCTGTATAAACCACTTATTGTAAGTCCCACTCTATTTTGCTACTTAAATAAAATACCGATCATCAATTTTAAATCCAATACACAAAGCATACAGATACAGTAACAAAATTGGTTCCACAAAGCGTATAGCTTAAGTTTTCAAGAGAATTATAGACTGAAAGAGGACGAATTGCAGTGGAAGTAGATAAAGTAACAGTATGACTTGAAAGTTCATTTCACATTAACACTCATCTGCCAACCCTCAGAAAACCAAAATTTGAACAATTTGTAGTTAAACATATGCCCACATGATCATTTTCTGATTACATGCATATCCATCTCAAAACAATTGCATGATTATTTTCTGATTACTACGCATACATCTATCTGAAAACAAATTTGATCCATCAAACTTCAAACTTTTAGTGGTGATTTTTAGTAATTGATACTACGCATACATCTATCTCAAAACAAATTTGATTCATCTCAATGAATCCCGGCAATTGAACACATAATTATAGTTTTAACATAAACAGTCTAGTAGTTTCACACAAATGGTAGTGTCTGAAATAAAACTCATAGAAAAAAACAAACCTGGAGGTGTTATCAATTATGTATTCTAAATGGAATGGGGGAAATTAGAATTTTCCCAAAACCTAAGTGGTTTTTCAAATGTTCATATTTGAATTGCAATGAAATTAACTAGAAGATAACAAAAACCAAAATTCATGACGACATGAGAGGTTATTATCACTTTGCCCACTAGTGAGAAAAAAGTGCCCAAATTGATACCACAATAAAAATTGAGAACTACCAACTAAGAAGTGATCTGAATTAGCTATTGACAACCTATAAGATAAATTATAAAGACTGGTGATCCCGAAAAAATCCATAACGATATGAAATTGATATATGCTTCTAAATCATAAAGTAAACAGCATCATGAGTGTTTCATGTAAAATTCAACTCTTTTACGTCAGTCCTTATCAAATAGTAATCACAAATCTATAACTAAAGTAATGAAAATTCAAGAATGAAGTCGACGTGTTAGTTAATTTAAGAGAGAGAAATATCAAGTCAATTCGAAAGATAAAATACCAAATTAAATACAAAATAAGTACCGCAAATCAAAATTCAAAGATCCGCACGAATGATAGCAAACTAATACAAATCACCATAACAGATCACAAAAACAAAATAAAGGATACTCTCAGCTGCTGGAGTGGCAGACGTCATCTCAATAGATCAGGATATAATAGGAGGCTTCTAGAAGGAATGAAGAGATTGAGAAAATGGGGAACTTGATGCTCGAAACCCCTACAGGTTACTCTGATTCGTGAAGGGTAGAGAAAAACCCTAACCCTAGGAGAGAGAAAATATTACAGCCGCCACAGAAATTAGAGAGAGAGGAAAAGAAGGACTTGTCCACGAGAAAGCGGTGATTCATATAGCACCACGGTTCTGCCTTCCATTTCGGACTATTGCGCTCTGCTGTTTATTTATTCCGATGCCTTTTGCAATTGATTTTTCATTGGACCACCAATAAAATTAATACTTTAAAAAACTTTATTAAAAAAACATATGAATAAAGGTCTAGGAAGTTTGTTTGCCAAGGAAATTGAACTTCCTAAAAAGGAAAATTTTGCCTTTCTAACCAAATACTTAAATATATATTCATACAAATACTGAAAGATATATTCATTTGAAATGTTTGATTACAAAATGTATTTGAACCATTTGGAAAAAATTGCATTTTACTTTTTTTAAATGTGTATAAAAATGTATTTGAACCTTTTGTGCTTTTCAAGCTGAATCTTTTTCCACAAAAGAAATCGAATAGTTCGTCAATACATTAAACAATGACAAAGTTGTCAAGGACCACTAGCTCAACTAGTTAGTGGTATGACGCTCTACACATAGATTCTAGATGTCATGGGTTCGAACCTCTAAGACATCAAAATTAATGTTCTGCTTGAATAAAGTATCATTCTTATTTTCAAAAATTATACAGTGATCAAGTTGATTCGAGAGAAGGTACAAGAAGAAATTGGTTGAAATCTTCTGGAAATAGTTGAATTTTTTATAAAATGTATTATTATTGTTTATTTTTAAATGTTGCTCGTTTTTCGCGTAAAGTATAATTGAGTCAAGCACATACAACGACAAAGCCTTGCTTAACAAATATCACCAAGACCTCGCATGACCCAATCGTCTGTCCATCAAACAAGCCTCACTTGCAAGGTTGGGCGCCTCATCGTCCATGTCCGAAGGCATGTTCGTCTCTTCCTTAAAAACAATGGTTGTTGTTAACTATAAAACTCACTCAAGAATGTAGATATGAAAGAAGGCCTGCGAAAACATTGTAGAAGCTTCACAAGAACTAAAAAGAAGGGTTACGCCATGGTTCAAAAGCGGGGTATCGAAGGCATTGAAGTAGCTTCCGAAGAGATTGGATTGGTGCTACAAGCATCGGATGCTTCTGCAAGTATTAAATGGAGTATGGGCTTCCGAAGGGGTTGAAAGAGGTCAAAACTACCATTCCGCTTCAGTTGATCCTTCCGAAATAATTGGTTTCGCATGCATAAAGGAGTTTCGTATGTGTAAAAAAAATGCATGTCGAATGTATCAAATAACAAGCTTCCACATACATCAAACCCTTCAAAACGATTAGTGTCGCCACTGTCTACCTTCCACGGGAGAAGATTCCACCAAAACATCCCTTTCGAAAGTGTGGTTTTGCAAAGACTAGCTTTTTGAATCGGTTGAACCCTTCCACGAGTATTAGAAGATTTCACATGTGACCAGTATTGCTTCCACAAGCATTAGAAGATGGACTTCCGCATTAACCAATGGGATTACTTTCGAAATCCACCTTCCGCAACCATCATATGTCCACCAAGAAGCCTCTTTCGTTGTAAGTGACCTTTGGCAACGATCCTTCCACCACCATTAAATCCTTTCGAGTCCATCCAATTGCCTTTCCTCGCTTATTCAAGTAGCAACCTACCATGTTAACACCAGATCTTAACAACAATGAAGAGGTTTCAAAAGTGACGAAGAGGTCAGAAATGCTTCCGCTTATACTCAAACGGCATAATGATGTTCCTTGATTAGTTCGCCATCAAAAGAAGTATACCTTTCGATGGTGTCAAAAGGCTCCAGAAGTACTTGAAAGCAGTATTGATGAGTATCAGATCAATATCCATCAATAACATGCTTTCGATAGAGACAGAGGGGCTAATTCAAGCATAACAAAAGACCTGAGTACCTACCTATAACTTCGAGACCATGAAAGCGGAAGGATGAGTGCGAAAGGCCGTAAAAGAGACCTTTCGATAGTTTCGGAAGGATGGACGCGGAAGGGTCCAACCCGCTTTTATAAATACAACCCTAGGGGTCCAAGTTGGGGACCGAATTTTCATTTTCTACATTTTCTTTGCCAAATCAAATTCTTGTAATCATAATCAAATTGGGCATGAATTCTATTATTTGTAATCTGCTTGTGAGAAATAAAAAGAGAGGATGCATGGATCCGATATTGATTCGAACATGAGAATGATCATCTTGACCATTAGCCTGTCTAATGACCAATTGCATATGATTCACACTTATCTTCTTAACCCTTTATTAACATATGCTATGTTATAGAACTTATTTGGATATCTTGATTTTAGAGCATATTATCATCACGCTTAAAGCCCATGCAGCACTAAAATAACGTGATGATGATAATACGGTATTATCGAGTCCACTGGACTTATGATATTTATCCAAAACAAGGCTCTATGGCATATTGGATCCACTTTTTACTTAAATATATACACATTGAGTTTTTGAATCCTTTCGAAGAGAACAGGACTTTAGAAGGGGTTCTCTTCGTCGTTGTTGAATCAAACCCTTAGGGAGAACTTCTTCGTAAGGCGTTTGAGTACTTATGAACATATTCTTGCTTTCGAATGAGTCCACCGCATGGCAACTGCAGCAACACCTTCGAAAGGGTCCATTCGAAGTAGGTTCTAGGCCTCATTTTGATTCCTTCAAAAAAGGAACGGAAAAGTAGGATTGCAATATTGGATCACGATTCTCACAATACAAGCCCTTTCGAAGTCCTTCGAAAGGGATCTTTTCCTTGATTCACTTTCAATCCAATGCCCCTTGGAAGTTGATGATTATATCGTTAACATTTTTGACGCTAGAAGGAGGCTTGAACCTCGGCCTTTGTAGTTTCCTTATAGACTAATTATGAAAAGTTTGACTTGTTGTAAGAAAATGAAATCGAAAAGACTCAGTCGATTGGATGAGGAAGCGATACACACAACAGTTCTGAAGGAAAATATACTCCAACCTTAAATATAGAAGGCGCCGTGCTAGGACAACCATCAACTCCAACGCAACATGATGACAATGCGGTTCAGGTAAGACATTTGGAGCAACGATTATTGGAAATGCAAGAGCTCTTGGAAGCAGCCCTTGCCCAGAAATCATCCAAAACAGCTAAACCATCAACAGGAGATGAAGTGGTCTCCCCAAGGAGGAATATGAAGGCTTATACGTTCGAAGGCAAGAGCAAAACTAACTTAACATCATCAAAAAAGAAGGAACGTTATGCAACTAAAGCCGATCATCAGGGTAGAACACAAGATAAATCTTTGGAGCAATCTGGAAGCTCAACCTCAAAGGAATATAATCCAAATCGGAAAAGATATCATAATACAGAAGCATATTTGAAGGACGTGGCAGAGAAAGCTGTCAAAGACATGTTGAATGCTAAAGGAAAAGGAACTTTAGACGAGCAAGTGAATGACAACGATCAAGTAGCTTCGTTCATCGACGAGATCATGTCAAGAACAATTCCATCTCATGTTAAGGTTCCAATTATGAAATACCATGGCACTACGGATCCTGATAACCACTTAATGGCTTTTGACAGCCAAATGGGCCTTTATAATGCTTCGGGGCAGTGCGATGCATATTATTTCCAATAACACTTAAAAGGGCTGCTGCAAAATGGTACCGCTAATATTGGAAGAAAACTATCTGCTCGTGAAAACAATTCTTCTACGAATTCTCTGCTCCGTTCTGCATATGCAAAGATCCAACAATTAACTACACCGTTTTAGCAAACATCAAGCAAAGGCAAGGAAAATCATTAGGTGATTATCTCGGAAAGTTCAATACAGAGGCATTGAACGCCAATGACATGAACGATAGAAATAAGATAATTGTAGTACATTCAGGATTAATAGAAAACACGTCGTTCTGGAAAGAGCGCTTCGCTCATGGATGTAAAAATTTACAAGACTTTCACTTTCAAGCCGATAAATTCATTCGAATGGATGAATTATACTATTCTAAAAAGAAGGCTAACCCTAAGAAGGAGAGTGGAAGATTTGGATTCGATTGAGGACACAAAAGGTCGAGGTGGGAAGACTCCAACACCAATTCAATTGCTTTGAACAAGCCATTGTCTTATATCTATGCCATAACTAAAGAAAAAGGTTAATTTCCCAAATTCATTCAAGGTCGGGAACTACCCTAAGCAGAGAAAGGGGGATGATTATAGTGCTTATCATAAGGTAAATAGCCATAAGACAGACAAGTGCCGAGTGCTGGCCGGAATTATACAAAAGCTAATCCGTGAAGGATATTTGAAAGAATTCGTCCAAGATAAACAGAAAGCACCCCGAACTGGCGATGGGCCATAAAAATTCCATAGTAATACTATGAATGTCTTAGAGGATGAAGATCCATTAAACTTAAGTCCACTTTTGAACAGGATTGATGTGATTTACAGGGGACCGCATCCGGCATGAAATGGTAAAGGAGTTAGGAACGGATGTATCAAGGAAGCTAAAGGAGTGTTCTCTGTCTAGGAAGAGCTCCCATTCAAAAACCCGCGACTTAATATACAGTTGTCAAATCTTTTCATCACTCCATAGGAGCTAAAGAAAGGAATTCATCATCCCCATAATGACCCTCTTATGATCACAACTCAAATCGGGCTTTCCATAGTATCCAAAATTCTAGTAGACACCGAAAGTGCAGTTAACATCATCTTCAAGCATGCCTTTGATCAAATGAGCATTCCTGAGGATAAGCTAGAGCCTAGTCTTGAACCTATCTTTGGATTCAACAATGAGGGGTCAACTCCGGTATGGCAAGTAAAGCTACGGGTGTAGATGGGTATACCACCAACTAGGCACCTAGTCATTTCTATCAAATGTATCTCCCAGGCGTTGGATGAGGTGGATGCTTTTGTCTCACCAAAATATCATATGATAAAATTCTTGACTAAAAGAGGTCGGGGTACTATTTGGGGAGAACAATTTAGCTCCCATGAATAGTATTTTGCAACTCTTGATCAATACAAAAGGGAGTATTCTTCTTACTATAATTACTCTACTATTTTTCAACCTTTGGATGATGGATTTTTACATCCAACATTCAAAGCAAAAATAAGATCTAATAAAATGAATAAACGTGTGTTTAAAAGGTACATCTTACCTAGAAGGAAGAGGAAGATGACCGATGCTAACTCCATAGAAGAAGGCAAGATCATCACAGAATTGGATTGCCGAGGAGAAATAGAGAGGATAAAGCCTACATAAGACCTTGAGGAAATATGTATTGATCCAACTGATTCAACCAAAATAGTCAAAGTGAGAAAAGAGCTAGAGAACAACTTGAAAGCATACCTAATTCAATTTCTTAAAACTAGCAAAAACGTATTTGCGTGGACCCATTCAGATATGGTCGGGATTGACTCATCGGTTATGTGGCATGCACTACATATTGATCCAAACGTGACCCCATCTGACAAAAGAAGAGGCAATTTGAAAAAGTTTGATCTGACGCCTTGAAAGAAGAGGTTAAAAGGTTACTTGAAAATGGATTCATTCAAGAAGTTTTTTATCCAAAATGGCTAGCAAACCCAATGTTGGTAAACAAGTCAAATGGAAAGTGGAGAACCTGCGTCGATTGCACTGATCTAAATAAAGCATGCCCGAAAGACTATTATCCGCTACTCAGAATAGACTAATTAGTTAATGCAACTAGTGGACACAAGCTACTATCTCTCATGGATGCTTATTCAGTATATAATCAAATACCTATGTTCAAGCCAAACGATAACATACAAGCTTCATTACCGATTATGGAACTTTTTGTTATAAAGCAATTCTTTTCAGACTAAAGAATGCGGGAGCTACTTATCAAAGACTGGTCAATAGAATGTTCAAAGAACAGATTGGATGAAATATGGAGGTTTATATGGATGATATGCTAGTAAAATCTTATGAAGCTGAGAGTCACCTTAAAGATCTTGAAGAAATGTTTGAAGTATTACGAAGGTATCAAATGAAACTGAATCCTCAAAAATGTTCTTTCGGGGTTCATTCCAAAAAATTCTTAGATTACATTGTTAGCGCACAAGGGATTGAAGTCAGTCCTGACCAGATCCAAGCTATCAAAGACATGAACGAGCCCAAAACAAGTAAAGGCGTAATGAGTTTGAACGATAAAATCACAGCTCTGAGCGGATTCAACTCCAAGGCAACCGATAAACACATCACATTCTTTAATGTAACCAAGAAAAGAAACAACTTTGAGTGGGGAGAAGACTATAAGAAAGCCTTCCAAGAATTACAAAATCATTTAGAAAAACCACCAATATCATCCAACCCCGAGAATGGAGAAAGCTTATACTTGTATATGGTGGTCTCAGAACGTATGGTTAGTTCAGTTCTGATTAAAGAAGAAAAAGAAACTCAGCTTCCCATTTATTATCTGAGCAGACGATTGAAGAATGCTAGGATTTGATACCCAGTCATAGAAAAGTTGGCTTACTATTTGATACTTACAGCACGAAAACTCAAAGCGTACTTCCAAGTACATCTAATCAGAGTATTGACTAACTTTCCACTCAAGCAGGTTTTCAATAAATCTGAGACTTTGGGTAGGCTAGTAAAATGGGGAATTGAACTTCGCCAAAATGACATCTAATTTCAACCACAAGCAGCAATCAAAGGACAAACATTAGCGGACTTTACCAATGAATGTACAAACTTTGTTAATGAGCAGTCAGAGAAAGAAAAAAAATCAAAAGCTCATATGGCAACTATTTATGGATGGGGCATCAAACGAGCAGGGAGCTGAAGTAGGATATGTCATAGTCATACCAGATGGACACCGCCTACACTATGCAATGAAGCTAGGATTCCCTACAATAAACAACATAGCTGAATATAAATCGATAGTGGCAGGACTAACTCTAGCCTTACAACTCAAGATCCACGAATTCAAATCTTTAGCGACTCCCAACTAATGGTAAATCTGATAAAGCAGATATATCAGATTAAAGACGTTGGACTATCCCTATATGTTAAGAAGGTGTTAAAAATGCTTACCATATTTGAAGATTTTTCTATACACCAAGTCCCAAGGGAAGATAACTCCCAAGCAGATTCATTAGCAAAGTTGGCTAGTTCAAGAGGAGCTCCAGAAACTCGTATTGTACCAGTAGGGTATCAATCAAATCCTATTATTGAAGAAAAAGTGCTCGAACCAGGGAAAGAACTATGGTTTTAACTAGATCTTAAGCCATGACACAAGAAAGAGAAAAAAGAGAAATTGATGAAGAAATTTCATATGAAGAGGCCATTCATCCAAGGGCATATAACTGTTACAATAACACTTGGATGACACCTATTGTATAATATCTTACCAATAGAATATTACCATCTGACAAAACGGAAGCTAAGAGAATCAAACGATAGGCTCCGACCTTTATTACGATCGATGAAATTCTTTATAAGAAATGATACGCTCTTCCTTTCTTAAGGTGTGTGAATTCCGAAGATGGGTTGAAATTACTAAAGGAAGCGCATGCGGGATTTTGTGGAGACCATTTCAATGGGATAAAGTTGGCTAAGAAAATAATGAGACAAGGTTTCTATTGGCCTCAAATGACTATTCAAGCTATAGAAAACTTGAAGAAATGCGAAGGGTGTTAAAAATACTCAAAGGTTCCCCATTTACTGCCAAGCCAATTAACCGCAATCTCCAATCTGTGGCTTTTTGATTTATGAGGAATTGATTTTGTGACGATCCTGACTCGGCCTTTGAAAATCGGCACTCGTACTTCACTTGTACTCGAATGCCGCAGATTCAAACGCCGAATCTGGCTCGCCAGAGCTTATAATACAGTAAGTATAACAACACAACGGAAGAAAGAAATGAATAATATCATATACTCCAATGAATACAATATCCAGAATGATATACAACAATGACATCGATATGATACAAGAATATCAGAGACAAATAATAATGTTACAGCGGAAACAACAAAAATGATACTCCAAATGATCTTTAAAAGAGAATGAGTCCAACAACTCTAACATCAAGCTCAAACTCCCATCACATATCACAAAGAGAAGCAAGGTCGGTCATCGTGAAATCCAAAAACTGAACTAGCTCCCGATAATCTACTAAACCTGACTATCTGAAAAACCCAACTCTAGACTGCCCGTGTGGAAAATTGTGGGCACCCAGAGTTTAGGAAGGGAACAATAAACTCCGGGTCAGTCATGGGACTGGTATGAGTAAACAAAAACAGTTGTTTGGAATAAAACAGTTCAAAAGAGAAATCTGATATGCTTTTGAAAATTGAAACTACCATAAGACCTCCCGCCACATACACAATGCAATCGCAGACTTGGAGGAGATTTCTTCTTATGATAGTCAAATATGCTTAATACGAGAAAAATTCTTGGATATTATTACTAGTGCATAGTGTAGAAAGCCATTTCGAAAGTATAATATTAATCTTAGCCAGCATAGACATTCCGAACTATGCCTACTATAGCTACCATCTAAACAGTGGTGACCACCATAAGTAAATGGCAGGTTCTACAACTAAAACCGTACAGGGTTCGTATTGGGAATTGGATTTCCAACAAATGGTCAGGCTAAGGAACTTCCTATGCCACGTAGGAATGCCTCTGGAGGGACGCCCCGAGAGACAGCTGCTCTCTGCCAATACAAGGCCGTTTACCCCCTTCCCGGGTAGTAAACCTGAGATATGCCACCCTTGGTCGTTTGCGACCTTTATCCGAGGCCTCGATCACACAGCAACAATCACACAGTAAATGAGATTGGAGCAACCACACAGGTAAATATCTGGGCTCCATACCATGATACCACCTTTTTCCAAAAGGAATGGACATACCCTAGGGGAGCTACCCCTGAAACTTTGCCGCACTTTTCTTGTTTCGACCATTACCGGTTTGTGAGGCTCGATGAGGTCTCGTCCACAAAGCTACGCTTCTTCACAAAGCTATGCTTTGATCAACAAATGATCAATAAATGATCAGCAACACATAGCAACACTTAGCATGCCACACTACCAAATTGGGAGTATATCACTGACAACCTTCAACTACATAACCTCTGAGCTCGTACGTCTCAGAGAAGGGTATTAAGCTAAGAGAATAAATTCTCCGCCACCAAACAGAAATGTATTTGAAAGAAATCAGCTCTATATCTCAAAGTGTAATGTCAGACATACAACCATACAAGTCTGTTCCGGGTTCGAACAGAACCGAAGGCACTTCTAAAGAAGCCCTTGCAATCTGGGTATTCACAATCCCGATTGGACTTCCAATCACTTAGGGAATCTCTATACCGGAGCAACTCAGTGCAGAGACAATCGATAGGTTATCCTATCGTTCTCGCAAACACCCGGTCTTCAACACCGGTCTTCAAATGCTATCCATTTACGTTGTATCACTATTCGGAATGGGTTACATGACACAAAGTCCTCTCCCGGATAAACCGAATAATGAGTGCAATATTTAAAAACATATGGATATTGGGATTTCAGTTAAGTCACAACTTATTATCCAAAACTTTTCTTCAAATGGTTTAAACAAATTACCATTTTAATCTTTTACACAAAAGATTCATCTCACAAAGTTCACCCAGTTCACAAAGATCCATTCACGAATTTTCCAAATCAATTTCCATTTCAATTTGGATTAACTCGTCCAATCTTTAAAACAAAGATTTAACTGATAGCTTTCAAAACAATTCTATTTCGACCTTTTATACAAAAGGGTACACCTTCCCAATTTCAAAACAAAGTTCAACAATCTTTCACAAAGATTTATTCATAATTCGGAAAACCATTTTCCTTTCAATTTGAAATTCTTTTGACAAAAATTTGAAATTCATTCCTTATATGAAAGCTTATATTATTTGAGAACAAATATTTTTCATTTCGGAAAATCTGATTCATTTATACGAGTTAAAATCCTAGGGTTAAATTCAAATTCTCAAAACCATACTTTTAAAATGGTTTAAATTCATATAAACACATTTATGACCATAATTTCCAAACATGGAATTCAATTCCAAATTTTGAATTCAAATTAAATTATTTAAATTGGAAATTTACCAAGTCATTCCAAATAACTTTTCTCTTTAAAACTTCTTTTCAAAGTTTTAACATTTAACCCAAATCTATTTCCAAAATCAATTGAAATTAAAATTTCAATTTCAAAAACATTAAATTTAAATCATCTGTGACTTAACCGATTTCCTCGTGAAATCCATATTTGTGTGTATAATAGTGTGGTCCAGGGGTTTTACACAGTAGTGCAACATCATTCAATCATCACAGATTCAAATACAGCAATATAGTTGATAAGCGGTATAAACTATAACGCTTATCTTTCATTCACAGATCACAGATATATATATATATTACAGATAATAAATTACAGTCATCCCAGATAAATAATTTACATTACAGATCACAACACAAATTAGGATATATCACAAAGCATCACAAATCAGGGATATCAAACAATTCACCCATTCAATAACATCCAAACATTCACAAGTAAAATTTATTAATCAATTGATTAATTTAAATCAGATGTATTACTTATGAATAATCATTAATCCGGGTCAATTAACATAAGTTAATTACAAATTATTTGAAATAAATTTCCCTTTCATCATTTATTAGTTAACCTTTGCTTATTAACTAATCATCCTTAATTAATAAATCAATTAACCTTTAATTATCCTTAATTAATCACAATTATTAATTAATCCTTTAATTACTAACAAATAGTTATACTCAAATTTCTAATCATCATTCAATTAATTACATCCAGTAATCATCTATTAATTACTTCTCTAAGTAATTATACTTTCCAAATCGTCAAGTGATTATTCTAAATTAATTTAAACTTAAGTAATTAACTTGAACTAATCCAATTAATCTTAATTAATTACACTGAATAATTAATTCCTTAATTACTTCCATTAAGTAATTATACTTAAACAATTTCACAATGATTATCTTTAATCAATTAACCTAATTAATTATTAAACTAATCACATTAATTAATTATCAAATAATCCTAGTTAATGACCTTCATTAACTATTCTTTAATTACTTCTCTGAATTAACTTAGATTAATTATTATTAATTACAAATTGATTTATCTTTAATAACCAATTTATTAATCTCTAATTTTTAATTAATCAAATTTAATCATTTATTTAATTACTTTTAATTAAGTAATTATCTTCAAGTAATTAATTACCTTTAATTACTTATATTAATTAATCTTAATTAATTAATCATTCTTTAATATAATTACACAAAGTAATTATCCCTTAATTACATTAAGTAATATTTTATTAATTACATTAAGTAATCAATTTCATTAAGTAATTAACCTTTCAATAAATTACATTGAATAATAATTCTTTTAAATACACTTTTGATTACTTAAACACTTTTATTAAAACAATTTAAATTTAAAAAAATTCATTTCCCAAACTAAGTTTTCAAACTAAACTGGAGTTTATATTTAAACTTGAATTTAAAAACTCAATTTGAACCTTGCTTTAAAATTTAAATTTCAGTTTTAAATTTCAAAACAGAAAACTGGAACAAGTTCCTACCCGAGCCTCCCCATGTTTTCTTCGAGTCCAATGCCTAACAACTTCGAGTCAACCACTCGAGTTACCCGAGACAACTTTGAGTTTTTCCCTGCTTCATCCCCACTACCTAAATCTTCCCAAGCTTCCAGAATTCGTGCACGTACACATGCACGACGCCGATGGTCGACTTCAGGCGACCTCACATCGTCGAGCAAGTCGACGACCTTCCACACTCCTCTCCCCGACCACCAGAACCCAGCCTTCATCTCGTATTCGAAATCGAGCTCGAGCTCGAAACCTGGAAAATGAACTGGAAAGCACACTCAGACCTGGCAACGCCTCATCCTCGCAACCTCGACCACCGGAGATGCCCAAACTTCGTCCACTCCACGACAACACGCTACACTTCCACTCCCTTAAATCTCGTGAAACTCGATCACGTATTGGGGACGAACATGCCTCGTTACTGACACATCCAGAAACTCGAAACAAAGCCCTAAATCGACCTCGTACTGTTAATTCACGCAATAGAAAAATTATTCCATAATTTTCTCGAGATCACAGATGTTTATACTAGCTTCAAACCAAGTTTCAACATTTATAATTGGATTGATCACCAGAAATTGATCGAAATCATATTTTCGAACAAAAATAAACTGCTCTTAAACCAGTTGCTAAAATATCATCAACCCAAGCTTAAAAATCATGGCTTCCAATAGGGATTCAAGTTATATCCTTGAATCAATAATTCATGAAGTTCGAAATTTCCAGAATTTAAAGTTTTCACTGTAAAAATTTGATCTTTCATCCCATATACATTTATACTTCATGAAACCATTTTTAAATTGTAACTCATACTTAAACACAACTATTTTGTTTTAAAACCAAGGCCTGATATTGATTAGAAAACAAGAAATTGGATTTTCTTTGGTTGTTCTATGTCTTGGAACTAATAAAGAAGATGCACTGATCAATATATATATATATATATATATATACACACACAAAGCAATTCCAAGATATATATACTTAAGTTTAAATAGCTGGATGTTACTCACCTTGATTTCCAGAAGAAAGAACAGAGCTTCTTTTATTTGAAACAGACTTTGAAATTCAAGTTAGGATCCTCTCCTTAAATCCTCTGGGTTGTATTGATTGTATTTGTTGTTTGAGTTGCATTTGTTTATAGTTTGAAATGGATTTTTACTTAGCTTAGAATGGACGAATTTGAAATGAAGTTGATATGTGAGAAAGCAAGTTTACAAGTTGATAGATATAAACAAGTTACAGGGTGATATTTTTTTCTTGTTTGTACAAAGTAAGATCAGAGATATTTTATTGCTTGGTGGCTGAATTGATTTTTAAAACAATTCGAATTGACAAAAAATGTTGCTAAGATGATGGCATTAAATGCTAATGTACTTTATGTCTCATGCTTATCCGTTTTCTTATGTTTGTGTTCATAGATATTTTATCTTTTCACTTTGTACTTTCTTGCCTTGCATTTCTAACTCTACAGGCTGCATACATATATATTTTACTTGCCTTCATAACTACTTCACATTCATATTTACTTTTGCCAGGTTTGTTTTTATACTTCATGTACATATATACTTTGGTTTTGTTTTACTACTCTGTATTATTTTGTATTGATTTATGATATCAAGATTTACTTTATATTGTATGAACTATATAATATATTTATTTTCTAATATAGATGAATTTTCATATTTTATTTTGTTGTTAAAATTTGAGCTAAGGTTTTTCTTTATATTTTTATAATTTATCTTATATTTATTTATATCTCTATGTCTAGCTTAATATTTATTATTATTTTATTGTCTTGTATTTCTCTATATATATATTTATTTCATAAATTCAAATTATTGTTAACCATCAATTCTAAGTTTAAATCATTTATTTATTTTCTTGTGTCCCAAGTCTATATTTTTTTATTTTTTTATTTTTAAACCATTTATCTAAGATTTAAATTCAAATCAAATATATACATATATATACAATATTTAAATTTTAAATGATTTAACATAGAGTTTATTTGAACTCGGGGAAACTCGCATCAATTTACAAATTAATTTTACAATTTTAATTCAAAAATTAAATAAATTATCAATTTAAATATATATAAAATCCGGGGTCGTTACAGATTTGATCGGACCATTGCCAATTTCTAAAGAAGGGGCAAAGTATGTTATAGTTTCCATTTATTACTTTACTAAGTGGGTAGAAGTTAGAGCCACTTTCCAAAATCACTTCTGGGAAAGTACTTAGATTTGTTGTTAAGAACATCATCACTAGATTTAGGATCCTTTACAAGATTATATCTAACAATGGAACACAAATTGAAAGTGAAGAGTTTTCTCGATTTTGCCATGGTAACGGAATTATCAAAAGCTTCTCTTCTGTAGCACATCTAAAGGCTAATGAAGCCATTGAAGCAGCCAACAAGATTATTAAGACCATCTTGAAAAAGCAACCGAACAAGGCCAAAGGAAATTGGATGGAAGAAATACCACTTGTACTCTGGGCATATCGTACATCCACCAAAACTACTACAAGTCATACCCCTTGCTCCCTAACATATGGGTGTGATGCGATGTTACCAGTCGAAATTGAAATACCTTCACATCGAAGTATCACATATACATTTGATCCAAACCAAGAGTTGAAGAAAGAGTCATTTGATTTGATACACGAGCTAAGAGATGAAGCAGCTATTTGAACTGCCGAATATCAAAGAAGAATCTTAAAATACTACAACTCCGAAAGTAAAGACGATCATTTCAAGAAGGAAATCTGATGCTTTAAAGTGTGATGGCAAACACTAGAAATCCTGCAGATGGACCGCCAGGACCAAACTTGTAACGACTCGTAATTTTCGATAATTAAAAATAGTTAATTTAAGAGGGTTTTATGATTTAATGTTGGAAAAAAATGAAATTTTGTGATTTAATAATAAAAACATAACTGGAATGAAATGTAATAGTATTAATTTAAGGTAATTGATAACTGCTTTAAATGTAATTCCAATTAATTAAGATGAGTAGAAGTCATAATTGGTTATAGATTGTAAATAAATTGTAATAATGTGTGTATTAATTGATAATTGGATTAAAAGAGTAATTGATAATTTAAATGTTGCATTAACTAATGAAATAAGGTGTAATTAATTGTAATTGATAAAAGTAATGTTGTAGTAGTAGTTATAACATTTGTTTGTAAATAATAAACTTATAAAATGTGATTAAGAGTTAATGGTGACGATTATTATATGTTACTAATTTATTTAATCTGTTGAATTAAATTTAAAATCAATTGCAATTAAATATAATTAAAATGTTATGTTAATGTGATTTAAGGTAATAACTACAAATTGTGAATGCTATAAAATGTATAGAAATGTTAATTATATTTACAAGGCAATAATTGATGTAATAAAAAGAGTGAAACAGAGATAAATTAATTTATTGAGATTTCAAATTATAATAAAATTGGCAAAATTCAGTGTAATTGAAATGCTGCAACTAGTATGGTAAAAGATGATAATTGTAGCATATTAATGCAATAAAATATAAAACAATGTTAACTATGTCTATAGAATAATGATTGATTGAATAAAAAGATTGAAATCAAATTTAAATCAATTTATTGGAATTAAATTATATTAATTGGATTTAATTACAGTTGAAATTGAACACTATAACTAGTGTAATATTTAACACTGGATTGATGTGTAAATCTGTTTTAAGTTATTATAAATGTCTAAGTAATCAAAAATGATAAAATTTGTTAATTATAAAATTTGAATTAAAAAGTGATTTAATTAATTTAATATTAATTTATTTAATTAATGTGGAAATAGCCATTTTGGCAACTATCTTGGATTTCGACGAAACCAGTTTCATCGGATCCGTAGCGGTGAATTATTGTAAGATTTCAAGTTTCGTAGTGATCGGACTTGTCATTTGATCGTACGAGCTCGAAACGCGTAGAAATCGATTTAATTAAATTCAATTGAAATCAATTTGAAATAAGCTGATTTTATAGCTAACTTCTTTATACGATGGAATTAGGACTTGAAACCTGTTTCATTGAGTTTAAAACTATCAAAAACATATATTTTGATATATGGGATGACCCGTTTTCGTTTCGGTGTCAGAACGAGCTTTTTGGGTCGCGTGGTCATTTCAATCAATCGATCTGGTCCATTCATCCTATTTTTCAGATTTGCCTATTTATATGCCGTTATAAACCCTAATTGTTTCTCATACTCCCATTTCAGTATGTACAAATTTGTCTGTCTATTCCTATCTCCTTTTTCTATGGTAGAAACCCTAATTCCCAAATTGCAAATTCAATTCCAAAAATCAAACTCCTCTAAACCTTAACATATTATATACCGTTTTGAAGCCCTCAACGAGTGTAATTCACTGGTGTGATTTGTTTTTCAATTGGATTCACTATTTGTCAAGAAATCAAGGAATTAATCTCGACCGTTCATCGTGCGTTGATCAACTTTGACCGATCGTCAAATTGATTTGGGGGTATTGTGGAGAGTGGTGTTGGGAGTCGATCTGAGGTGGTCGCATCACCTATGGTGACCTGAGGCGGTCGGAAATCGATGATTAGGTTTGCGAAACCCTAAAGGCGGCGGCGTGTTTTGTAGGGTCGCGTGGAGTATGGGGACGCGACTCGGCCAGGCGAGCATGGCGGTGGGCGTGGTGGAGGCACTTGTGGCCTAGGGCAGCGACGATTCGTGGTCAACGACGAGATGAAGGGCGGTCAGGGTTTCGATCTGAGACCCATGAATGCACTCGAGCGCGTGAGTTGCTTGCTGACATGGTGAGTTTTGCATTATTTTATTTTATTAGTTTTTAATCGTTCTAATCGTCATAACTTCTACGTACGAGGTCCGATTCACACGCGGTTTGTTTCGTTTGGATTGTATCGGAATTCCAGACAATTTGACGCTGGTTTGGATGAATTCTGAGACTGTTTGAATTTTGGGCCTAAATTGGATTTTTATTCGATTTAAAATCAAAGGTGAGTGTTTTAACCCACTCACAACTTCTAGATTATCTTGTGTTGGTTAAATAAAATTTATGATGTGATTAGAAATTTATTAATTGATGTTTGGTATGTTTAAATTGTCATTCTAGTTAAATTTAACTTTTATTGCATTTAATCATCATTTAATTTAATATTGAATTGAATTGTCAATTTAATACCTGTAAATGATAATCAGTTGTCTATTGATGTTTATTGGTTGATTTGGATGATGATTGTGATGGATGTTTGATTGTTGATATTGTATGACTGGATGTTGTATTTTTATATTATTATAACACTGCAAGTTCCCTATGGGTTAAAATGATACATACCCGAATGATCTGTAGATTAGGGAAAAATCGTTATGGATTGAAATGGTAGAATCAAGCGATTTTATGGATTTTTATTTGATTCGGGATTGTGGTTTGAAATGATATATAACCGTAAAATGTAAAATTGCGGATTGAAAAGATAAATATCCATATCACTTGACCATAGGGTAGAAAATTATATACGGACACCGGATCAGTTAAATTAAATGATTTTTAATTCTTTAACCTTGGAATTTAGTTAACTGGCATTTTGAAATAAAAATTGATTTATATAAACTGAGTTATTTTCGATAATCCAAGCGTTAATGCTGAAATTGGAATTGATTTAATGAATTGTTCAAAGAATTTAAATTGGAATTTCAAAGTTGAATTGTCAAAAATAAATGAATTTTATCGAAATTGAGTTATTGAAATGTTTGAATATAACTTAAAAATCTATTTAAACTAATTTAAACCGTTTTAATCAATGCAAACTATTTTAATCTATTATAACCTATTTAATCCAATATAATCCATTTTACCTATTTCAAAATAATTAAATGTATTTATTCTATTTTAAATCTATTTAATCTAATTTAAATACAGTTAATCTATTTTAAAAATATTTAATCTATTTAATATAATTTAAATCTATCTAATCTATTTTAAATTCATTTAAAGTATTTTAATTCATTTTAATCTACTTTAAATCTATTTAAAGTATTTTAATTTATTTTTAATCCATTTCAAATCTATTTAAAGTATGCTAATCTATTTTAAACTAGATTAATCTGTTTTAATCTATTTTAACTATCTTAAACTACTTTTAAAACTAATTTAAATTATCTAAACTAATTTCTGAATTTCAGACTGTGTAAAGTTGAAGTATTTATATTTAAAATCTTTGATGATGATACAATCTAAGTTGGAATTTGAAATTGATACCTTTTTGTGAAATGACATATTTGAGTAAATATGATGATTTTGGAACTAGGATTTAATTAACCTATCTTATCGATAAATTCAAAAGTGAATATGATTTGAAGGTGAATATGATTTTGAAAGTGAATATAGTTTTGAAAGTGAATATGATTTTGAAAGAGATATGATTTGAAATCAAATATGATATTTTGATATCAATTGTGAATTGACTTTTGAAATGTAAAAGAACCACCCGGTGTGAAATAAGCGTTTGGTTGTTAAAGAGACTGGGATCGGATATTGTCATACTCTCGCCAATACCGAAAACCACTTTAACAACTGTGTACGTGGTGGAGATTCCAGAAATGAAGTAGGATGGTTTGGTGAACGATTCTGTATGAGGTATTTACGTGACCCTGACTCCCATGATTCAGCATAGATATGACTAAAACAGGAGCTATACCGGGCCAAGTGAGGTCATTCCTCCTATCGGGCACATTTATTCGATACTATGTTCTGACTTTGTGATTGATTTGATGGCGACCCTTGATTTTGATTATGGGAGTGTGTCCGAAGTGGGTGGTAGTAGCTGCTATGCGTTACCACCAGTCCGGGAGTGCAATTGGTATATCTACCCTGGCATTGCCTCGAGTGCCGTGTTCACATGCCCTATCATGCCTTTTACGAGTTTGGTTTGTACCATACCTATGGAGTGCCCTCTGATAGCCCTCCAGTTTACGGAGGAATTACGGTACTGTATAGACTATGGGAATATACAAAAATATGTTAAGGGGGATATGGGTAACGCCTTAACGCTATTTTAATACCTTACTTTACTGTAGACACTATTATAACAGCGTATTGTACTACACAGTAGATAGTTTAACGGATCCTTAGGAGATGGTTATCCCGAACATCTCTTAAGTTATTGCCCTCATGTTAGACACTGGATAGGAGATGTCAAACCCCGTAAACATCTCTAACGCCGTTACACTCATATTTATTTACTGTTGATTTAACTTACATAAGATCTTTTAGTTCTAACTCGAGTATTTTGTCTTTTCAATTCGCTCGGGTCAAATTGAGCTTTTCAGTGTATCGAAGACTACTTTCTAGAGGATGAAGATGAAGATTTGTACTATTATTATTTATTATATTTATTCCACTGCATCATGTTGTTCTGCTGCATTTATTGATTATTTATCCTTGTTGTATGTAACTCTGATCTGTATTATAAAAGTTTAATCAATGTTATTTGTAAACAGCTTCATGAACTGTTTATTTGATTATTATATTTTGTCATTCCACTGCGAGATTATGTATTTGTTTCTTTCTTTCTTTGCTTTTTCTTATTTACCCCATAACAATATGCCCTTTTGAATGGTTTGAGTCTAACGTGTGTGTCTGCTTAAAACGTCCAAAAAGGCAGGTCGTTACAAAACTAAGAGGGTACTCCAATTGTGTGCAAAGTAATTCCTACTAGAGTTTACAAATTATGTCGACCGGATAGTAATATGGTTCCTAGGACATGGAATGCGAAACATTTGCGATAGTATTTTCCGACATTTGATGAATAAAGCGCCTCTTTTCTAAGAAAAATCTACATGGTCGGTAGTAGAATTCTCCTTAAACTTGGAAACTACCTTAAACGGTCATAAGATTTTATCCACGCCAAGATGGCAAAGTCAAAGCGCCTCCTGGAGGGAGGTCAGAGTAGTCCTTTATCTACACCATGCTATGACCAGGTTAAAGTATATGCAAGCCTTTGATCGCGCCATGCTATGGCCATATCAAGGCTCCCTATGGAGAGGGGACTGGGTGAGCCCTTGAACGCGCCATGCTATGGCAAAATCAAGGCACCAACCAGTCTTCAGTCCAGTCTATAAGACCTGGTTGGAGCACCTCCTGGAGGGAGGATGGAGTAAGCCCATGATCCCGCCATGCTATGGCTTGGTCAAGGCATCGAATAAGCCTTCAGTCCCGCCTATAAGGCCTAGTTGGAGCATCTCCTGGAGGGAGGTCGGGTAAGTCCTTAGGTCCTACTTGTGGATAAGCTAACGAAGCGCACCAGACAACAACGGATTAAGACGTTCAGCCCGAGAAGTGGCACAGAAAACAGTAATAATATTCGAAGCCTAAAGGGTATCATAGGTTGAAAAAATCAAGAACCAAAGAGGTGACATGAAATAAAAGATTTGAACAATCAAAGTCCAAAGAGTGGTGCAGAACAAAAGGCTCAGATGAGAATTTCTAAATTCCATTATTCGAATACTAAACTTTCCTTTCTACTACCCGGAATGGATTTCTAAACTTACTTCCAAATGATAATTCCCATATTAAATTCATTATTAGATATGAATTTACGGCCTTCGGCTAATTTTCAAAAGATGATTTCTGGACCACACTCATTAATACCTAATTCTGGGTTTCAGGACTTTTACAATTAGTTTCTGGACTTCATTCATTAATTCCCGAATATGGGTTAGGGACTTCTGTTATTAATTTCGAGACCTCTATTATGAGCTTCTGGTCTTCTACTAATTTCTGTATCTATCTTACTAATACCCGAATTTGGGTTTCGAGTCTTCTACTATTAACCGTTAGACAATATTCGTCAACACCTGAATCTGGGTTTCAAGTCTTCTATTATTTCGAGATAAGAATCTCTGAACTCCTATCATTTATCCCCAAATAAGGATTCCTTACCTTCCATGACTTATTTCCAGATGATGATTTCTGGGTTTTTATTATTATCAGACAATTGTTACTAGTCTTCTATCAATCATTTCTAAAAAAATATTTCTAAACTTCTATTATTAAGGGCGAATTAGGATTTCTGGCCCTCTATTATTAATTTCATAATTAGATTTTTGGACTTTTATTAAACATAGATTAATTTCTGGCCCTCTCATCGTTACCAAAGTTGGATCTTAGGACTTCTATCATTGTCAAATAAGAATTTCCAGTCTTTTGTCATTTCAACTGTGCATTTCTCTTCACTTATCATCTTCAGATGATGATCTATTAATTTCCATTACTTAGATTTCTGGAATTATATTATCGGGATTCTAATACTATCATCTATAATATGGACAAACTACTGAACATATTCTTACATAAATTTTGAATTAATGATAAGAAATGTTGTCTACTTTGTACTTTGTAGGAAAATAAGATTGATAAAGAGGACCATTGAGGATGAAATGATGCAAAAAGAGAATTCTTGGATTTTTATCCTAAATAACAAAAGTTTCTTTCATACAGGGGGCAAAATTTTAACTATAAAGCTCACTAAAAAATGTAGGTATGAAAGAAGGCATGTGAAAACATTGTAGAAGCTTCTCAAGAATTAAAAAGAAGGGTTCCGCCATGGTTCCAAAGTGGGGTTTCGAAGGCATTGAAGTAGCTTCTGAAGAGATTGGATTGGTGCTGCAAGCATCGGATGCTTCTACAAGTATTGAGCATGGGCTTCCAAAGAGGTCGAAAGAGGTCAAAACTACCCTTTCGTTTCAGTTGATCCTTCCGAAATAATTGGTTCCGCATGCATAAAAGAGTTTTGTATGTGTAAAAAAACACCTTTTAAAGGTATTAAATAATTAACAAGCTTCCGCATACATAACCCTTCGAAACGATTAGTTCGGCCACTATCTACCTTCCACAGGAGAAGATTCCACCAAAACATCCCTTTCGAAAGTGTGGTTTTCCAAAGACTAGCCTTTCGAATAAGTTGAACCCTTCCAAAAGTATTAGGAGATTTCACATGTGACCAATATTGCTTCCACAAGCATCAAAAGATGGGCTTTCGCATTAATCAAGTGGATTACTTTCGAAAGCCATCTTCCACAATCATTATCTGTCTACCAAGAAACCTCCTCCGTTGTAAGTGACCTTTCGCAATGATCCTTCTGCCACCATTAAATCCTTTCGAGTCCATCCAAATGCCCTTCCTTGCTTATTCAAGTAGCAACCTACAATGTTAACACCAGATCATAATAACAATGAAGATGTTTCGAAGGTGACGAAGAGGTCAGAAATGCTTCTGCTTATACTCAAATGGCATAATGATGTACCTTGATTCGTTCGCCACCAAAAGAAGTATGTCTTTCGATGGTGTCGAAAGGCTCCAGAAGTACTTGGAAGCAGTATTAATGAGTATCGGATCAATATCCACTAATAACATGCTTTCGATAGAGACAAAAGGGCCAATTCAAGCATAAAAAAGGCCCGAATACCTACCCACAACTTCGAGACCATGAAAGCGGAAGGACGAAGACGGAAGGATGGGTGCGAAAGGCTGGAAAAGAGACCTTTTGATGGCTTCGGAAGGATGGACGCGGAAGGGTCCAACCCGCATCTATAGATATGACCATAGGGGTTGAAGTTGGGGATTGATTTATCATTTTCTACATTTTCTTTGCCAAATCAAATTCTTGTAACCATAAATCAAATTGGGGACGAGTTCTATTATTTGTAATCCGCTTGTGATAAATAAAAAGAGAGGATCATGGATCCGATATTGATTTCGAATATGAGAATGATCATCTCGGCCATTAGCTTGTCTAATGACCAATTACACATGATTCACACTTATCTTCTTAATCTTTATTAGCATATGCTATGTTATAGAGCCTATCTGGATATCTTGATTTTAGAGCATATTATCATCACGCCCAAAACCCATGCGGCACTAAAATAACATGATGATGATGGTACATTATTATCGAGTCCATTGGACTCATGATATTTATCCAAAATAAGGCTTTATAGCATATTGGATCCACTTTTTACTTAAATATACACACATCGAGTTTGGAATCGTTTCGAAGGGAATAAGACTTTCGAAGGGGCTCTCTTCATCACTGTTGAATCAAACCCCTAAGGAAAGCTTCTACGAAAGGCGTTTGAGTACTTATGAACATATTTTTGCTTTCGAATGAGTCCACCCCATGACAACTACAACAACACCTTCGAAAGGCTCCCTTCAAAGTAGATTCTAGGCCTCATTTTGATCCCTTCAAAAAAGGGATGAAAAAATAGGATTGCAATATTGGATCACGATTCTAACAATACAAGCCCTTTCGAAGTCCTTCGAAAGGGCTCTTTTCCTTTATTCACTTTCACTCCAATGCCCCTTTGGATGTTGACGATTATATCGCTAACAGTTGTCCTCAAGCCTCGTTGGGCAGCATCTTCCAACCATCCTCTGGACACCTCCTTGGTTGTCCGTCGTCATATTAGCTGTCCAAATAACGTCAAGTCCCAAAACAGTCTTTCTGTCCACATATCTTATCTGATCATGGTCCTGCTCATCCAAACCCTCTCCTAGTCAACATTTCCACCGACATTTCTTTAAGGATCCTTTAGAATATCTCAACCACCCCTGTAAAAAGATGCGGTGAAACCATATTATTCCTCTGAAAAGTTGATGACATTGCATTGTTCCTCTAACAAAAGGCTTCACTATGTAACAATCACTCTCTATGTGGCATAGACCATCTTACAGAAGCATGTTGTAGTACAGCCTTCCACCTAACACACATATGGACCACTCCTTCCACGTGGCATCTGAGTTAGTCGCATCTGGATCTTAAATTGCAATTGACGACTCTAAGAAAACTTGGCATCCACGGCGTCAATCCAAGCCCTACAAAGTGTGATCTTCATAGTTGTAAATAGAAGCAAACAAGGGTTTGTACAAGGATTGAACTTTTTTTCTATTCTCAGTACATTATTCTTTATTTAATCTCTTGAAAAAGCCATTAATCTTTACTCTTATAATCAAATTAAGCTCTAGATTTCAATAATATAAGAAGTCAAAGCGGACGTGGATCTCTTGTAGATTGAAGCACTCTATATTGTGTGTTGTTTACTTACTTGCACTACATTTTACTTATGTATATTCATCATTTTCCATTTTTAGCATTGGTTTTAGTAAGTAAACTTTGCAAGACCTTCTTTAGTCGCTAATCTGATGTTGATTAGAAATCTAATCAATATTTTGACACTACAAGAAGTGTCTTTGCCTTGAAACCCTTCGTATTTTGTAATGACCTGCACTTTTACATATCGGTAGTTATGTAAAATATGATTTACATAACCAAAAATTTTTAGAATGAGCTAAACTTTAGGTATTGTAATTTGATATCTTTGGCCTTTAGAATAAAATGTGTACATTTTCGGGATAGAAATTTCATAGAGGCATAACTTTTAATAGAAGAATAATTTGGATTTGATCCTTACTCCAAATGAACGAGTTGATAGCCCAATTTCCATGGAGCGGACATAATAGTAATTTATTTGAGAGATATAATTGCCTCAAGTTTAGGCAGATTTAGACATGGTTTGTAGTTAAGGTCGAAGGCCCTTATTTTGGTTGTGTTAATTTTGAGATTTTAAGGGTAATTAGGGTTAGAGCGGCTACTGCTTCATTTTATTCAAGATCTAAACTCATTCTTAATGCATTCCCAACACTATGTGCAGTCAATCATTGCCAGCTTAGCAATTTTAACTGATTGACCCCGAGTGCAAACCAACAATGAAAAAAAAATTACTTATTTCTTCGGCATTAATAATACCGGATAAATTCTAGCTTCATCACAGCCACATGGCTTGTGATCTGTGCGCTTTATGGTTGGGAAATCTAGCCTTATGTTAATTCAGCATTATTAATGTAGAATAAACAATTATATGTACAACCTCTTTCCTTTAGACGACATCTTCTTCTCAATTCAATTTTTACAACCCGAAAGCTCCATTTCCAATTCCAAGCTCTCCTCTGTTTTCCATTTATTTTTTTATAAATTTCCTTTTTTTCCACAAAATTTAATCCTAATATGAGATGGATTGTAATGATTCGGAATTTCACTACTTTGATTTGTGAATATTTAATTAATTTTAGATATTCAAATAATATGGTTTATAATTAAATTAAAACCATTTTAAATAGTAAATGATGATGAAATAGTTTTCAAAATTTGTTTACAAAAATACATAGTTCGAAGAAAAATAAAAAATGTGACCGGAATTCGTTTTTCGAATTCTCGACTTTTCGTCGGCTAAAAGTTGTCGAAAACATTGTGAACTCTTTTGTGTACATACACACATTTATAAATAAGTTAGGATATAATGTGTATTAGTGTATATATACATACATATGTATTTACACTTAGGTATATAATGTTTGAAATATAATTAAGTAAAAATGTAAGTGTCACATCATAAGTAGACAAAAGTACATCAGTACTAAAACATGTTTGAACATGGCGACATGGTAAAATGAGGTGGAGGGGCCATAATTTTCGAAATTCTAAGGGGAAGAAGACATGTTTGGTGATGTGGCATGCTTTGGTGGAGGGTAATGTAACTTAGGGTGTTTTGGTAATTTGTATATTTGATTTTATATAAAAACAATTTCTTATCTACTCTCTCTCTTATTTTCATTTTTCATTCTTGTTTGCTAACTACATTCTTCTTTCGAGTTCTAAAACACTTTCCATGGCTTCCATCTTAGTTTCTAAAGTATTTTTAAATAAAACCACATCTTTCTACCTTTTTAATCTTTAAGAACTCATGTAAACACACTATCTTCTCTTACCACACCTCCTCTTATATAAAACAAATCCACCTAACCCATTTCAAGCATAGGCCGAGCACTCTACTCCCTTGGTCGAACCCCACTTTGCTCCTAAGACCATAAAGTTCTATTTTTTATAAGTTCAATGCAAAGCCCTAAGTCATTTTCAAATGTTAGAAGAAGATCGGGTCAAGTTAGTAGGTTTTTAGTAGCTTTAAGGTGAGTTAAATCTCATCCCTTTTTTTAAAAGTTTATAACTTTATTTATAATGTGTAATTGTTGTAAAATCGATACTTGCTTAAATGAATATGATATTGAGTTAGTTATACATGTGTATGCTTGGATTATAAGGTTGTATGTACTTGGAATGGATGAAAGTTAAGTAAGTTAGTTAGTGAAGTTTGGAAAAGTTTGATTTTTACTTGTTATTGTGGGTTATGACATGCATATGTTTGCAATTATGTATGTGGTATTGTATGCTAAAATGAATAACCCCTAAAGTTGAGATTTTGCGACATTGAGTTCTTTGGTTAACTTGTTTCCATTTAAGGTTGTGTTGGAAAGGTTTTCAAGTTTAGACTTTGATTTAGTTTTCAAAATCTTATTTTTTTTTCAAAATCCTCTTGCTAAATTATAAAATAGTTAATACACAAGGGTAAGTGTTTTTAAAGAAATTTGGAATATAAAACAAGTTTGGAAATTTCAAGTCGCATAGCGATAGTCACTATAAACACAGTTCGTAAAACGAACTATTTTGCAAATTTTAAATTTGTTTTCACCTTAGTATCATTTTGAAAAGTGTTTGCAAAACTTATTATAAGTATTTAAAAATAAGTATTACTTATTTATTTATTCATTTAATGATTATTTAGTTAACCAATTAAATAAGATAATTAGTACTTAATCATTAGTTAATAGGGTAATTAGTACTTAAGTATTAATTAAGTAAATTAATTATAATTAGTTAAATAATTGAAAGGTTAATTATTATTTAATTAATTATTAAAGATTATTTATTAATTATTTATTTATTTTAAAAGGGTTTAATAATTTAATAAGTACTAATTAAGTTAAGATTTAATTAAAAACTTAATTACGATCTAATTATTTTAAATAAAGATTTAATTTATTGTTTAAGTTTTAATTAAGGATTATTTAATTAATTAGCCGAGATTAAATAATATTTGATTATCATTTAAAAGTTTAATTTATTAGTAATAATTAATTAAAGATTAATGATGGATTAATTTTTATAAAGGTTAACTATTATTTAAATATTTATTTAAAGGATAATTATTATTTAATTATTTATTTAATAGTTAATTATGGTTTAATTATTAATTAAAGGTTTAATCATTTTTAAATAAAGAGTTTTGATGTTATTTAATTATTAAATAAAAGTTTTAGAGTTTTAAACTACTTTATTTCTAAAAATCGGTTTTGGTTTAAAGCAACCTTCTTTTTTTAAAGAATATTTTAAATTCAAGGGATTTCTTTATCGATTACATTTAAGTAACCTTAATTGAATTTGATACCCAATGAAATCTGTTTAGCAGAATAAAACACCGTTCTACTAATTAAATTATATTGAACATATGTTTGACAGAATAAATCACGATTCTACCATAATTCACCAAATAGATTATGTTGACATCTTTTAGGTAGAGTAAAAACTCATTCTACTACTACATTAACTTGGACATATGTTTATCATCTGCTATTTTAGTCACTTGGACATTTACTTATATGTTGATTGGTTGTTATTGATTGATTCCCTTTACATATCTGCTTGTTATGTAAATACTCATGTTATAACTTAGATAAGTTAAACTTAAATAAATGAACCATTACGGTCATTAAGCCTCATCTTGATTTTGTAAAGGCAAATATTTCATTTTGTCCTTTTTAATAATGGTTTAAAGTTTAAAAAATAAAATATTTAAAGGACGATTAAGCAATGATTTTATTTAAGGTGTTTTGAAGTAATTTAATACTTTTTAAATGATTGTTTAAAGTTGTTATTTTGATGATGTAGTTTAAAGATAAGTTTAATAAAGGTGTTTTAAATAATAACTTGTTTATTTAAAAGCATTTTAAACAATTTCTTTATTTATCAAAGGAAATTTATTAATTAAGTTTATTAAAGAAGTTTTGTTTTAAATAAGAAAATTTATACAAGAAGTTTTATGAATGGGAAGGAGATCTTGAAAATTTGGGAAAGAATTTTATAAAGATTTTGGAATATTTATAAAGGAAGTTTTATAAATGATTTTGATATTTATAAAAGATTTTTATAAACAAAGTTGAAGATTTGTTAAGGGTTTTATAATTGGGCTTGAAACTTAAGTAAAGGAAATTTCATAAATGAAAGAGATTTATTAAAAGGATTTATTGAAAAGAATTTATAAAAGAATTTGAGATTGGAATTTCTCTTAACCGGCCTTCTTAATTATGGTGATATAGAACTTTCGTTCAATGCTTAATACCGAAGGAATAATGTTTGGGGTTATTCTTATCTCTAATTTAAATAAAATTTGTTTTGATCCTTTTAATATGATTTTGAAATAAGAAATCTTTCACAGATGTTTTGTGAATATACCTGTGTTAGTGAGATAATTATATGAATGTTTTGATAAACGTTTTGAAAAGAGATTTAATAAATAAAGATTTGTTTTTAAGGCTTAGTGGTTGCTATAGGTAATTAAATCTCTAAATTTTTGTTTGTTTGTGCCTTTGATAGTTAAATAACCAACTATCCAAACCTTGGCCAGTTTTAACTTAGAAAGTATGATTGCATATGCGAGTTTCTTGGTGAGGACTCGAATACTTGTTGTATAATTCCAAAAGAACCAAGACCGAGTCAACCAGAAATTATCGTTGTTGGTTTGAAGAGACCGAGATCGGATATGCTATCCGAAAACCACTCCGAACCAACATATGAGTTCGCATGGAAGACATCTTAAAGATGATTGAAGACGATGCTCCTTACTGAGCCTTTGGTTTCGTTCAAACACAAAACAAACTTGTATGGATGAATGCTAGCATCGCATTTCTACCTAAGGCAGTGTTAGCATTCCAAGATGGATTGCTAACTGTTAAGAGCATAGCCTCTCAAACCTCACATCTCGGTAATGGTTAAAACATGGTAAATGCGGCAAGACTATGTGGATCACACCCATTAGGGTATGATCATCTCAAAATCTAGCATCGATATCTCTATGTGTGCTTTATGGCCCAATTTTGGTTATTGATCACAGCCAAGGGGTGATCATATTCGGTATTACCCAGTTTAAAGGTAGGTCGGTCCTATGTCGGCAAAGGTCGAAAGGTTTTTGATCTCACTGTACATTTTATCTAGAGGTGTACAGAATTTTGAAAGGTAGTTCCTTACCTTGTCATTGTTGGAAATCAATTATTGAATAAGCGCCTTCGATTTTTGATTGTATACCTATTACTGCTGTAACGACCCGACTTTCTTAGCCCAGAAAGACGCATCGTTATGAAGAAAGAAAGGGATAGAAGAAGAAAAGAAAAGAAGAGAGAACAACAATACATCAGAAATCTCACAGCGGAATGAGAAATATATTATCACATAAGATATTACATAGTATCATATACATCAGAGTACACAATTTATACATCACAGAATAGACGGTTATAAACTTCTGTCTATTATACAACACAAGTATACCAGTACAATACAGACTAATACAAACACAGCGGAAACTTTATATATCTATTCGCTGAAGCCTCCTGCTCCTCAGCTCCTCCAGTATTCGTCAAGACTAACCTGAATCCCTTGGCTACTCGTAAAAATTGAGTACCCAAGGTTTAATAAAACAGAAAATAAACACTTGGGTCAGACATGGGTCTGGTGTGAGTAAACGGGTTAAAATTGTTTAACTTCAAAACCTTTTGAAAACAAAGGTATCACGTAAGACTTCCCACACATAAACGTGGAAAAGTTTTTACCTTACGCTAACCAAATCATTTGATAGGAAATCCAGTTATATTATAATAGGGTCTAGGGTTTTCAAATAAATATGAAATAGCCGAAATTGTTACATTCATTAAATTCCAGCATACATAGGTATACAATCAAGTCCGTTGGCACTTATTGGATTTTGGATTCCATACAATGGCAGGGCTACTGGGGTACCGCCCGTCACAGTACGTGGCCTAGATCACCGTACCGAGGAGTACGCCCGCTCCCCTGCAACACAAAGCCGGAACCATCCCTTACTGGATAATCCCGAACAAGACAACCCCGTAGTTGGCTGCAGTTCCAACTACCCACTAAGCCGAAATATAGAAAGGGACCTCTAGACAGGGATCTATCTTGCTCTCAGTGGGCGCTACCCACGAAGCCTTGCTGCACCTCCCCTGTTTTAGCCATTCCCGGTTGATGAGGCTTGAGGTTACGATTACCTTTAATCAGAACATATCACTTAGAATGCTCATCGTCCGCCTGACGATGTGCTGAAAGCATTCAATCCATACAAGTTCGTTCCGGGTTCGAACGAAACCGAAGGCATTATCTCGTTACACTCGTTTTGGAATCACCCTCAGAGTTAACGACAATAACCCTTGCACTCTGAATCTTCATCTTCACTTGAGATTCACGACCTATCGTTAATTTGGATCGATGTGGTATTCGGGTCTCCAGACCTGGAATACCGGTATACGGAAACCCGATCCCGGTCTCATCGAAATCCAAAACGTATCTTTTAAGGCCAAGTTGTTTAAAGGTTTAAACAATTTAACTTATCTATATTCATACAGATAGATAATTCACAATTCACAATTGATAATCACATTATCAATTAAACAGATGATTCATAACAAAATAGGTAATCCATATCAACATCACAATAGTCAATCTATATTACCATCATAATGCAACCAAGCATTTATTCCACACAACATTACTTATCTCATTTCTGAGATTACATCCATTCAAGACAAATCAATGTCATCCATTCTTATATAAGAAATGATTTACTTAATCACGACATAGTTAATTTAAAATGAATTAAATTAACTATCTCTATCTTTAATTAATTTAAAGTGAATTAAATTAATTATTTCATTATCAACCTTACTTATATAATTATTAATTAATTACAAATAAATTAATTAATCATTCTCTAATTATCCACTTTAATTAATCACTTTGATTAATTATACTTTAATTACATTTAAGTAATTAATTTCACAAATTAATTATTCTTTAACCAAATACAGTAATTAACCTTTAATTACTTAATTAATTAATTAATTATAATCAGTTACTTTAATCCTTAATTAATTATAATTAATCACTTATCATTTGATTAATTAATCTTAATTAATCAACTCTTAATTATATCATTAATTAATTATAAACTAATGATTTCTAATTACCTCTTTAATTATTCTATTAATTACATTAAGTAATTATTCTTAATTAATCCATAATTATTAATCATCTTGATTAATATAATCCAGTAATTAACTTCCTTAATTACTTCCTTTTAAATTAATTACTTTTTAATTAATTATCTTAACCAACAATTAATTACCTTAATCAACAATTAATTACCTTAATCAACAATTAATTACCTTAATCCCTTAATTAACTTTATTAACTAAATTATTTAATTAATAACACTAGGTAATTAACTCTTAATCACTTTCTAATTAATTACTTTTATAAAATAATTATCCTCTAAATACTTTATTAAATAATCTACCTTTACTTAATTACATCTAGTAATTATTCCTTAATTACTTCAACAAGTAGTTATACTAAATTTATTTATAAATGATTATCTCTAATAAATCACAAATTAATTAATTTAACTTAATCATTTAAATTTAATTAAATGATTCTTAACTTACTATATTAAAGGTTCTTAATTAAGAAACTATTATCTTAATTAAATCAATTATTTACCAATAACACTTGATAATTAAAATAATTTAATTATCTAAATTTCCTTTTCAAATTTAATTAACTTTAATTAAATCAACATTCTGAATACTTAAGACAATTCTTATTTTAATTGATTACTAAATCTTAACCATTAAACCTTACTTAAATTAAAATATAAGATTTTAGAAATCAATTAATCATTAAACACATTTTAACTTAAACGATTAAATCTTTAAAACTTTTCCAAAGTTATTGAATTAACTTTTAATACTAAATCATTTTGAAAAACTATCTTTAATCCTTTTAGAAATTATCTATTTTAAACTTATTTAAAATTTGTTAAAACATTTATTAGAAATCAATTTATTTTACAAGTAAAAACTTGTTTAACTAAGTTTTTAAAATTCAGAAATCAAACTTCTTTATCTTAAACAATTACCGTTCCACTATCTTAAACCAACTCACCACCAACCCGAGAAAATCTCGTGGGAAACTCGAAGCGAACGCGAGACGAATCCTCGTTACCACTTCCTTCGAGTAAAATCTGATAATTCCCGAACGAACCCCCGAGAACAAGCTTTCTTCCCCAAAATCAAATTGCCAGATGCACATGAACAAGCTCGTGTACGTGCACACACACGCTGGACGTTGATGATCTCCGTTCTGGTCTCCGGCAAGTCAATATCAACCTCGTCTTCACGTACGACCACCCAGATGTTCTCGATTCGAACGAGAATCGTTTTCGACCTTTCGAACCCATCAGTTCAAAACCACCATCACCAGAAAAACCATCCTCCACGGCAACCAAAGCTTCGAAACTCCTCGCCGTCTTAACCCCAGCTCCGCCTCACTGCCCCAAGCCTCCAGAACCATATGCGATCAACTCCGTTTGTCCATCGGTGCCGCGAAACCCATATGATCATCACGAGAAAAGCAGGGTCTTAAACCCTAACTTGACCAATTTCAGCCACCACGATCCTCAATAAAATACCAAACTATTTTTCTGATGATTGCCATTGTCCCATTCACCTTCATGCTCACCCTCGATGGCCAACTCGTCGTCGTTCGCCATGAATCGACCAAAATGCCCAAAACAGAAAATCCCAAAATCCTCTTCAATTACCAATCTAAAAATCTTGATATATACACTAAAATTCATGGTTTCCACTCACGAATTCAAACATGTAATTCAAACTCAAATTCGATTTAATAAATTTTTGACCCAAATTGAAAATTTACAGTAAACTCAAAATTTCAGAGTCAATTATTCACTTTTAAATCCTGTAATTATTTTTAGTTGATAGATTATTTGATTGTAAACAACTCCTATTTATAAATCATTAACCAATTCACAATCAACTTCGAGTTATTGATTTTATTATGAAATGAATACTGCTATTATTACACAGAGATTATGAAAACTTCACAGGCATTCAAATGTAACTATACAGGCATGCATACAGGCATTTCAAAACTAATATACAAACATGCATTCATTACAACATTTCAGATGATAAATCATCACATAAACAAAACATAGATCTGTTTTTAAAATAATATTTACTCACCATAAACTTTGAACAGAGAACAGATTTGTTCCAGGCTTGTTTTCCAGACTGATGTTTGGTTTTAAACTTGCTTTTTCTTTTGCTTAGTTGAATTTGAAACTTTGCTGTTTGATTAATTCCTCTGATTGCATGTCTTCAGATTCAATTGAAGATTTGAAGCTGCTTATTGAATTGCCTCCATTTTCTTTTGATTTGCATTTGAATTCCAGATTTTATTTTGCTTCTTTGCATTTGATTCCCAGTTTTTCTTTTTCTTTAAATTTCGATTTCCAGACTTTTATTTGATTTAGATTCGAATTTAGTTTTTTAGTAGAGAAAAAAAATAGTTCAGCTGATAGTAAAAATCTTTCTTCTTTAAATTTTGATTTATTTATTTTAATTATTAAGAAGAATATTGACATTTGTCCTTCTTAAGAGTTAATTTGCTTACACCTATACATTTAAATTTACAAATGTCTCTAAACTACCTTTATATGCTTACAAGTGTAAATCTTGTTTTTAATTAATTTATTTAAGTCATTTATATGTATTTAAGAAATATTTACATGTATATAAAAATGTATTTATCTTTTTATAAATAAGCTTTTAGATTTTAATAAATATACAAATGTGAAAAACTATTATTTAAAACAACTTATGTTTTGATAAATTATTTATAACATATTTTTATATGCTTGAGAAATTGAGTTTAACTCTATATATATTTTTTTACAAACCCATTTTGACTTATATTTGAATATTAAAAGAGAAAAGATTATTAAAACAAATAAACTTCTTAATTTAAACCTTATTTAAACTTAAGCTTACATATATATTTTTAAATAAGAAATTATTCTTGTTATTTAAATTATAAATATCATTTTCAAAAGTATTAAGTCAAATTACAAATTTCCAAGTTACAAATTATATAAAGATTAAAGTTTGGAAATACTTTATTAAATTCAAATTCAATATTCTTTTCATTCCAATATATGCAAATATATATATTCTAAATGAAAAATACTTTTAACATTAGCTTGATAATTATCATATTGAATTTAATACATAACTTCAAATAACAATATATATATACATATATATTATAATTTGATAACTTATCCTTTTATTAAATTAAAGACTCCCTATTTATAATATATATACCTATATATATACATTATAAATATAAACACTTATATTAGATTTAGAAAGATAAATCTTCCCAATTTTAAATTGTTAGAAAAGATATTAATACATATTGCCAATTAAAATATTATTAGCCTTTTAAAATGAATAAACTTGTCAATTTTATAAAATAAAATCATCAAATCAATTTAATTATTAATAAAGATTATTAAATTGATATTGCCAAATTCCCGGGATATCACATTCCTCCCCCCTTAAAATAATTTCGTCCCCGAAATTTAAAAGCAAAGATAATTTAATAACCCAGCAAAATTTCAATTTTAATTTCAAACAGCAACCATACATATCAATCATATTCTAACAATCATAGCAAACAATTTAATCAAACAAATTTAACTATCCAGACAAATTCTGGATAGAATTTCCTCGAGTTTCCCCAAGTGTATATATATACCGGAATACTCGCTCTACAGGATCTTAACTAACTATCTACAATAATCTAGAACTCCTTCCTATCTAGATTACAAATCTGAACAAAATATCAGACTAAACTCAAAACCATCCCAACTACCAAATCCTTCTGAACTGCTGATTTCACAACCAGTGACAGATCAAACACGTATTCCCTTAGAGATACGTGAAATAAAATGAATTCCAGTTATCCGAACTGGCCATTTAATCCTATAGATCAAAGAACTAATCCTTTTGAGAACACAGAAAAATCTCATAATACTTCCGGAGCTAGCTCTCCAGTCTTACCAAATCTTATATCTCCTTTGATCGGAGAAAACTTAAACAATATCCAAATTTCAACTTCAAATTCCAAATTCCATTAATTCTTAACTGCATAACTCTCCTGACGATCCTGAGTCACTTCATCCTTCCGGATCAGCTTAACCCTTGCTGATGCTTCTTGAAATAGACTAGACTAATATCAAACCAATTTCCGGATCCTACTCAACAAAATGGTTTCCAAAAATACGCCAAAATCCAGAACACAACTCTACTCCACAATCATTAGAGCACTTCGAACTACTTCTCTTATCTGAAATAGCCAAACAGTTGCACTTGACAACCTTACCTCCAAATCCTGAAAAATCCTTCATACTTAGAGATATACTTGAATTTCCTATAGAAATCCTTTACTCCAAGAAAATTACAACTTCTGGTTGCTTCCACTCTAGAATAGCTGCTGTCTTGCTTCCGCTGCACAACTCTGATCTTGAATAGATGAGAATGCTGTCAAAGAACTCGAGCACAAACTTGATCATCCACAGTTCACCATACCATAAAATCTTAGCGACTCCATTCCATTTGGTCAAAACATCCTAGCAGAATCCCCTCTAGAAAATTTAGGACTGATCAATCCCTCTCCAAAGAATCCTGAGCTGCTTCACCAAATTATTCTCTAGGAGACATCCTTCTATTAAGCTGAACCACCGGTAACTCCACAAATCAAGTCGATACGGAATCTCAATCTCCAATAATCCCAAGAGAATACTCAAACAATCGCAAGTCACTTTTGTGATCAACCTAGTCCAATTTCCAAAGAAAACTGTTCTTTTTTAACAAATCAGAACAGCTCATACTTAACTAACCAATCCATCAAAGAAATGGATTCACTCTGTTGCTTCCAAATCAAAAAGACTGCTCAGCCAGAAAACTTCCTGCCAACACAGAACACTTCCGAGTTGCACTGCTGACACTGACGCCAAAGACTTCCCAATCCAAAACTCTTCGAGAAACTCGGACCTCAAATCAAACATAAACACCCCGCTGGACCCAGCCACAACACCGAAGCAGATATACTTCCTAAAACTTGCTCCAAAAGAAACATCTTCGGAAACATCCATAGTCACTGCGTCTCACCACACAGCTACTTCTTCCACAAGTTACCAAGATACCATCATTCGCTTTTGCTCATCCAATTTCAAAGATAAACTCCAAACCTTAACAGGTTTCCTTCAGAGATCGATGAAATCCTTACACCACAACAAAGCTCACTCGAGACGATATTAGGTCTACAGTCTCGACAAATACACTTCCAAACTCAACACTCAGACTCTAACTATTGGTAATTGTGTTACACACACTACCACCTTATCTACCTTTATAACTCATATTGGAAAACCCGAACAGGTAACCCAACAAATAGGTAGAATAAATATATATATATAGTTATATAAAAATTACAAATACGCGCTCTCAAGATAGACACCACTCCAGAGCTTAGGTATTCACTCAACCAACTGCTCTGATACCAACTGTAACGACCCGACTTTCTTAGCCCAGAAAGACGCATCGTTATGAAGAAAGAAAGGGATAGAAGAAGAAAAGAAAAGAAGAGAGAACAACAATACATCAGAAATCTCACAGCGGAATGAGAAATATATTATCACATAAGATATTACATAGTATCATATACATCAGAGTACACAATTTATACATCACAGAATAGACGGTTATAAACTTCTGTCTATTATACAACACAAGTATACCAGTACAATACAGACTAATACAAACACAGCGGAAACTTTATATATCTATTCGCTGAAGCCTCCTGCTCCTCAGCTCCTCCAGTATTCGTCAAGACTAACCTGAATCCCTTGGCTACTCGTAAAAATTGAGTACCCAAGGTTTAATAAAACAGAAAATAAACACTTGGGTCAGACATGGGTCTGGTGTGAGTAAACGGGTTAAAATTGTTTAACTTCAAAACCTTTTGAAAACAAAGGTATCACGTAAGACTTCCCACACATAAACGTGGAAAAGTTTTTACCTTACGCTAACCAAATCATTTGATAGGAAATCCAGTTATATTATAATAGGGTCTAGGGTTTTCAAATAAATATGAAATAGCCGAAATTGTTACATTCATTAAATTCCAGCATACATAGGTATACAATCAAGTCCGTTGGCACTTATTGGATTTTGGATTCCATACAATGGCAGGGCTACTGGGGTACCGCCCGTCACAGTACGTGGCCTAGATCACCGTACCGAGGAGTACGCCCGCTCCCCTGCAACACAAAGCCGGAACCATCCCTTACTGGATAATCCCGAACAAGACAACCCCGTAGTTGGCTGCAGTTCCAACTACCCACTAAGCCGAAATATAGAAAGGGACCTCTAGACAGGGATCTATCTTGCTCTCAGTGGGCGCTACCCACGAAGCCTTGCTGCACCTCCCCTGTTTTAGCCATTCCCGGTTGATGAGGCTTGAGGTTACGATTACCTTTAATCAGAACATATCACTTAGAATGCTCATCGTCCGCCTGACGATGTGCTGAAAGCATTCAATCCATACAAGTTCGTTCCGGGTTCGAACGAAACCGAAGGCATTATCTCGTTACACTCGTTTTGGAATCACCCTCAGAGTTAACGACAATAACCCTTGCACTCTGAATCTTCATCTTCACTTGAGATTCACGACCTATCGTTAATTTGGATCGATGTGGTATTCGGGTCTCCAGACCTGGAATACCGGTATACGGAAACCCGATCCCGGTCTCATCGAAATCCAAAACGTATCTTTTAAGGCCAAGTTGTTTAAAGGTTTAAACAATTTAACTTATCTATATTCATACAGATAGATAATTCACAATTCACAATTGATAATCACATTATCAATTAAACAGATGATTCATAACAAAATAGGTAATCCATATCAACATCACAATAGTCAATCTATATTACCATCATAATGCAACCAAGCATTTATTCCACACAACATTACTTATCTCATTTCTGAGATTACATCCATTCAAGACAAATCAATGTCATCCATTCTTATATAAGAAATGATTTACTTAATCACGACATAGTTAATTTAAAATGAATTAAATTAACTATCTCTATCTTTAATTAATTTAAAGTGAATTAAATTAATTATTTCATTATCAACCTTACTTATATAATTATTAATTAATTACAAATAAATTAATTAATCATTCTCTAATTATCCACTTTAATTAATCACTTTGATTAATTATACTTTAATTACATTTAAGTAATTAATTTCACAAATTAATTATTCTTTAACCAAATACAGTAATTAACCTTTAATTACTTAATTAATTAATTAATTATAATCAGTTACTTTAATCCTTAATTAATTATAATTAATCACTTATCATTTGATTAATTAATCTTAATTAATCAACTCTTAATTATATCATTAATTAATTATAAACTAATGATTTCTAATTACCTCTTTAATTATTCTATTAATTACATTAAGTAATTATTCTTAATTAATCCATAATTATTAATCATCTTGATTAATATAATCCAGTAATTAACTTCCTTAATTACTTCCTTTTAAATTAATTACTTTTTAATTAATTATCTTAACCAACAATTAATTACCTTAATCAACAATTAATTACCTTAATCAACAATTAATTACCTTAATCCCTTAATTAACTTTATTAACTAAATTATTTAATTAATAACACTAGGTAATTAACTCTTAATCACTTTCTAATTAATTACTTTTATAAAATAATTATCCTCTAAATACTTTATTAAATAATCTACCTTTACTTAATTACATCTAGTAATTATTCCTTAATTACTTCAACAAGTAGTTATACTAAATTTATTTATAAATGATTATCTCTAATAAATCACAAATTAATTAATTTAACTTAATCATTTAAATTTAATTAAATGATTCTTAACTTACTATATTAAAGGTTCTTAATTAAGAAACTATTATCTTAATTAAATCAATTATTTACCAATAACACTTGATAATTAAAATAATTTAATTATCTAAATTTCCTTTTCAAATTTAATTAACTTTAATTAAATCAACATTCTGAATACTTAAGACAATTCTTATTTTAATTGATTACTAAATCTTAACCATTAAACCTTACTTAAATTAAAATATAAGATTTTAGAAATCAATTAATCATTAAACACATTTTAACTTAAACGATTAAATCTTTAAAACTTTTCCAAAGTTATTGAATTAACTTTTAATACTAAATCATTTTGAAAAACTATCTTTAATCCTTTTAGAAATTATCTATTTTAAACTTATTTAAAATTTGTTAAAACATTTATTAGAAATCAATTTATTTTACAAGTAAAAACTTGTTTAACTAAGTTTTTAAAATTCAGAAATCAAACTTCTTTATCTTAAACAATTACCGTTCCACTATCTTAAACCAACTCACCACCAACCCGAGAAAATCTCGTGGGAAACTCGAAGCGAACGCGAGACGAATCCTCGTTACCACTTCCTTCGAGTAAAATCTGATAATTCCCGAACGAACCCCCGAGAACAAGCTTTCTTCCCCAAAATCAAATTGCCAGATGCACATGAACAAGCTCGTGTACGTGCACACACACGCTGGACGTTGATGATCTCCGTTCTGGTCTCCGGCAAGTCAATATCAACCTCGTCTTCACGTACGACCACCCAGATGTTCTCGATTCGAACGAGAATCGTTTTCGACCTTTCGAACCCATCAGTTCAAAACCACCATCACCAGAAAAACCATCCTCCACGGCAACCAAAGCTTCGAAACTCCTCGCCGTCTTAACCCCAGCTCCGCCTCACTGCCCCAAGCCTCCAGAACCATATGCGATCAACTCCGTTTGTCCATCGGTGCCGCGAAACCCATATGATCATCACGAGAAAAGCAGGGTCTTAAACCCTAACTTGACCAATTTCAGCCACCACGATCCTCAATAAAATACCAAACTATTTTTCTGATGATTGCCATTGTCCCATTCACCTTCATGCTCACCCTCGATGGCCAACTCGTCGTCGTTCGCCATGAATCGACCAAAATGCCCAAAACAGAAAATCCCAAAATCCTCTTCAATTACCAATCTAAAAATCTTGATATATACACTAAAATTCATGGTTTCCACTCACGAATTCAAACATGTAATTCAAACTCAAATTCGATTTAATAAATTTTTGACCCAAATTGAAAATTTACAGTAAACTCAAAATTTCAGAGTCAATTATTCACTTTTAAATCCTGTAATTATTTTTAGTTGATAGATTATTTGATTGTAAACAACTCCTATTTATAAATCATTAACCAATTCACAATCAACTTCGAGTTATTGATTTTATTATGAAATGAATACTGCTATTATTACACAGAGATTATGAAAACTTCACAGGCATTCAAATGTAACTATACAGGCATGCATACAGGCATTTCAAAACTAATATACAAACATGCATTCATTACAACATTTCAGATGATAAATCATCACATAAACAAAACATAGATCTGTTTTTAAAATAATATTTACTCACCATAAACTTTGAACAGAGAACAGATTTGTTCCAGGCTTGTTTTCCAGACTGATGTTTGGTTTTAAACTTGCTTTTTCTTTTGCTTAGTTGAATTTGAAACTTTGCTGTTTGATTAATTCCTCTGATTGCATGTCTTCAGATTCAATTGAAGATTTGAAGCTGCTTATTGAATTGCCTCCATTTTCTTTTGATTTGCATTTGAATTCCAGATTTTATTTTGCTTCTTTGCATTTGATTCCCAGTTTTTCTTTTTCTTTAAATTTCGATTTCCAGACTTTTATTTGATTTAGATTCGAATTTAGTTTTTTAGTAGAGAAAAAAAATAGTTCAGCTGATAGTAAAAATCTTTCTTCTTTAAATTTTGATTTATTTATTTTAATTATTAAGAAGAATATTGACATTTGTCCTTCTTAAGAGTTAATTTGCTTACACCTATACATTTAAATTTACAAATGTCTCTAAACTACCTTTATATGCTTACAAGTGTAAATCTTGTTTTTAATTAATTTATTTAAGTCATTTATATGTATTTAAGAAATATTTACATGTATATAAAAATGTATTTATCTTTTTATAAATAAGCTTTTAGATTTTAATAAATATACAAATGTGAAAAACTATTATTTAAAACAACTTATGTTTTGATAAATTATTTATAACATATTTTTATATGCTTGAGAAATTGAGTTTAACTCTATATATATTTTTTTACAAACCCATTTTGACTTATATTTGAATATTAAAAGAGAAAAGATTATTAAAACAAATAAACTTCTTAATTTAAACCTTATTTAAACTTAAGCTTACATATATATTTTTAAATAAGAAATTATTCTTGTTATTTAAATTATAAATATCATTTTCAAAAGTATTAAGTCAAATTACAAATTTCCAAGTTACAAATTATATAAAGATTAAAGTTTGGAAATACTTTATTAAATTCAAATTCAATATTCTTTTCATTCCAATATATGCAAATATATATATTCTAAATGAAAAATACTTTTAACATTAGCTTGATAATTATCATATTGAATTTAATACATAACTTCAAATAACAATATATATATACATATATATTATAATTTGATAACTTATCCTTTTATTAAATTAAAGACTCCCTATTTATAATATATATACCTATATATATACATTATAAATATAAACACTTATATTAGATTTAGAAAGATAAATCTTCCCAATTTTAAATTGTTAGAAAAGATATTAATACATATTGCCAATTAAAATATTATTAGCCTTTTAAAATGAATAAACTTGTCAATTTTATAAAATAAAATCATCAAATCAATTTAATTATTAATAAAGATTATTAAATTGATATTGCCAAATTCCCGGGATATCACAACTGCTGTCATGTACACACATCACATCTATTTGATTATTGGTATTTTGAAATCCATAGACATTATTACAATATCACTAGATTTTATATAGAAATGTTTTGGTTATAGTAAGGTAAAAAATCGTCCATGTTTATATGCAATGTGGTCTTACGAGATACCCTTGGTTTTAAAGGTTTTTATAAAGTTTAACTTATGCTTTACTCACATAAGACCCATGTTTGACCCAGCATTTTATTTTCTTTCCCTAAAATTCTTAGGTGCTCAAATTTGTATGAGCGGTCAAGTAGTTTAGGCTTTTCATTTTTAAAGGAGCTTGGAGCAGGTGACTACATTGATAGCTAGTTATTTATCTTGTTTCCACTGTGTCTTACGTATTTTGTATCAGTTAAGTTGGGACAGGCAGCTATAAATGTCCTAGGGTAGAAGTTGCATTATTATGACTCTGATACACCATTATGGAAATGACTGTGTAAATTTTTATGTTGATTAATATATATTGTTCCGTTGCATTGTGAGATTCTACGTTGTTTAGTTTCTTCTTGTCTTCCTTCTTCTTTCTTTTTTCTCCTAACAATCTGTCTTCTTGGCACTTAGTTATTCAGCATGTGAATACCATAGATGTATTAGTGTCGACTTCTTAGGATCGAAAAAGCGGGTCGTTATATGGATATTGCGTGCTATCAGGGATAGTAGCAGGTTTTCTCAAGATGTTGATAGTGGGAGAGGAGATAGTAGATCTTCCTCATTTATGTTAATTCCTTGTGGATTCAGTCTTCTTTAAGTCCATTGGAATTCTTGAGTGAAATCGTTGTTTCCATTTCATAAAGTTTCATCTTCTACATAAATTTCAAACTCATTTTGATTTTGATTGAATCCTCCATCAAATGATTCAAATTGAGAATTTAAATTTCTACTAGTGCTGGCATTTTAATTGTAATTACCTTGCGAGCTACCTCTGAAATTCTGAGATCGATATCGTGGGTTGATATTTAAGTGGTGGTTGCTTGTTTGATCATTATAGCCTCGACTCATTTGTTCCAATTGGTGATTTGAATGTACTGAAGATGTATAATGATAATTTGGTTGATAATTTTGGTTATTCTATTGATTAGGTGGAGAATTATTATAAACATATTTTGATTAAATTCTCAAAATCTTGGATATGTGGAGTGCATTGGGTTTTTCCTTTTTGAGTATTGGACATGTTTTGGTTAAACTTGTCAGTAATGGTTTGGATGTAATAGATTAAAAGTAGAAATAGAGAAGAATGTTGTATTTGAATGGTAAAGGGAAGGAAAATACATAGGAGATGATGGAACATTAATAAATATTACTGTTGTTTTATCCGACATTATTGATGTTGGATGAATAGGCAACAGTTGTATTTTTACCATTGTCTATTAATTTAGCTAGCATTAGTAATGTCAGATAACCGACTAACATTATTAATGTCGACTGACTCACAAGGTCGCTAAAGTAAACCCTTGAGTCATTTATAAGCCTATTTTTGGGCTCACCAACACCCTATTGGGGCCAACCACTCAATGATTGGTCCTAAATTTTGTAACGACCCCGAAATTTAATTTTATTTAAATTGATAATTAAAGGAATTTTTTGAATAAAAATTGTAAAATTTATTATAAATGGAAGCGAGTTTCCCCGATTCCAAATATATTCTGTATAAATCATTTAAAATTAAAATATTATATACATGTGTATATATGAGAATATATATGTATTTAAACATATTTGACTAAATTTGAAATAATATAATATATATTTGATTTGTGTTTAAATTGTAAAAGAATGGTTTAAAAATACAAATTATATAAGATATAAAGTAAATATATATTTTAACCTCACGTTATTAAATCAATACAAATAATACAAATAACTAAAACAACATTATATACATTCAAGTATAAACAAATGAAGCTTGTATAGGAAGACAAAGAAAAGTAATACAAAATCATCTCAAACACTAGCAACCAGACAACAAGACTAAAGACCAGAAACAAAAATATAAAGTTAAAATACAAAGGTAAAGATATGTTCAAGTGTCAAACAAGTGTGAAACCAAAACAAGATACCTCTAGCATACAAAAGAAATCATATCAGCCGAGCTGAAATAAAGCAAAAGAAAATGATATAAGTACATACGAATATGAGGCTGTAAGCAAAAATAGAAACATTTGTACAAGCTAATTAATGAAGCCATCAGCAACACTACCTATCAGCCTCCATTCCTCTGATATAAGTGTACAAAAGAAAATTTAAATAAATAACATCACCTATACAACTCTTCCTCTATATCAGATTTCCTCTTCATTCTAGTTCGCTCAAAACATCACTTAGCATCCCAGTTTTCGTTCACCATTTAAAACTGAGTAGAACCAAAACAATATCATCTTGAAATCAAACAAATATCAGTCAAACAAACATCTCAAACTAAAATATCAAAGCAATCAAAGCTTGGGAATCAAGAAGCAAAGAAGCTTCAGTTATCAAGTTCAAAACCAGATTTCCTACCTTGCAAAGTTTAAAAGTCTTCAGCTTTCAACTGGAAATTCAAAGCCTGTTTTCAACACAAATAAAACTCTGTTATTTCTGGAAAATAAGGCGAGCAACCTTTTGTTTTAACCTCAAATTTGTTATATGATTTGATGCTTGTGAGTAACAATTTTGTTAAAAACTACTTAAGTATAAGATGGTTACATGTTTACATCTGGCATAGTTATGTTTATGTGATTACCTGAGTGTATGTATGTGTGTACATGATTATATCTGTAGCTCCTCAGTCTATTTTCAAATTTCCAGTTTTGATTTAAAAACCCATATCTCTCGATTTAGATTGTGATAGGGTGTAATGTTTAAACAAAATTTGTATGTTTTAACATAGTGTAGTTTTTAAAAGTTTATTTATGCTAAAATACAATTTAAATATCATTGGAATCTTATAAACGACAGGAAAACTTAAATAGTGAGCAAAATTCAAACATTTTAAATTGTTGTTTCAGGACCACAGATTGAATCTCTACACTGTAACATGATTTTTAAAACAAACATCACCATTTTTAAGATAGCATTTAAGGAGCAGTTTTGGGTAGAACAAAATTGTGTTTTCGTCGATCTTTGGGTGATCACGTCGACTGGAATGCTTGGCGTTCTTTGTGATGATGGAGTAGTGAACGGAGAGGCCGGCAAAAATAGTGGATGGCATTGTAGTTCGTCGTGGTGGCAACGACGACGAGATCTTTTCTATAAACCTAGTTTTTGACATAGGTACATTTTGGTCTCGTTCGAATGCCACAGGGGATCGAGTTCGACCGGTGTTTGGGGATGCGTAGAGTGGAAGTAGGCGAAGGCTTGGCTGGAGTTTCGGGTTTTCTGGTGGACAGGGCTGCGAAGACGAGGCGATGACAGGGATTTGGTTGGTCGCGAGTTTGTTTCCAGGCTTCGATTTATTCGAATTTGGGTTCGAGTGGTACTGGAGGGAAACTGGTGGTTGGGATCGGAGCTGGGGGTGATGTTCGACTTACTCGTCGATGTGGTGATGATCGGAGGCGTCGACCTTTGGTGACACCAACGTGCATGGAGTGATTTTAAACCACCATTAATCATTCTTCACCCAAAATCAAATGATGAACCTACTATTTTAGGAATTATCAAGAGATTACAGAGCTAAACTTAAGAGCATCATCAGGGATCAAATTATCATTACTTTAGGAGTGATTTTTGTTCGCCTTCATTGTCCAAGTGAAATTCATCATCCTTTGGAGCTTTTCTGGTGATTTTACCATCGATAAATGAGTGGTTTATAACTCATTACTAATTTATGTGTATTTTATGTTTTAAAATTAATTTGGATATATTTTAAAACTAAAATGTATATTTATTTTTCGCTGTCCATAAATTTGAATGTCTTTAAATTGAATTTTAACGATTTGATATGGATTATAATTTGTTTTTGGATCACATTTACTTGTACATGTGCTTTAGGTGTTTATTGAGTTGTTTTAATGGCTTATAATGCTTGATCTCGTTTTATTTGTATGTTTGTATTACATATATGTGCTTGAATAATAGTTTGGGGCTTGGGATCTTGTTTTTGAGTGTTGGAGAATTCTCAGCATATGGATTTTTTATTTGGAGTTTGGAAAAACATGGAAAAATGGAAAGTAGGTGCGTACAAAGCAAATAAAGTCAAAAAAATTGAAGTTTTGGTTTCGGAAATTTGGGACCAGACCTGAGTCTACTCTGAGGCATAACTTAAGCAACAGTGAAAACGATTTGATGCCGACCTGAAGTATCGTATCGATTTTGCCCGAGTACCAAACCAAAATTCCTAAGCATCGATCTGAATTCTCGTTAAACCATGACTTAGGGCAAAGGACATTAAAACTCTGGCCAAACCTTTAGAAGTTCCAAAGAAAACTAAATGCCATTTTAAGTGCCGAATTGAATTACCAAGAGCGATATCTTCATCCGAAGTCCATACATGATGCGACTTAAACAAGTGAGCTTAATTTTTATACCAACATCTCTGGAAAAATGAGAACCTTTTAAGAACTCAGTTTTTGGGTTGATGAAATGGAAAATAAGCGTCCAAGGGACAAAATGAGCATCTCTTCAGCAAATAAAGAATGCAATAAGTTGACATGGGTAAATAGTAGTTATAAGAGGAAAATCGGAGCAATGTCAACTTGAATAAGAAATCGGGACGTAGATCGAGAATGTTCTAAACCAAGACGAGCATTCAGAGGGCTTTAGTGATTGAGGTCATGGAGAGTATTTCAAGAGACTATTACCAAAGGTGGGGACACTCACCAAGAGAGCGTCAACGATAAAGTCACTAGACGGGTCTTCTGTTATGTATAATTTATTGGCGATAATGAGCTACTGGAAATACTACGTAGATGTCGTCTTGTGACAGAGTCGCAGACTAAGATCACCAAATATCCATGAATCATATTAGGGTGTAAGGATGAGTGAGGTTTTGGGTAGTATGGATGTCTTTGATTTGTAGTATTATTTTGAGTCTTGTACTCCGACACTATATATTTTATTGATGTAAGACAGTACATCCTTAACCCTATTGATATATCAAATGTATCTATTTTATATGCTAATACTTTTGCGTGCATGAGAGTGAGCACAACGCAGTATGCATGTCTCATGGTCATTCTTACATGGACGGGTATGAGTTCTTATACTCATACACTATAGTTATATGTATGATGATTATATATATAATTTTGGGTGTATGAGTCATTCACACCAGACTAACATAAAGTTATTTGTGTTGTCCTTTCTCCTATAATTCTCATGCACTCTCACGAGTAAGGGTGATCGTTTCTTGGTTAAAACTGGATAAACCGACCGAACCAAATACGTTCGATTACTTTGATTCAGTTACATTGTTGATTGGTTGTTCTAGTTTTTACTTTGGTATTCATTTGGTTTTCCAAACGATTTTGGTTAATAATATTTGAAAACCGAACCGACCCATTAAATCGAATAAGAGATCAATGTTTTTAACATAACAATTCAAATTATAATACTTATTATATTAACATTTTGCTCTAAGTAATTGCCATAAATGAAGCATTATCCTATAATATAAAGAATTAATTTATTTTCCAATTCACACCATCATTAACAAATTCACTAGGTAGACCCACTATAGTCAATATTATATTTTTGATTTGTGCGTCCTTTATTCTTTATGCTGACCGACTTACCATTTTACAGAATAAAGTTATCTCAATTTTAAAAAATCAAGTACTCTTAAATATTTTTTACTCAAGCCTACAATTGTTTCATTAGTTTCTTGTTGCATCTACAGATTTATGGTTGTGAGATCTACAATTCATTTACTTTTTATTCTCCTGTACGTAACTTTTATTTTTAAAATTTCTGAGATTTACATTTATTTCATTGTAGTATAAATTGTGCTTGAAACTAGTGGAAATAACACGTGCTTGTTATAATTTAGTGATTTTTGGAATATCGTGTTGCAATTGACTGAGTTTGAATCTAGTTTTAGGGTTGTTGAAATTTTGTGTACTTAATATGGATGTTACTTTTCCAAATATAATCTTATGAGCTCAATAGTCTTCAACTTGCTGAACAATGGAAAATCAAACTTCATCTGTTGCTCCAATAATGACTCCAGCTATATAAGATGTATGTTCCATTATTTTGCATTTTCTTTTCAACTTTACTTTTAGTTTTTCTAGATGAAGTTAAACGTAATAATATGCACACATGTAATCATCGTAATCAATAATTTCTTCAACTTGATATAAGTGATTACCACTTTCAATTATGTGTACAATATACATCTACATAAATGCGTATCTTTTTATTAGATACAATTTAAATGCTTACCATTATGTACAAAACTATTATTATTCATTGATTAGTTTTATAGTTTTTTATTTTATATTTTATATGTGCAAGACAATCAAGAGGGTACATGCAAACAATAGTCAACAACAAATAATGAAAATAATCCATCAAAAGCTAGAGTAAAAAGAAAGAAAGGAAAGATAGGAAATTTGGGATCATTTTGATTCATTTTAGGATGAAGATACCAAGGCTCAATGCGGATGATGGTGTTACTTGGTTGTTTACCTTTCCACTAACTGTCCGATCGGGAAGATAACCACAAAGTCTTATATAGCAAACAAGAAAATAAGAAATAATCCATCTCTTATATAGGCAAGGTTTTTTTTTGCTTGAAACCCTAGCCGCCGAGTCCTCTCCTTCGTCTTTCCTTCTCTGCCTCAGATGTCCTCCCCCTTGTCGATTGATCCACAATCCAACCGTCCTCCTGATCCGCCGCCCCCTGTCACGGTTCCTCCGCTTGGTTTTCCTCCTTTATCCCCTTCAGATCCATCTCCAATTGATGATGAAGGATTTACTACAGTGGTATCTCGTAAATGGAAACGTGTTGCTACCAATTCATTTCAAGCGAAACCTGGAATTACGAATAGCGAAAACCCCCAACAGAAAGTGATCAACCCATCTCGACAAAAAAATCTCAATCCTAATACCCCAATTAATAACGACAACCACATATCACAAAACCATATCAGATCTGCTCCTAATAGATGGAATTTCTCTACCACAGCTAGTCGAGCGTGGAGTGAAGTGGTTAAAGGCAATAACATACCTACTTCTATTCCAGTAAAGTTCTATCAACCATGCGAATTCAATTCCGTTCAATGTGCCAAAATGTCGGATGAGGTTGTGGTAAAAGCTAAAAAACAATGGGACAATGCAATAGTGTATACGTAGTTGGTCCTAAACCGTATTATCCATTTTTCAAAGACTACATTATTAGAGTCTGGAAACCAGAAGATGAATTCTCGATTTACTCGAAAGAAAACGGATTCTACGTAATAAAATTCAACAACAAACAAGATTGTGATAAAATTCTAGAAGGAGGACCATATTACTACAACAAAAAATTGATGATGATGAAAAGGTGGTCTTTGGGAATGCAACTCAACAAAGAGCTTCTTCACTCAATCCCAATCTAGATTCGTTTTCCTAATCTTCCCCTAGACTATTGGACAGAATAAGGGATTAACCGGATTACATCGGTGCTAGGCTCCCCAATTAGATTGGATAAATACACTGAAGGTATCATCAAAATTTCTTATGCTAGAGTGCTAATTGAAATAAAAAACTCCTTCAATTTCCCTAGTAAAATTCCTATTATAACTGAAAATGACAAAATGACATGGCAAGAAGTGGTCTATGAATGGAAACCATCGATATGTACAAATTGCTCAAGTTTTGGTCACGCTGAGATCAACTGTCAATTTAATAAAGTTTGGAAACCAAAAATGTATGATAAACCCACAACCGAAGGAAATTCTGACATGATTATTGACATTGATGGGAACCATTTGGCAAAAGAAGAAAGTAACAAGCAAGTTCCCCAAGATTCTCAATCCAATACTAATATGACAACAGATGATGCAGAACTTGAAAAATTCATCGGACAGAAGCTTTTTAAGACAGACAAGATTGAAGCATCTCAGAACATTTCAGTAAATGGACAAGTTATCCAACCAAGTGTAGACAGTTCGAATGTTATTACAAATGCAAATCCAATAGAATTGAACAAAGAAAATCATAAATTACTACAGAAAAGGTACACAAAATCAGAAAATAATAATGTTGTCTCAAATAACATTAATGAAGACTGTTCTGATATGGATACAAGGACTGATTCTCTTGACAAATATCCCATCTCCCTGAGCAATTCAAAACACTGCAACACGCGAAAAATCAGGACTGACGAAGCCCCATTTGAATTTAAAGCCACACCACAACATGACGTGGTAGATAACCCTGCATGGATATCCATTGTCAATCAACTAAAAGGCAAGAATAAAAACTCGAAGAAAGCTAAATTATTGGGGAATGCTACTACCCCAGAAAATAGTAGCAAAGTTGAAAGCCATCAGTAGATGGAGTTCCTCTTCTGGAACATTAAGGGTATGAACGCCCTTGTCAAACAGTTGGAAATTATTAGGATTTTGAACAGTAACAGATTTTCTTTTATTAGCATTCTTGAGAATAAACTATCTTTAGATAGTATTGATAAATTTACGAATAAAATTCAACCTAAATGGAATTTCTCTCATAACATTTTAGATGATCAAAAAAGTCGCATTCTCAATTTCTGGGATTCGACACAGTGGTCTAACATTATATGTCACACAAATGATCAATACATCACTTGCATCCTTCATAATGCTAGTGGACTCAGCATGATTTGTACTGCTGTTTATGCATTTAATGATGAAATGAGGAGAAAAGATCTATGGAACTATATCATTGATCAATCTATGAATATTAACCTTCCTTGGATAGTGGCAGGCGATTTTAACGCTATTTTAACCCCTACTGATAGACTAAATAACGGCATTCATAATGATAGGGGTGATCAGGAATTCATAGATTGTATTAATAAATCTAATCTCATTGAGCCAGACTTCTCAGGTAATCACTACACATGGAGAGGAGGACTCAATTTCTCTATACATAGTAAAATAGACAAAGTCTTTGTTAATAAGTTATGGACTGATAAGTTTAACCATTTTGGTATAAATTTTGGTAATTATTCCATAAGCGACCACACCCCTACCATGATTAAATTTGTAGAACAAAAGAAAAGTAGAACTTGCATACCTTTCAAGTACAATAATGCGTGGCATCTTCAACAAGGCTACTAGAACACTGTTCAGATGGCGATGGAGCAGGAATCCTCAGGTAATGATCTTTACATTCTCCTCTGTAAAATTAAAAATGTAAAAGCTGCTCTGAAAACATGGTCCAAAACAAAATCCAACATATACTCTCAACTGGAAAAATTAAAAGAGGACGCTAATAACACCTACAATTAATTAGTGCGAGATCCTCTAAATATCAACCTTTCGGAAGAATATAGTGCAAAGAATTATCAGATTCATGAAATTATGAGAATTATTGCGACAGAAAACAAACAGAGAATGAAGATTAACTGGTTGACGAAAGGAGATAAACCTACAGAATTTTTTTTCTCCTATATTAATTCTAAGAAATCAAGCAGGAGAACTAATCTTATTCTAAATGACAATGGGTATTGGTCATCAGCATCAGAAAATATTGCTCTTTCAGCCATAAAATATTTTTCAGACCTTTTCACTACGCCGAGTAATACATTTCAATTTCCAGACATAACTTGCAAGAAAGTTTTGTCAGATAACGCAAAAATTAGTCTATGCAGACCCTTTCTTCTTGAGGAAGTGAAAAATGCTATTTTTCAAATTAATGACAATAGTTCACCTGGACCAGATGGCATCAACTCCAAATTCTACAAACTCCACTGGGAACAAATCAAATATGATATATGCAATGCTATGAATGGTATTCTTAACACTGGGAAAATTATTAAAGAAATAAATCATACATTTATTTGTCTTATCCTAAAAAAACCAAATGCTACAGATATGACTGACTTCAGACCGATATCATTATGCAATGTGTTGTATAAAATTCTAGCAAATCTTCTCTGTAATCGTATGAAAAGTTATTTGGATGATCTTATCTCTTATAACCAGAATGCTTTTATTCTTGGTAGAGTAATCACAGAAAATTCCCTTATGGCTTACGAAATGATTAGAAGCTTTAACAGAAAAGATTCTAATAATCTATGTCTGAAAATTGATTTGCATAAGGCGTATGATAAAATCAACAGAGAATTTATTCATCATATGCTGATATCGATGAATTTTCCCCCTCAATTTGTGGATCTAATTTATGAATGTGTCTCTACCCCAACTTTTTCGGTTCTAATTGAAGGCACACCATATGGGTTCATTAACAGTTCGAGAGGTCTTCGGCAAGGTGACCCTCTCTCACCGTATCTATTTGCCATAGCTATGGAACTACTGACTATAAAATTTGACATGGAATTCCTCAAAGGTAATATTAAACCCATATACCCAACAGAACCGTTGATTACTCACTTGATATATGCAGATGACATTCTGGTCATAGCCAAAGCTTCTATTCACAATGCCGAGTGTATCAAGCATATCTTTCAAGACTTGAATAGTATTGCAGGATTGGAATTAAATAGCAATAAATCTATGTTATTTCTTAGTAAAGGCGCCACGAACAAAAATCAAATTGCTAGCATTTTAAACTTGAGCATTGGCAGTCTGCCAATAATTTATTTGGGCATCCCTTTATCGAATAATAAATTAAGAGCAAGGGATTTCAGATTGCTGATAGACAAAATAAATAAAAAAATTCGGCCATTGGCAAAGTAAGATGCTAAATATAAGTGGTAGAGCTGAATTAATAAAAACTGTCATTCACCCTCTGATTCAGTTTTGGCTGCAGTTTTCACAATTTCCAATAACTGTTATTCAAAGAATCAACTCATTGTGTGCTAATTTTTTGTGGAATTCTAAAAATCACAAAATGAGTTGGGAAGATCTGTGTAAAACTAAGGACGAAGGAGGCTTTGGTATAAGGAAAATTGAAGATTTATCTAAAGCAGTGGCTGTTAACCTATTGTGGAAATTTATTAATGGTGAATCGCTTTGGGCTAAATGGACTAAAAATAGATACAATAAAAAAGATAACTTCTGGTCTGCTACTATGAATCCAACTGCTTCATTCATTTGGAAAACATTACTTCGTGCTAGACAGTGGTGCAATGGTCTCATAAATAGGAATATTGTTAATGGAGAAACCACAAATCTATGGTTTGATCCATTGATCAATGGATCTACATTAATTAATAGAGTTGGTAGGAATGCCATGGATGTGGTAAATGAGCATAATACAACTGTTTCTGTGTTAATTTCTAATAATAGCTGGAAACAAAGCATGGACAATATTCCTTCTCAATTTCACAATATAATTCATAATATTAACATTCAAACACAAAAGGAAAAAGACTATTGGGTTTGGAACCCGAATAGCAATGAACAATGCACTATGAAATCAGCATGGAACCATGTCAGAAACAAGCATACAGAACATTTCTGGACAAAAATTATACGGGATAAAGGGTGTGCGCCGAAAATGTCTATTTGTGCGCTTATGGCCATACAGAATAAGTTGAACACTAAGGAGCGAGTTAGCAGATGGAACTCTAATATAGATCAACAATGTACTCTTTGCTCAAATCATTTAGAAGGCAGGGATCATCTTTTTTTTAACTGTTCATACTCGAGAAGATTACTGGACAATATCATGCAGAAAATTAAGATTGACTGTAATCATAATTGCAACATTAATCATATTCTGGAATGCATTAGCTAAAGACAGGGTAAGGACACTATACTTAGACAAATTACCAACTTAACTTTCACTTCCCTCATCTGGAACATATAGTGCGAAAGGAACAACAGAATTTTTAGAGGAATCGAGATGCCGAAATCTATCAGAACTACCCTAATTTTACAAGATATTAAAATACTTTTAAAGTATATATTGCAAAATCAAGTGATGAATTCAGAGACGAGACTTATCTTGGCTAATCTGAGCTTCGAAGTTCATCAGCAACCTCCATGAATAATTCTCGGTCTCATCTCGAATGTGTCTGCTTTCGATCTTGCTTTTCTTGCCTCTGCTCTTCATCGAAGAATTTGGACTCTGGAGCTGGTGGTTGCTTTTGGATTTTTTATTAGATCCATTTCTTTTCCGATCTAGTTCCTTGTTTTCTCTCTCCTGGACGATTCTACTTCTCGGAGATAACTTACTCCTCGTTCTGCTGGAGCTGATGTTCTAAACCACGTGTAGTCCTCTTGTTGATTTCACGTGTTTGGTTCTTTTATCTCTTTTATTTGTATTCTCGTGTCTATAGATCAAGGTGCTTTTAAGGATGATTTTGAGTGCGTATTGTGTTAGTTTACTCCTCCATCTTTTCAACTCCTTGATTTCTATAGACATGATTTTATAATGTTAATATATGGAAGTGATATGTACTCTTTTCCCTTGTAAGGCACCCGTTTAGGTTAGGGGGATTGCAAGGTTTTAATGAGCCATATCATGGAAATATATGCTTTCTTCTCTTTTGTTAATAAAGTACCATTTCCAAAAAAAAAACTAACTTCAAAGCCCACTACAAATATTGTAAGAAAGAATATCACTCCGATACTAATAAAAATGGCACATCAAGTTTGAAAACTCACATGGCTTTATGCAAGAAGTTTCCACATAATAAGGATACTAAGCAAACACACAAATTAATCTTAAAATTGGGGAAAATGGCAAACCTATAGTTTAAAGTGCGTGGAAATTTAATGCAAGGATGTTAGAAAAGCATCATCATATTTTATAATTTTGGATGAGCTTCTATTTAAAATTATAGAAGGAGTTGGATTTAAATATTTTTTGCCTAAAGCACTCGGGCCTCAATTTCATTGTCCATCTAGGTTTACCATTCAAAGAGATTGTTATGAAATATATCTAAAAGAAAAGGCTAAACCAAAATCAATTTTGCATGATTCTTTTTTCACGCTTTGTCTCACTACCGATACATGGACATCAATATAAAGAATTATTTATATGTGCATAACTAGTTATTGGATAGATGATGATTGGATGTTAAAAAAAATAGTGTTAAATTTTTGTCTTATATATTTCGAGTCATGGAGTTGAAGATTTAGGTAAAGCAATTGAAAAATATTTAATGGATTGGGGTATTGATAAAGTATTTGTAATAACAGTTGATGGTGCTAGCTTAAATGATGTCATGGTTAGCTACTAAACATAGATTTAATAACTCAAAAGGAACCATGTTAGAAGGTAAATATTTACACATGCAATTTATTGCCCACATTATTAAACTAGTTGTAAATGATGGTTTAAAAGAAACCAGAGAATCAATATCATGCATAAGAGTTGCAGTTAGATACTTGATATGCTTAGAAGTTCCTACTAGATGGAATTCTACATACGATCTAGATTTGAAATATTCAAAAATTGCATTTTGCTTGAGAAATTGGAATACAATAATGGGTTATGCTTAGAAGTTCCCACTAGATGGAATTCTACATACTTGATGCTTGACGCAACACAACAATGTGATCATGCTTTTGAGAGGTTTAATATTAAAGGTCGATTTTTTAGAAGTGAGTTGGAAAAGGAGGGAGGGGTGCCTATGGAAATTGATTGGGATACTGCTAGAAAGTTATGTGTATTTCTAAACAAAATTTCTGAACTCACTTTGCTTGTAACTGGTTCTTCATATGTAACTGGCAATAACCATTACATGAAATAAGCAAAGTTGTTGAATGCTTAGAAAAACTGCAAATGAGTATTGATCCTAATTTACAACGATGGCCAGAAAAATGAAAGAAAAGTATGATGAATATTAGGGAAGTTGGGAGAAAATAAATATGTTAACTTATATTGCTGTTTTGCTTGATCCTCGATGGAAATTAGCTTTATAGAGTATTCACAAGAAGTACTATATCCCTCCATATATATATAAAAGGTTCAACTAAAATGCTACTTTGTAACTATTCAATGAATACAAATCAAAATATGGAAGCTCCAATCAATTTAGTGAGGTGGCTAGTATATTTGAAAGTGATGAAGATACAATGATTTAAGAGCTTGTTTTAAAAGTTTGAAAGCCTTGAATAATTATGGAGCAAGTCATAATTGGAGAAATATCTCGATGAAGAAAATGAGATTGATTCTATAGAGTTTGGCATTTTAAAATATTGGAAAGAAAATTGTTTAAGATTTCATATCCTTTCGAAAATGGCTCGTGGTGTATTGCCTGTCTCGATATCTATGATAGCATCTGAATATACATTTAGTACCGGCAGTCGCATTCTCGATCCATTTAGAAGTTCATTGATGCCTAAGATTATTCAGTTTCTTGTAGCATCGAGGATTGGTTAAGAAACACTTTTTCAGTATCTAAAATTGATTATGATGAAGACTTTGGCACAAAAGAGCGTAAATACATATTGTTTGATAATTTTTATTTAATTTGCATACATATGAAATGTTTGGTGATTTTAATACTTTTCCCTTAGATATGAGCAAGTTGGCATTTGATCCTATATCAAACATGTGAACTCTGTTCTTTATTTACTATGCACTTGCAGTTTGGTAAGTGTACAATTTATTTCCATTGTCTTATTTTTATTTATTTATCGATTTACAATTATGATGTTATTTTATTCTTTAAAATATTCATTTGCTTATTTAGAATATTTTTTACAAATAAATAAACTAGACATTCTGATTTACTCAATATATGATACAAGCAACAAATGAAGAACATGTAAAAGAATGTTTCTGCTTTCCTACTTCCATCAGGTATCATTTCTCATGTTTCATACCAAAAGTTTTTTATATGTGTTCTTTTTTATTTTTTGTTACATGGTTATATACTTGGTTGTATGAACTGTGAATTTAGTCTAAGAAAAAAGAATTATGAACTCAACCTGGAAAAATGTTTAGAAACATTCAATATGCAATGAATTTTTTTTCTTGATTTTCTACCATTCATACTCAAAACCAAAGTATTTATATTTTAATACATAAGCATGTTCATGATGATCTTCCATGTTTATTTCAGGATTGGTTTATTAAAGTTTGGATGGGAATTGTTGAAGGCTTGCTCAGTAATATGAAGATCATGGTTTGGTTCCAATTTTGACCATGCACTGCTTTTAGTGTTCATGTTTTGGTCTTAAGCAAAGTTTCTATATAAGCTTTGGATTTTTTATTTTGTACTATTTTGTTGCTGATTCCCGATGATGTTTTGTAACTTTGGATTCCCGATGGTTTTGAAAATCCATTATGTACTACTTTGTTAATGATTTCTGATCATGCATTGCTTTAAAAATCCACTTTGGAGTTTGAAAATCCAGTTTTGATCATTCACTACTTTTAGTGTTCATGATTTTGAAAATCCACTCTATGCTATTTTGTTGTCAATTCTTGATGATGTTTTATAATTTTGGATTTTTCTATAAATGTGAATTGCATTATCACTTTTTTATGGAAGTATCATAATGGATAAGTTAGTTTTTCTACTATTTATATAAACTAGCTCTATTGTTTATGGAAATTACCGTAATGTATATTCATAGTTGTTGTTCAGTACATTTTTTATCACCCTGTACTTTATTTTGTACAACAAAAGTTATGGCCCAGCTTAAGCCTAAGCAAATAAACCGACCAAATCAAACCGCTTATTTTAAGTTTGGTTATGTTTGGTTTTGAGATAAATTGGTTCAATTTGGTTTGGTTTTTATTTACTGAATTGTTTTATTGGTTTTGATAATTTTGAAAAAATAAAAATAAACTGAACACGCTGAACGCTCAGCTCTACTCACGAGTAGACTGAGAGACAAGTTAGTGTGACTACACATGGTAGCTGATCCGTGGAGACAAGAAGGAGGCTTAATATTAGCTATGGGCTTTATTACATATATTTCAATGCGTACTGCTTTGAGTAGTCAGCACTTATTTATGTTATTAGAGACAACTTCTTTATTTGTAGTCATTTATGTATTTGAGAGATATTGACTCATTTACTTAATGTATGGTCGTTTAGGAGATTTTATATTATGATATTTCGAGGTTTATTTATGAGCACTTTATTTGATCATATTGTTGTCTCGCCTGCTTTTATATTTATATTCTATTGTATTTTATCTATGCGCTATGAGATACATAATAAATTATTGGATTATTAATCAAATTTAAAAACAAACCTTCAGTGGGTTAGATGCTTAGCAGCATATGAGACCTGTTTATAGGCACTAGACATGGAGGGGTGCTTCATTTGATATTAGAGCTTAAATTTAGCGAATACCTAAGTTGTTCGTAGAGTTTAATCTATTATATATTGGGTAAGTGACACCCTAGAGTGGAATTAACGTGATATGGGAGAATGTACTTATTATTTTGTGATTTTCAAAACTGCATGCATGGTAGCACTTATACACATACCACCACCATATATTACTCCTTTTAAAGTATAGAAGAATCATTCTTATTGAGCAACTAAGAATAAACTGAAGGAAAAGAAATGCAAATGCAACACCAAATGTTGTAGCCAAAGAGAAAGTCATTGGGACATATGAAGCTACTAAAGCTGGGAGCATGCAAGTAGCATTCAACTAGTATACAAGGAAGGTGATATAGAACACCCAACTTTATAGAAAGTAATAGTGTTTCACTTCCAATGCTTCAACTCAAACCCAACTTCTTCGCTCAATGATAGTCATGTCATGATTTAACTATAATCAAAGTGGAGTATTCACATTAAAGCTCAATATTATTCTCAAGTCAATAGAACAACATCGTCAATTGAGATTTTCTATTTGACATAGTTGTTATTAACCAAGAGGAAACTCTCGGATGAGTTATTTCATAGTCATTCAATAACTATCAGTACGTAACGCCTTGATGCCCTAATAGCCATGAATAATACATTATCCAACATTTGAAGAGTGTTACGTACTCTAATCTCAACAGATGTCTCGATATCCTTTCTTGAAACATCTTGATCATAAGAGTTTAAAATAATATGTTATCTACATTGTGATAAATTTCTCATGGTTACAACTCCTTGTAATTGTTGTTTCACATAATATACCATTTAAGCCTTTTTATTTAATGTACTTTAAATTAATTTCTTAATTAACTATATCATAATATATAACAAAGTATATAATAGAAATCAAATACCTTTATTACAAACAAGATTGATTATAAAGTTAAATATATGTAACGAATTACATACTTCCTCCTATGATATATCCACAACTCTCTTAATCTTCCACTTGCGCTTAAAGTCAATTATGGAATTTTAATCCCGTCATATTGATCAATTTTATCAGAACAGTTTGGGTTAGTCCCTTGGTGAACAGTTATGCAATATATTTTTAATTACCCACTATATCAATCAACTCTTTCCAATGCTGATAAACTGTCTTTTCATATGGAAATTTTCGGAGTATGTTTCTTGACTTCTAGCGAGATGAAGGTTCTTTCGCAAATCACATATCGGCATTATTATCATATAACAATGTCTTAGGATTCACAACATTTGGAATCACTCCTAGCTCGGATATAAAGTTGTGTTATATATGTATGTATGTATGTATGTGTATATATATTCACGTGTGCGTGCACGTGTATATGTATATGTATATGTACACACACACATATATGTATAGATGCGCATACACATATATATGTATGTATGTATATAGCATTTGTTGCGGTGCTATTTAAGGCGATATACGTAGTCTTTTGGTTGAATAAGTCATAACATTTTTCTTTGGAACAATCCCTACTTAGAGCTCCTTGACTAAGATTTTACATGAAATTAGGATTGACTTACCATACTTGATAATACTTATGAAGTTTGAGCTTGAGTACTCCTTCACAAAAAATTTGTTGCTTCTATAAAAATTCTTTAGTATTTCGTAAATATTCAAGAATACCCATAACTCACTACACCATACTGTCATTTTTGTCACATCCCAATGCGAAAAATTTACCACGGTCTTGAGCCATGGCAATTTTTCTATGGTTTTTAGCCATTGCAAAATAAATGGCAACGGTTGACCATGGAAATTTTGCAAGTCTCCAGACCATTGTGAAGTACCTTTAATTTTTTAACCCTCCTTCATACATTATACTCTCAAATGCTACATCTGTTCAATACATTACTATAATAAACACAATGTTCGTTCCATAAAATTTGCCTTAATTACGTCAATCCGCCCCTCCATGCGTCACTCCTCCATCTCGCGTATTTTTTCGGCTCGCATACTTCTCTAGCTCACCGTAATTTTGTCGTTCCATAAAATTTGATCGCGTGCTTCTCCGGCTTGCTCTAATTCTATCGTTCCATAAAATTTACTCATGGCATGAATCTCCATCTCGTGTGAGTCGCTCTATCCTCTGTCTTTCCTCTCATTCGCGTTGCTCACACCTCTTACTTACATCACTCTGCCTTGATTCTAGGTGTGGCAGTCGATGCCTAAAATAAGAATGATTTATTCTTTTATATCTATTCATTTAGTGTATTATTGATTTACATGTCCAATTGGTGTATCTACTAGTGTATTTTGTTTTTGCTTATTTTAGTTTCAAGTTATTGTTTGCTTTGCTATTATCATATTGCTAATGTACCTTGTGTCGTTTTTGTTAAGAACATAAGTTTAGTTATCCTTTACTCATTATCTTGTATGTGTATTAAGACTATTTTAAGCTTGTTTTTCACTTTATGTCATATATGAAGTGGTTTAGTTAATTCTCAAAATGAAAAATATAGTTAGTGGATATTACCGCACTAAATTCTTAAAGTGACTTTTGATTGAGAGCTTGTATATTAATAATATCTATTTTGGTTTTTAATTAGAGCAGGTTATCAAAATTCCACATGTTTTTTATGCTTAAAGAGAAAGTTTCATATTTTATGACTTATAACACTCAAACAAAACATCAAATATTTGTTTATATTATAATTAGTTGCATCTTATCTCTTACTTATAAGATGTCATCGATTCTAAGTTGATTTGAGATGAAGATATGTAGGACACATAGAAAAAGAATAGTCATAAAGAAATCTAAAACCAACTAATTAATGATTTGGTGGAAAAATCAATTAATGCACCATGTCGAAGAGGTACTGACAAATAACTTAATTAAATTTCTCCATTTTTTTGCTCTATAGAGTTGACGGTACTGTAATGATCTAAATTTTTATGCAAAGAGTTATACAATAAATAAACATGTACCTAACTTATCATATAATCCACAGTGGACGCTTTCACGCAACAATGCAATATGTTAATGTGCATAAAATAGTTCAACTAATTTAGCAAATGTCAACAATCCGATGATGACTATTCCTCAAAATCAAAAAGGCATGTAAAGACTGAACATTGCAATTCTATAGTTTGGGCATGTTGCCAGAAATGTTGCAATATGGGCAAACCATGGAAGCTCCATTTTGTGTTATTGCCAAAGGTCATAAATAAATAAGTGTAAGAAAATAGCTTTTTTTTAATAGACATTCACAAGTTTAACATGATTTTTATATGGTATTTCAATTGAGATGGTGATTACACTTGGTCAGAGTTGTTTCAATGAAAAAATTAGAAACACAACATTAGCAAAAAAAAGGGAGGTACATTCAAAGAGAACTTTTATAATGTAAACGCATAGACATGAATTTCAAATATAACTTATGAAACTTGACGACATATTATATATGACATAGCAGGAAAATATGTCTTCTAGTATAGATAAGTAGTGGATGAAAGAATCTGATCAAAGAACTACATAATATGTGGAAGAAATGCATAAGTTTATTGAATTCATTGTACAAAATGGTGGTAATAAGGAAACCTAATCTTGTCCTTGCACATAGTACAAAAATATGAAAATGAAGATTAAATTAGAAGACAATCATTGTCATTTTCTTAGATGGAAAATTGTCCAATCATATAACATATGGCATTTTTATGGGGAAGAGTTGACGGAGAAGCAAAAACAACCAGTTAGTCATGCCATAAGTACCGATGAGTCTAAACATTCTACCATGGAAGATATGGTCAATGATGCTGATAGATTTCATCATTTTCAACTTATAAGTATGTTGTCCGAATATTGAGGAATCATCTACGGTTGATTTCGATTGGCAGCCTACTCAAAGTAAGAACTATAAATCACCTTTTGGTAGTGCAAAAGAGCCATTGTATTCTTCATGTCCAAAAGAATAACAAAATTGTATGCCATTGTGAAACTGAATAGCTTAAAAATCCAATATGGCTTTTCGAACAATGGTGTGAATGTTTCCTCGAATTTATAAAGGAGTTACTCCCTGAAGGTAACACGCTACCGACATAGTACCCCGATATGAAGAAGATGATTAATTAAGTTGGGATAGATTACAAAACTTATGATGCATGCATAAATCACTGCATTTTATACTGGAAAAATGATGCAAATAGAGTTTCTTGTATAATTTACAATGAACCAAGATATAAGACAACATTCAACGAAGAGAAAAGAGTCACCAAAGTACCTCAAAAGACATTAAGGCATTTTTCTTTAATTTGTAGATTGAGGAGACTATATATTATACCATGGATGGTAGATGCTATGACTTGGCATGGTCATGCTAAGTGTGATCCAGTTGTAATGCGTCATCCATGTGACATTTCTCAATGGCGAGCTTCAGATTCTTTTGATCATACGTTTGGTGTTAAACCATAAAATAGCAATGGATGGTTTTAGTCCACATGCATCTTTAGCTAACCGTTAAAGTTATTGGCCAGTAATTGTAGTACCATTTAATCTTCTTCCATCCATGTGCATGAAAAGGAAGTTCTCAATGTTGACATTGTTGATTTCTAGGCCAAAACAATCAAGGAAGGATATTGATGTTTATTTATAACCATTGATGGACGAGTTAAATCAGTTATGGAAAGGAGTCATTACATTTGACTCATTTAGTAAATCTGAGTTCACAATGAGAGCTTGGATGTTATGGGTAATTCATGATGATCCTACACTTGGGACTTTATCGGATGCACAACTCAAGGCTATTTTTCATGTCCTATTTATGGGGAAGACACTTGTTTTTATTATCTACCTGAAAGTAAAAAGATGTGTTATATAGGACATCGAAAATTTCTTCATTCCAAACACAAGTTTCGAGACGATAATACAAACTTCAATAACGAACAAGAATATCATCATCCTCCATGGCCATTGAATGTTTATCAAGTTAAAGAGAAGGTAGTGAATATCAAGATAAAAATTGGTAAAAGCCAACAAGAAATCGATCGAAAATGAAAAAAGAAAACCAATGAAGAAGAAGTTTGATAATGTTCCTGCATGGTATAGGAGGTCCATCCTCTTTGACTTGCCATATTAGAAAGCAAATTTGGTCTGGCATAAGGTTGATGTTATTCATACAAAGAAGACAATCACTGAGCATCTCATCAGCGTAATTATAGGTCATAAAGATAAATCAAAAGATGACGTCAATGCATGCAATGATTTGAAAACCATGGGTATAAAACAAAAATTATGGATGAGAGAAGATCGTGAAACAAATAAAATAACTATACCAGAGGAAATTTTCACTTTGTGCAGAGAAGAAAAGAAACTGGTTTGCACTGTTTTGAAAAACCAGAAAGTGCCTAGCAAGTTCTCTTTTAACTTCCATAATAAAGTCACATGATTACCATGTCATAATGCAATAATTACTTCCGGTATTAGTTCAACATTCTTATCGACAATATATGGATCTATGTAACGTTGTACATCATACAAGTCTATTCTTTAACATTTTGTGCTCAAATGTGGCCAACTGGGAATATCTTTAAAAGCAAAAGCTAGTTTGGTAGAAGCAATGTGTGTATTTGAAAAAAAAAATTCCACCTACATTTTTGATATCAGTATCCACCTTATGGTTCATTTAGCCGATGAAGCATTGATTTGCGGCCCTATTAGATATAGGTGGATGTATCCTTTTGAATGGTAACTTATTAATTTTAGTTTTGTTCATCATCATTCGATTTAAATAGTTACCATTATTTACAATTGAGTACCTGCATAGGTTGATGAAAACATATAAATTACATGTGCACAACAAAAGATATATTGAAGGGTGTATTGTAGAAGGATATATTGCACAAAACACTAGTCTTTACTGCATGAGTATATGCCAAAAGGAGGCAATGGCACTCATAAACATACTCGTGAGCATTTTTAGATGAGGATGAGTTTGCTGGTGAGGTGCCTCTAGATAGTGGTAAAGATATAACCTTAACCCAAGTGCAGTATGAACAAGTTCATGGATGTGTCCTTAATAAGTATGATGGATTGGATGAATGGGAGAAGTAAGTCCACAAAATTTATCCTGAATTTTCATTACTATAAATTAACAAATATATACGTTTTGAAACATGTTTATCGCAGGAGGTATAATATCTATGTGAAAAGTAATAAATCTCAACTCGAAGTAGGGTCACATCCATAAAAGCCTATCAAAGTTTTACTCTATGGTTATGTGATGAAGTTTACCCATTCTTAAGTATTTCATGTGTATTTAAGTGGATCATAAACTGTCATGATTATGCTTTTCACTTATTGTGTTTTTTTAGTTGGTGAAGACCAACGATGTTGATTCAACTCTTTAGCGGTTGGTAAATGGGCCGAAGTTTAAAACACGTAGTTATATGAAGTACCAAGTGAAAGGATTTACATTTTCCCCAAAAAGTTACAAAGATAAGATGGTAACACAAGATAGTGGTGTATGTATGGGAGCAATTATAAAATTTAGAGCGAGTAGGAAGGATAAAAATTACAAGATGTTGAAAAAAGTGATACAATATTGGGTTTTTATGTTTTTGTTTAGTCCTACATCGCGGGATAAGTTCAATCCCAAATTCCAAAGCATATACATAAAGGAACCTATATAATGGAAATTATTTGTATCTCTTCCCGTAATCTTCTCTCTTAGTATTAATAAAATCATTCTCCCTTTAGTGGACGTACACTATCACATTATTAGTAGAACCACTTTAAAAAATTTGATGTACTTTCCTTTCACTTAATATTTTTTGGTTAATTTCACCTTTATGGTGAACAATCCCAATAATTTTATTTGATATTTACCATTCTATTTTGATCCTATTTGTTTCCACATCGGTGTTATTCAGTTATATCTACTTAGAAGGATTAACCCTAACAATCTAATATCAAAGCATCTAGGTTGATTTATAGAAGATGCAGGAAGGTACGGCAGAAGAAGGAGCTATCCTGTTGTAACAAGACCTTATGTCAAAGGTTCTTATGTTGCATTTAGATCTCAGTTGGCAATAGAAAGGTGGAACGAGGATAATATCTTCAAAAAATGGCAATGGAGGATGAATGCTATTCTAAAAAGGAATATGGTTCATCAGGTAGTAATTGACACCGAGGAGTTATCAGCTGAAATTTCTACCGCGGATGGGAGTTTACCACTCTGCAGCTGACCATAGGAGAAAATGTTATCTCGAAAATTAGCATGGAAACCAATGCTAAAGGAATTTGGACTAAACTGGAGAATCTCTATATAAAGAAATCACTCACTAACAGTTTGATTATGATGAAGACGTTTTTCACCATGAAGATGAGTGTGGGTGCTTCAGTGAAGATGCATCTTAGTTTCTTCAATAATCATGTAATGAAGATGAAGACCGTGGATTTGAAGGTGGAGGAAGAGCAGAAGGCGATGGTTCTTTTATGTTCCCTTCTAGAGTGTTACATAGGTTTGCTAATAGTCTTATCTATGAGAGAGACACCTTGACTGTAGATAATGTGAAGTCGGGTCTTCTATCTGAATACTTAAGGGATCAGATGTAGGAGATGAGTGAAGAAAGAGAATGGAGTAGTAGTCATGACCTATTTGTTGAGAGAGGAATAGAGGAAAATAAGAATATGAATCTTAGGAGGCGTTCCAAGTCTAGGAAGCCTAGAAATGGTTAAAGAGGAAAGTCTAGAGATGGAAATTGTCATTATTGTAAGAAACCATGCCATTGGAAGAGAGACTGTCCGGATTTGAAGAAAAAGGCTAAGGATGAAAATTCATCGATTGTGGTGGAGAAGACTGTATCTGATGATGTGTTGATTGCAGTAGTATATGATGTAATAGACCACTGGGTATTTGACTCAAGGGAGTCGTTCCATATGATGCCAAACAAGGATTATTTCAGCTCTTTTGTTGGAAAAGATGGAGTGCGGTCCTTAAAGGAAATGATGCTATTTGTAGAGCCATGTGAGAGGGTATAGTTCAGATTAGGATGTTTGATGGAGTGATACGCACTTTAACAGATGTTCACTATGTCCGGGTCTTTGGAAGTCATTGATTTTTTTAGAGCAGTTGGCATCCATTGGATGCAAGATGACTATGGAGAAGGATGGTCTAAGGGTTTCTAAGGGTTCACTTGTTTTGATGAAGGGAGACATGTTTCAAAATCTGTATCTACTGAAGGAAACCACAGTTGTTAGAGAGTCCTGTGTTGGAGTGGATAGTTCTCATGCTTTGGATGCCACTGGACTTTCACATCTAAGATTAGGTCATATTTCGGAGAAGGGATTATAGTTGCTTCATAATCGAAAAATGATCAAAGGAGGAAGCTTTGACAAGTTGGAAATTTTCCAAGAGTGTATACTGGGACAATAGACGAAAGTATCTTTTGGAGTTGGACTTCATAGATTGAAGAGAGTGGTTGATTATATGCATGCAAATGTTTGGGGACTAGTAGCTACTGCTTCCATTAGAGGAGCAAAGTATTTTATTTCCTTTATTGATGACTTTTGTCGAAAAGTTTGGATGTATGTGATGAAGGCCAAATCAGAAAGCTCTGAGAAGTTTAAAGCTCAGAAAGCGCTAGTTGAGAACCAATCTGGTTGTAAGTTGAAGGTGCTTAGATCTGATAACAGTGATAAATTTGTTTATAAGGAGTTCCTCAATTTTTATAAGTAGCATGGTATTCAGATATATTTCACTACATCAGAAGGTCCACAATCCAATGGGATTTCTGAGAAGATGAATCGAACTCTACTTGAGAAGGCACGTTGCTTGAGATTGACGGCGGGCTTGTATATAGGCTTTTGGGCTGAAGCTTTATTGATTGCAGCGCATATTATAAATCGAATTCCTTTCTCGACCATAGATGGGAAGATTCCATAGGAGAAGTGGGAAGGGGGGAAGCAGTGTATCTTGGTTACATTCATAATTTCAGTTGTCCTGTGTATGTTCAACATACATTTGATGATAAGTTGGAGGTTAAAGCATATACAGGCTCATTTATGGGATACACAGATGGTAACAAAGGGTATTGCATTTGGAACCCTGTTGATAGAAAGATTGTGCATTCCAGATATGTAGCTTTTGATGAGTCTGCAAAGTTTTATCCTAAGGAGGAGTTACCTACCATATCAGATGAGTTTGATAAGCCTAAGGAGTTGGAAAAGGTTCCCATATTTCAGCATAGTAGTAGAGTTGTTTCTGTGAGAGATGTAGATGAAATTGATAAGATATCATAGAGTTGTCCATATGTTCCTTCTAGTAGTGTGGGTGATGTGCACAAAACTAGAGGAAGTTCAATACAAAGTGGAGCTGATAGGAGTTTAGACGAAGTTATACCTATTTGGGCCAGTCATAGGACCATTATATCGCCCAAGAGATATGGTGATTGGCAGTATGCGAACCTTAGCCTTCGTGATCAGTTTGATTATACCCTACATGTGGTTCATAATGAGTCATTTGACCTTGAAGAAGCCATGAAGTCGAGTGATAGCTCAAAATGGGTATGCGCTATGGAAGAGGAGTTAGAATCATAATCATTGAGAAAGAACAAGACTTGGGGTTTGGTATCACCTTCTCAAGGAAGCCGAACCATAGGTTGCAAGTGCGTATTCAAGGTGAAGGATGATGGAAGATATAAGGCAAGATTAGTTGTTAAAGGGCTTTCACAGAAAAAGGGAGTCAAGTATGATGAGATATTTTCTTCCTTAGTGAGGCATACCTCTATCGCATTTTGCTTACTATTGTTGTATTCATGACTTAAAGTTGGAGCAACTTGATGCGAAGACCGCTTTCTTACATGATGACTTGAAGGAGACCATTTACATGAAGCAACCAGAAGGATTTGCTGTAAGTAGGAAAAAGAAATGTGTTTGCAAGTTGAAGAAGTCACTTTATGGACTCAAGCAGTCGCCTAGACAATGGTACAAGTGGTTTAACTCTTTTATGCTTTCACTTGGTTTTAATCGTAATATCAAAAACGCTAATGTGTACTTCAAGCATTTAGAGAATGGTAGTTAGGTATATTTACTCTTGTATGCGCATGACATGTTGATTGTTTCCAAGGATAAAACTGAAATTGATAGTTTGAAGATGTAGCCAAAGGCAGAACTTGAGGTAAAAGACTTTGGAGAAGTAAGGAAGATTTTGGATATAGAAATCCAAAGAGATAGAAATCTAAGACTATTGAGGCTCACTAAAAAATATATTTTAGGAAGCTGCTTGCTTGGTTTAGCATTAAAGGAGAAAAAGCAATTAGTACAGTCATGCCTTTGCACATTTAACTTTCTAATAAAGGCTCTCCGATCTCAGAAAAAGACAAAGCTTACATGGGGAAGGTGCCCTATGAGAGGGCAGTTGGTAGTTTGATGTATGTTATGATTTGCACTAGGTCTGACATTGCACATGCTGTTGGATTGGTCAATACATATATGGTGAATCCAAAAAAGATGCATTGGGAGGCAGTAAAGTACATTTTCAGATATCTTAGAGGAACTCAAGATCATGGGTGTAACGACCTGTATTTTTGGCAATTAAAAATATTAAATTGAATAAGAAATTTTGAAATAAAAATGTTTAAAAATGAATATTTATGAATTATTAATGTGAATTTTATTAGAATGCAAATTATGACCTTAAATAACTTATTACAATAAGAAAAATGATGAGAACATATGTTAGGGGGTATTTTAACGACATTGGTTTGAATGCAATTAATAACCGGTTGAATGCATTTTCAATTGATTAGAATAATAAGTGTTAATTTAATAAAGAATAAAATTAATAAATCTATTAAAGGAGTAAACATATGTTTATTTGTTTGAAATGTATTTTAGTTTACAGATTGATTATAGGGATGAGAAACTATTACTTAGTAAGAAATGCATAACTTCTGTTTGTATCTAATATGGTATAAATATGTCTAAATTACTATTAGATAGAAAATAATTATTCTATTTCTCATTACATTTATTTAGTCCATTTTGAAATTCACCTTTGTAATCAACCGAAATTATTGCAACTGAAGAATAAATTTTAAATTAATGGATGTAACTAAAATGTAGCTTATATTTAGCGAAAATAAAAAGGAAAATTTGATTTAATAAAAAGAACATTTTTATCAAATGAAATGAATGTTTCATTTGTGAATATAAATTTAATTTCACTAAAATAAAGAAATTGAATTTTGTTGTACGTTTCAGTTGGAATATTTAATTTATTTAAATATTCAAACTTGATTTGAAATTAACTTTTAATAAAATAAGTTGTTAAGAAAACAACTTGAAAGATTTTCCCAAAATTTTCGATTAGCAACGGTTAGTTAATTCACTAATTTGAAAATTTAGTTGTTTAGCTTAGAAAAAATTATTTCCGTTAACTTGAAAAGTTAGTGTGTTTACATAGGAAAATTTATTTCTTTTCAAATTGAATTCAGAGTTATAGTGTGTAAATAGCAACGTTACAGTGTTAAACTGGGTACACAGCTATTTTTGGGCCGAACAAGTATAGACAACTAAACCAGTCTCCTCGTTAATATAAATAATAGTTATAAACCCTAGAAGCAGCCTTCATCTCATTTTCTCCTCCTTAATCCCGAATTCAACCCTAATTGCTGTCTAATGGCGATTAGCAAATTAAATTGAGTAATTAAATTCAAACCGTTCAAACCCTATCAAATTATATATAGTTGCGAAGCTCCCGACGAATTGAGTTAGCATCTGCAATTTGTATTCCAATCCGATGCCTCATTTGAACATAAATTGTGACCCTTTCTCAGCCATTGAAACTAGGGTTTGGTGATTGACGGTGGAACTTTAACGATGGGACAATCGAAAAGCACTGCAGTGTAGATGAGGCTAAAAGGAGTTGATCTATTAGTTTGGATCATGTTAGATGTGTTTGAGTTCGCCATAAATTGAGGGAGAAGGACGGGATTTGCATGCGTGGTCAGAGGTGATGGCGGCATCATGAGTGGTGGCAACGATCTAGTTTAGTCAGCGATAGGACGTTGATCACGGTGGTGGCTTTGGATTGGTCAGTGGCGGCCTGTAGGCGCATGTGGCAGTAAGGGAAGGTTGGCGATTGTAGGAGGATATCAGGTTCGATTGGGTACGGTAAGGGTTTAGGGAAGGTGGGGGGATTTACAACTTTGCCATTTGTTTTATTTTAATTAAAATTTAAAATTCAAATGTTCTAACCTTCATAACTTTTGCATACGAACTTTGATTCATATGCGGTTTCTTCCTCTGAACTCGTGTTGAAATTCCAAACAACATGAAACTGATTTGGTTAAGTTTGGAGACTTTTGATATTTTAGGCTTCTGTTTTGATTTTTAATGGGCTAAAATCAAAGATGAGTGATTAAACCCACTTACACAATATTAAAATTCCTTCTAGAAGTTAAATTAAAAATTATGATTCCATAAATTATTTTGATTGCTGTTTAAGAAATTAAATTGACATTGAAAACTGAATGCCACTGCTAGTTGAACACCCCAATATTGATAATTAATAATTTCGTGATATATGTTAACCGGTTGATTTGAATATAAATTGCATGTGTATGTTATAAATTGATTATGGATGATGTGTTTGTTTATTTGGATGATATTATTAATTTTGGATATCTCTGTTATCACCCTGTAAATTATTGAACTGTATAAATTATCATTAGGATCATTTAAACATTTAATAACTGGACTTAGAAATAGATTGAAATGATATATGTCTATGACATCTAAATGTGGGTTGACATGATATATACCAATATAATTGAAATTTAAAACAAAATGATCAATTGACCATATGGTAGAAAATTATATACAAATACTGAATTTGGTCAAATGAAATGGTTTCAAATTATTGAATTTGAATTATTTAAATGAAATTGTTTTAAAGGATTTAACTTAAATTTATCAATTTTAAATCGTAAAAGATGATTTTGAAATTTAATGTGAATTTATTGAAATTGAATTATTTTAGAAGGTTAAATATTGAAGTAGTTGGAACTTGAATTTATCAAAATTGAATTATTTGAAATTTGAAATTGTTCAAATTGTAGTTGATTTTGAATTAAAAATTGAAATGGTTTAAATTGAAGTTCCAAATTGGAAATTCGTCTTAAATTGAAATGTTGTTTAAAGTGAAATTTAAAATTTGGAATTGGATTAAATGGTTTAAAGAAAAGGAATCATTTGATAACTAAAAGTAATTTCATTCAAAACTATTTTCAATTAAAACTATTTATTTCAAACTATTTTTAAAGTCCAACTATTTTCAAATAAAACTATTTTATTTCAAACTGTTTTAAATTCAAACTTTTTTAATTAGAACTATTTTAAATTCAAAACTATTTAAGTCCAAATTATTTTATGTTAAAAACTATTCTAGTTCAAACTATTTTTAAATTCAAAGCTGTTGAATCCGAAACTGTTTTAAGTGTAAAGGATTGAATTTAAATAGTGATATTTGTGATATGAAATATGAAAATTGAAATTTAAATCCGATTTGAACTTATTTGTGATACGACATATGATATGTTTTATTGAAATATAAAATGACCATACGGTGTGTAAAATGGATGATGGTTATTAAAGAGACCGAGGCTAGTTGAATGACATACTCTATGTTATTCTACCGAAACCACTTTAATAACCGTGTACGCGGTGGATGCTATCCATAATATAGAGGTTGAATTGGCGACGTTAGCTATATTGAAGTAAGAAAACGATGACGGATGACCTCGATACTTGTGTCAATTTGAAATGACTAAAACAGGAGCCTATGTTTGGCCAAAGGGTTAGCTACCTTTAGGGGCCATTACCCCTTCGTATTACTATATTGATTTTGACTTGATCGGTGCACCTTGATTTAATTTTGGGGGTGATCGACTCGGTCGGCAGTCGTTGCAGCGATGTGTTACGACCAGCCAGAAAGGGTAAACTGGTAGAATCCTGCCTTAAACATTGTCTCACGTGCCTTGTCATATGATTATCCTTATACGAGCCCCACTACGATTTTATTTAGTGTTGTCCTATCATGGCGCCTCCCTGTCTACTGACATTACTGGTTGTGCTACTAAGGTAAACTATAGGACAATACTTAAAAATATGTTAGGGTGGATTAATATAAAGCCTTAATGCTATTTTAATACTTTACTGATATACATTACATATTTAGCGTATTTTACTATAAGATAGTTTAACTGATCCTTAGAAGATAGAAAATCCCGTAATATCTCTTAAGTTATTTGCACTCATATTTCGTATGATATTGATTTAATTTCACAAGAATTTTTAGTTCTGACTCGAGTGTATTGTTTTTTATTATGGTCGGGTCAGCCTGAGTATTTCAGTGTTTGAAGATGTTATTCCTTGAAGATGAAGATGAAGATTAGCGATCATATTTATTAGTATTATTCCGCTGCATTATTTGATATGTTTGTTTATTTTACTCTGATTATGTTGTAAAATAAAAATTTATATTGTAAAATAACTTCATGAACTATTTATGCGATTATTACATTTTATCATTCCGCTGTGAGATTTTGATTATTGTTTTTCTTCTTCTTATTTTTTTATTAACCCCATTGACTATCTGTCTTTTTGGACTGTTTGAGTTAGACATGTGTGGTTTATTGTCGACTTAAATTGTCCAAAATGGTGGGTCGTCTCAATGGGCTTGTTTTTAGTGGTAGAGATATAGAAATTTCAGCTTGGTAGGATTTTATGATCTTGATTATGACGACGATAAAGATCGAAAGAAGTCAACCTCATGTTATGTCTTCACTCTTAGAGGGACACCTAGTAGTTGGAGAGCGAGGCTGTAGACCGTTGTTTCTTTGTCACCAAAGAGGCAGAGCTTATAACTGCTATTGAAACGGCTAAGGAAGTACTGCATTTAAGGCGGTTGATGTGTGGTTTGGGCTTCGTGTATGATGGAGTAGAAGTGAATTATGACAGTTAAAATGCAATTCACTTAGAAAAAAATCTGGCTTTCAGCCGAAGTATTAAGTACATAGAGGTGAGAGAATCATTTCTTGACTCAATGAATAAAGAGAAGCTAATTCGATTTAGGTTCACACAGAGAAGAATGCAACAGACATGTTCACCAAGTCCTTACCTATTGCAAAGTTCTCGAACTTGATCCGCTTATCAAGGTGCTAGGTGCCACACACTAGTACACAGTCAGCTTGTTGTGTCGCCTTATTTACGCCGGTTTAGGTAAAAACCGTAGCAAATAGTATTATATGCGTCGGTTCTTATTAAAAACCGTAGCAATTGGTTTATGAAATGCATTAAAAAATTAAAAAAAATTATTTGCGACGGTTGTCGTCTATAACCGTAGAAAATACACATGCAAATATGGTTATTTGCGATGGTTACGTGTATAACGTTGCAAATAGGGTAAGGCTAAAAATTATTTTCCCGCTTGGCGGTCTAAATTTTTACACTCTCGCTTAAAACCGTATGTTATCTCCTGTCTGAATAAAATAAAACCCTAGGTCTCATTCAATCTCTCTTCTTTCTATTATTATTTAATCATTCAAACTCGTTTCTCTCGTTTCCGCAACTTGTTAATATATTATTTTCGATTTAACACTCGGTCTTCTCTCCTTTTCTCATTAAATTGTATTTTCCTTTGTTTCCATCCAATCCCAATTTCTTAGTAATACGAGAAGATGGTAACAATGTCCGAAGCTGAAGTGAGAGTCATATCAGAAATGAGAGCGAAAGCAAAAACGAAACCTTATCCTATTAAGTAAAATGTCTACAACAATGTCCCTCTTCCTTTCCCCTTCAAAACCAACTTTATCCCCCAAATCACAAAAAACCCCTCCTCCACTCCCCCAAATTCGCCGCCTTTAAAGTCATAATCGAGCACTCAGGCTCCACCAAAATCTTAGAAGTTGAACCCACAGAGACCATACTGGAAAAGACGCTGGAGGAGGGGCTGGAGATGCCTCATGACTGCAAGATGGGCGTTTGCATGACGTGTCCGGCCAGGCTTCTCAACAGTAGCGTCGACCAAAGCGGGTCATACTAAGCGAGGACGTGGTGGAGAGAGGCTATGCCCTGCTCTGCGGTTCTTAATTTTTTTAGAGGTTATTAAATTACATTTAATTGTTGGTGTTTATTTCTGATACTATTTTATGTATAGGCAACATTTTGATAAAAAATTTAAACGAGCTATTATTTCCAGCCTTTTTGATCGAATATCGATGAAAAAATCAATTTTATTAAAATTAATAAGATTTGAAATCATAGCCGTACAATCAAATATACTTACAAGTATGTGTGTGTATATGTATATATTCTTCAATATATATATATATGTATATGTATATGCACATGCGTGTTGCAGTGCTTTTTCTTCATGCAATGTTTGTAACCAACTTTATTAAAATTATATTCTGACTTGACCGATCTATAATGGTTCATATCAGTTTAATAATAAATTCTGTAAAATTAATACGTTTTGACTTGAAATAGGGGAGGAGTAGAATATGAAAAGGAAAATGAAGCAAAATGCATAATTAGAGAAGAAGATGTAATATGTATATTGAGAATATTACTTCCATACATAAATGAAGTATTAGTTAACATCAAGGCTCTATTTTCTAGAGGTCCTCAAACTACCATAAAGGTATTGCTGCTCCTCTTTTACTTTTGAATTCGTTTTTACCATGCAACCTTATTCATTGATATTTACACCTTTTTAGCTGTCTTTAATCGGTTCTATAATGTGCAATTTCTGTAATTTGTATGTACATGGCAGTTGGCAACGATTTTGTTCGTGATGGCCAGATGTGGAAATTCCATTACTATGTGGACCTTATGCAAACTCTGTATGTTTCTGGGCTATCTAATCTTTATGTTTTTTATGCAGCGAAATGTAAATTTGTCATTTGATTAAATTACTGAATAAACTTGTTTGAATTATTGTAGCGTTTTTTTTTGGAGTTTTCACTATACCAAAAGTGCTATCCTCATACTCAATTCAACTGGCTCGTTATGGTAAATTTAACAACATGAAAATGAACATGCATTTTTCTTTCTAAAAAATAGACAAAATTACTTTCTAAAGACACTTGAATGACCAAGTTGCTTCATGTAACAAACCAGTTTCTAAAAACTTTTGTGTAAAAGAAATATGTATGATTATTGTTAAAGGTAAATTTTGGATATAAAGATTTGGAGATGCATGAAAATCGTGTACGCAAAAGAAAGCAGTTTCTGCATCTGTATTCATTTTCATTTGGAATATTTCATCTACAGATGCTCGTGTTTGGACTGGTAATTTATAATTTTTCTGTCATGTACACAATGTTACAAGTTAGCATGACTATTACATATAACATAATGCAGTAAATTCTGTATTATTTATCAAATATAACATAAATGATATTGGTATTTAAAACATTGTAACGTAACAGATTCTCATCTTTTACTGTTTTGGACAGTGTTTATTTTGATTGTGGGAGTGAAGTTGTACAATCAACATTATGCAATGGACTGGCTTGAAGCAAAAGGAACATAAGACATACAGGTAGAAAGTGAAAATGTGGAAGCAATCATTTCATGCAGTAGTAGTGAAGTTACAACAAAGGGAAAAAACATAGCAGTGGAAAAAGATAAAGAAAGAATAACAGAAGATGAAGACCTGAATAAATAACGAGCACTATTGCATGGGGACTAAAGATTTGTGTAGAAAAGAAGGGGAAAAAAAAATCAATAATGGAGAAAGCAAGTAGAAATTGTATAGGTTTTTTAATGATAGATAGATTCTATGTGTTTGTTACAAACACATATTGTATATGCCACATGAATTCGTATTGTATTGTATTATTTGAAGAAATTTAAGCGAAAGCTTGGTCGGAAGCTGCTGTCATCGAAGAATTACACAGATACAGAAATTAAATTCAAAGGTAGCATTTCTTTTTTATTTTCTACAAGCTTTTGTTTTTGATAGTATCAATTTGTTTAATGTCTGTTGTCCAATATAAAGCACATAATTTTTTTATTTCATGCCGATGTTGTTCCAAATTTGATTAAACAAATTGGAATTAGGATTAAAAAAATGAATATAATCATTACTTCTTGTTGTTTGTTTTTTTAATATACAACTCATATGCCTTTTTTTTCCTGTAATTAACTAATGTAGTGAACTGGTTATATATAGGAAAAGTTTGAATAACATTATATATTATTGGATTGTGCTTGTTGCAATTGTTCTGCCGGAACAAAGTGAGGCTTCAGGGTGAGCTGGAATTGCAGTGAACAAGAAGGGTCTGACATTAAGAGAGTTACCTCAGCAGAAATCTCATCACAATGCTAAATTTCGAAAAGGTATCATTTCTTATTAATGAAAATAGCTATTTTTTAATGTCATTGTTATTTAGCCGACAAAGCCGTGTGTACTTATTCGTGTATCCATACCATCTTCCCTTTGCAGTGAAGTTTGTTATGTAGTCAATGTATTAGAGAGTAAAAATGATTGAATATTGTTAAGGAATGCTAAGGAGCAAAAGGTAGAAGTGTGGTGTTGAGAAAGGTGGAGGAGGGCGATTGATTCGCTGTGCAAGGCAGAAGTGGGAGTGGAGTGTTGAGAGGAGGAGGGAAGTGATAGGAAAATGGAGGCGAGGTGCAGCTGTGATGTGCTGAGGCAATGATTGGGAGAGGGGAGTTTGAGGCGAGTTGTTGCAGAAGTGTAGTATCAGTTAGGCTTCAGGTGGGGTGGACTTGTGTGGTTGTGGCAGGTTTGCTTGGATGGTTATGTTTGAAATTGGCCGTTGAAGTTGCATAGTAGGTGGTGGGTTTGTTCAATTGACTGTGGCAGACGGAGGCAGGTTAGTTATGGATAAATGGATGTTGCTGTGGTGAAGTGAGGTTCTGGAGCATGTTAGCAAGAGGAATGTATAGCGTTGAATTGGTGTAGAAACTATTTTTCATTTCATTCTTTACAATGCATATGAAGTACTTGCAATTGTAAACTTGTTTAGCATAGTTTTATTTTTACAGATTCTTAATAATATTTTATAAGTAAATTTGCACATATAACTTCAATGTATAAGGAGATGTTGTACATTTAATTAGCTGCTACCTTTTCAATTATTAGTTATGGTTTAGTAATTTATGTTCTATGTTTTAGTAATTTATGTATAGAAATAGAAAGTTATGTTATTAATGAAATCCATTATGTGAATCTACATTTAATATTTGAAGCCAAATGCTAGTTTATTGTGACATTTATTATAAAAAGCCATAGGAAAAAATAGGCAATTTGCGATGGTTATCTAACCTGATCGTAGCAAAAGGTCATCCTTTCGAAGTCAAAATGACAGTTTATTGCGATGGTTATTTAACCTAATCGTAGCAAAATGTCATTCCTTTGAAGTCAAAATGACAGTTTATTGCGACAGTTGTTATGAAGAACAATCGCAAAAATAGGCAACTTGCGACGGTTGTTTAATCCAACCGTAGCAAAATGTCACATTTTCAAAGCAAAAATGACAGTCTATTGCGACGGTTGTTATGAAGAATAATCGCAAAAATAGGCAATTTGCGACGGTTGTTTAATCCAACCGTAGCAAAATGTCACCTTTTCGAAGCCAAAATGACAGTCTACTGCGACAGTTGTTATGAAGAATCGTCGCAAAAAATAGGTCTGTTGCGACAGTTGCCATAAATAACCGTTGCAAAAAGTAGTTTTCTGCGACGGTTTAAAAATCGTCGCAATAGGTTTTTGCCTGTTGCGACATCCGCATTTGCTACGGTTGATGAACCGTCGCAACAGGGGTTAAACAACCGTCGCAAATGACCGTTTTGTAGTAGTGACATGGTGACAAGGGGGAGAGAGAATTGGTAGATGGAGACGTTTGTTTTTATCGAGAAGATTGATAGATCCTACATGTGAAGGATATGTTTAAACACTTTGTTGGCGGACGGTGGACGGTCCATCGCAACCTCCACAGCGACCCGCTGTGTCTCTAGTACCTAGAGCGGAGGGGAAAGTATTAAACTTTTTTCAGCATCTTAAATATTTTGTGTACGATATACTAATTTGTATCATATTTAACACAGGAGGTTTGACCTACATCCGTCAACTGTAGTTCTATCAGTTTCGAGAGATTCGTACAAGAGTAGGATGATGGCTTGTTGGCCGAAGTGGGATAATATCCCTCCCCACATCCTGGAGTGTATATGGCAAGATTTCATTGTAAGTATAATCTTCTGTTTTCCATTCTCGATTTTGTTTGTCGCTTATTTATTGTTCACCTTTTATTGTTTAATTTTTGGTTGCTTGTTTATCATGAAGTGTAGACCGCAGTGGACGTACAATCAGATGAACTGCAGCTGATACGACATTACTGGATGCAGAAGATGAGGAAGAACTACAGAGATTCCATGTCGGTAGTGAAGCGTAAAGGGCAGAAGCCAAATTGGATGGGAACGAGTGTGTGGAAAGGGTGGCGGGCACATTGAGATAGTGACGAGGCGAAGGTAAATATATTAAACTTTTATTAATTATTTGATTGATACGTATATATCGAAAAATATTTGGTAAGTAAATAATGTATTAAATTTCAATGTACAGGAAGAGTCGGAAAGAAACTCTGCAAATAGGAATAAAAATCCCGTCACTCATCAAGTAGGGTCAAAGTCGTTCCAGCAATATCGCCAGAAGTTGGTAAATTTATTAAATGTGAATTATAAATAGTTATTGTGCTATATAATTTTGAATATACAATAACAGTACATAATAATCAATTTTAGGAAGATGAGGCGCATGTCCCGTGTCATATGGATGTATTTATCCGTACTCATACCGTCGAGCATGAAAATCCAGACGGGACAGTTTCATATACACGGCACGCCGATAAATCGAGAAATGGCCATGTAAGCATATTTTAGTTTATGTACTATTAGTAGTTGTTTTAATTATTAAAGTATAATGAATTAAGATATCATGCTATTAATTTTAACTGCATTTTTATTTGTTCATGCAGGCAAGGTTTATGGAACAACGCCAAAAACTCCTGGAGGATACCGGTCAAGAGCAGTTGACGACGGATGAGGAGGACGTTATTTTTGAGTCTGTCATGAATCCACAATCACGGAACATGCGCTACGGCTTTGGCAATCAAGTGGTAATGAATAATATATTAAGATATAACAATTTAGTAATCTTTTAGTTCTAAAGAACTTCACATCGCTTTAGTTTCAGTAATAAATTTATAGATATAACAATTAACACATTATGCTGTAGCTTTGATAGTAAGATTATAGACTAAATTAAATAAGTATTGCAGGCCAGCAAACAGAGGAGAGCCAACCAAACGGCTAGAGCTGAGATCGATCTAGCAGAGATCGAAGAGTTGAGAGTTAGGGTGGCGCAGCTGGAAGAGCAGAATCGTCGTCAGGCCATTGAGATGACACAGCTGCCGGACCAGCGTATTGCTAAGTACATGCAGCAGTACGGTGGCTGCTTTCCATCCTCAGCTGGTTCGGAAGGTTCTGTAGGTGATTGACCGGAGTGATATGTATGTTTTTTTATTTTGTGTCATGGTTTAGTAAGTTTTGATGATACATTGAGTTTGTGGAGTTGGGTTTGAAATGTTGTGTATATTGTTTGATGACACATTGAGTTGGTGGAGTTGGATTTGAAATGTTGTGTGTATTGTTTGTTGATACATTTGGTGGTAGTAATTTTGACATTTGGGAGTTGATGGTGAGGAGTTGATGAAGGATTGATGTATATATTGTACAATGAGATGTATCTATTATCACATTTGTATATTGATCAGTTCAGTAATAAGTTATGTGAAGTTAAATTATCCAAATTATCAATTGCAGGAACGAGCTTATGGACATCCCGTTGGCTTAGTGGACTTATTTGCTCACACCCACGCATCTAAGCAAGTAGACGAGTCTGGCAAAATCATATATCAGTGGGGTGATCAGGATAAGGTGACTGAGGCATATGTATGCGTTTTTTAATTTCGAATACTTATATCAATAAGTTTATTATTGTTTTTTTTCATTATAGTCAAGGTTACAGGAGGCACGGGCATATGCGCTTCAGCAGTCTGGTCGTGATGAGTTAACACAGGAGGAGCAAGATAACATATTTGACGCTGTTATGGATCCGACGCAGCGGAGTAGACGTTATGGCTTCGGGAACGTAACAGTAATTGATCCTTTTACATATGTACAACAAATTAGCGTTTAGATATATAGTGCTATAATATTTTATAAGCGTTTCCAACCCTTTTGCTATTATTTCTATTTGCAGGCTCGACAAGCTCAAAAGGCCCAAGACAAAGAAGAAATTAAGGAGCTTAGAGCTATGATTGAGCAGCTACAAGAGGAGAATCGTCTGCGAGCTGTACAGATGGAGCAGCTGAATCAAAAGCTTGCGGAGTATGTGCAGAATCATGGTACCTTTCCTTCGTCGTCTGGTGCTTCCGGAGGCGACGACGAAGATGCTTGAGAAGGTATGCTTTTTATTTTTTGTGTTTGAACGATGTATATATTGACTTGGAGATGGCTATAATGTGTTTTAATGTTGTATATATTGGTACGGAGTGGGTGAGAACGATATTTTGATGGTATGTACGTTGTTTGTTGACATGTTTTGTTGGTATTTACGTTGATGGTACGGTTTATGATGTTTGAATGGTTTGGCTTGTTTATATTGGTGTTTAATTGATTTATATGTGTTGTTTATATTGATATTGATATATATGTGTGGAATGGATTGGGAATGTATTGGAAATGGAATGGATTGGAAATGGTGTGGCTGGAAGGTTAATAGACCTGCTGTTGGACAGCAAAATGAACCCAGTTTTCCAATGGTTTTCAACGGTTTTCAACGGCATATTGGACATTTTAGTCCAACGGCTAGTAACGGTTTCTAACGGCTATTAACCGTTGGTCGCCGTTGGAATTGCCGTTGGAAATTATCCGTTGGTTCCGTTGGAAGCCGTTGGAAAGCGTTGATTATATTCCAACGGCTATTCCAATGGCTTCCAACGGCCGCCAACGGCTCGTAGCCGTTGGAATAGCCGTTAAATCTTGTAGTGAAATAATTACCATTCTAAAACAATATAAAATGAGAGTAATGTAGGAATGAACTGAGAAATAGTTTTAGAAAAATGGAGAAGAAAATCCAAACCTTATTTGTTGACGTGTGTGCAGTGGAAATTGTTGAGTGAAGGAACGATGATCTCAATAAAATTTGGTTAATACTGTTGATTCATGAGTTTTGATTCATGACACAAGCTTCAGAGATCATACGACGAAATACAAAGAGAATACTATATGAAAGCGACAAAAAGAGAATAAACGTATATTATGAAACTACAAAGGAGATAAGACTACAATCCAGAGATTAGTATGAATATTTTATTTTATTGAGTCTTAGAATATTGTTAAAATCATTCCTCAAATAGTCACACACACACAAAACAATTTATATTAAAACTGTGTATACTGTGCAAGTAACACCAGGTCGGCCGACCGACCAGGATCCTCGGTCGACCGACCCTGTGTTATGTGCACAATTACTTTCTGTTTTATATACGATTTCAAACTCAGCTGACCGACCAGGTTTTCCGGTCGACCGACCAGAGAATAACGGCTAGTTTACTGAAGAGATGCGATCATTTCATGAAGAGGAATGTCCTCTATTTCAAGAGGTATGGACACAACTGTTAACTAAAACTCTTCATGAAAGATTACAACTCTTCTACAACTATATAAACATATTCAATTCACTTCTACAATCACCGATTCTTGTTTATATTTTTGAAATCTAATCTCTATTCATTTCTGCAAATAAAAGTTTTCATTCTTAATTAATATCACTAGAATCCTTGTTTTAATTCATATACTTCGATTCTACGTGATTATCTTCCTTATAAATCTTCACACACATACATACTCTTGAGGATTTGATTATAGAAAAGTTGTACTATCAAAAGACTATCAATGTTATTCATAACACATTCGTCAACAAACATTTTGTATTAAGTTGAAGTCCTCTTCGGCTGTTGAGGCGGAAAAATTCCTGTTCGGCTGCTCAGGTGTCGTATACCTATTCCTCCGGGTTAAGTGAGGGGTTTAGTTTAAATCCAGAGGGTATTCTGGGACTGGACGTAGAACGGGAAGTTCGAACTAGTATAAAAATTCCTGGTGTGCTTACTTTAATTTTTACTTTACTGTTATTACTAGTTTCCGCATTAATATACCATATTACACGATCCTTAGTACTACACGTCAGTGCCAAACTCAAGGCCATTAGTACTGGAACTAAAGATGGAAGCTTTCCTTTTATTCTTCCTTTTCCTCTGCTTGTTCATATTAGTGCTTAGCTTTCATGGGTCATAGACATGGGTCATAGACATGGGTCGACTTAGTGGAAGTGGAAGCAAAGGGAGATTGTGGTAGAGACATATGAGAAGGGAGGCTTAGATGAGAATATGGGCTTTCTGTAAGATCATTTTCTTGAATATTAGCAACTTAAAGAGTGTCAGAGGGGTTAACAATAATAGTATAAGCCTAAGAGATGTCTGTAAGGTCAGTGCTATGGAAAGGAGGAAATGTGGTATTATTTTGAGCTGAGTTTTGATCTTGGAACTTATTATCATGAATTGGTTTTGAATTAGAAGGGTTTTAATCTGTTGCTGTTGTTGTTTCTGTTGAATTTTATTCTACATGCAAAATGTTACATTGTTCATCATCAGGAAGATCAGTGTAATCCTGTAAAATTTCTTTCCTATTAAACTTGGTTGGAAATCCTTGCATGATCAAAGCATCAGGTAATTTGTCAGGGTTTAGGCTGAGAGGATCGGAAGGTTAATCAGCATTTGCATTGATTTGATTTCATAAGAGTTTAAAGAAAATGATAGCTTGACTCAAGTTTTAGTTCCATGTTAAATGCCTGTACATCTACAAACTCTTTCATTTCAATGCAATTTTAGTTTGCTTATCACATTTTTCTAGGGAATTGCAATTTTTGAGTTGAATAAATGCTTCTCATTTCCTAGTTTGGTTATTGATCAGATCAATTTAGGTTGAAATAATTTATGTTGAAATTGTGAATTAACCTTAATGACTTTTTATTGAGATAACTTCTTAATTTATTCTGGTTTTGTAATATTCCCGTGGTCCTCCTTGTTCGTACTTACGGAAGAATTGATGTTTAATCAGGTGGTCTTGGTCGTTTGGATTGTAACCAAGAAGATAGTAACAATGTTAGAACCCACAGAAGTGTCAAGCCATTCAATTACGTTATCATTTCTACATAACCCGAGAAAGTTGAGATAAACGCATAGGATGCTCCCATTTCAGAAAATATTGAAAAAATAAACAGTCGAATTGATAAATTAGTACGATTTCATGTGCCGATCTCATATGAAAGTTGTGATAAATTACCTCAGAAATATAAGGATGATGTTTGGACTGAATTGCTGATAAAACAAAATCGATTTGTACCATTTTCTGTTGTCTCTGTAAAAATATTTTGCCACATCGCTTCTTTTTTACGTATGCAACTCTTATTTAACAAACATTATTCGAACAAGAGTCAGATGCAAATGACTTTTTTCAACAAAAAATGTTCGAGTTGTTTAGAAGACACAAGAGCGAATTGAGGACAACCTATTATGACAAATTCGATAATGACGAGTATATGTTGAAAAATTATCCACCAACAATTAGTCAAGAAAATTGGTAAGAGTCTTTGAACAAACGAAGCAAAACCTGATAAAAGTGAAAGAAGGGATAAAGACAAGGAAAAAAAAACAAACTAATCACAGGACAATTATGGTCATCATACCGAACATACAAGTCATACTGTAGTAAGACATGAAATGGTATGGTTTTTTTATCAAATTAGTAATATAGAGGTAGATTACTGCTAAATGATGTTTTTTATTTTGTTTTAAATTAGAAAATGAAACTTTAAATGATACATCATAATATTCTATAAAAAAATATATTTAGATTAGAACTACAAAGCATAAGCTTGCTTTATTAACATAAACATTTACAGTTCGTACATTTATGTCACAAATGATACACAATCTTGCTTATATTTGTACTTTAAATGCAATAAGTTTACAATATGTAACATGAATTTTTAAATACAACATAACTTTGATATCTAGGTTCATCAACTTTATAGTTGCATCATCATTGCTTGTCGTGTTGTTATCTTCAGTTCAGGTTACTCTTCTTGACGGGCGATGAGGGAGAGATTTTGAATGGTAAAATCACTGCAATTTATTTTATATAGTAGTACTTTGCTTCGGTATGAAGAAGAGTTGTTTTATGTGTTGTTTGAACTTTGAAGTAGGTGGTAAACGGAAACTTTTGGATACGGATAGTGTCATATTCGTATCCGTATTCGAAATCATTTTCGAATATCCGTATCCGCGACGGGTATTGAATATTTATCGGATATTATTCATTAAATTCATAACCAATAAATCTAAACAAATAAATACAAAATTTTGATTTATTATATATCCGTTAAGTATTAAAAATAATAAATACGCTAAGAAAAATAATTTTAAGCAATTTTTATATATACATTAATTTTTTTACCTATATAAAATAGTAAAGACAATCATTTTATGTATTAAAATACAAAAAATATAACTATAATATTAATAAAAACTGGATGGATAATTATCAGATACGAATATAGTTATATTTGCATTCGTATCCGTTTTTTAAATTGGATAATTTTTCATATTTCGAATACAGATATAGACTGATTTTGAAATTTTCGGATACTCAATGAAAGTCCTACTTTGAAATATACTGCCATCTATTTTGTAGTCCGCAAGGTTCCAATATAAAATAAAACTAAACACACCATCTGCATGGAAAAAAAAAACTCTGAATGCCATCGGTAAACCAGTAACCAATTCATCATATGAAAATAATGGTTTAGAAATATTATGAATATCAAGTTAAAAGCATGCACAAAGGCCATTTGAGTTATGCATATCTAGTCATTTTGCTTTTCTTCTTCTTTTATCCTTTCATTTCTCTATTTTTTATGTTAGTATTTTGAAAATTAAGCATGTAACAAAAGGGATATGAAAATGCATCTTTAGTACTAATCTAATTTATTAAAAAATCACTTTACTCAACAAATGTACTGTATTAATTATATAGTTGAGAGTTCAATGAGATCTCAAACAGCGCAGCATTCCTGTTACTCTCTAATTTTCACCGTATAATTCAAATTAAATAATAAGACTTTCTTTCCCTTCTCGGAATTGTGTAATAAAAATTAGAGGACAACAGAAGTGCTGCACTGTTTGGGGTATCGTTGAACGATCATCGTTAATATATAATATATAACATCAAAACAATTCTTATAATAACATATGTGCATTTGCACCGAAATGACAGTTAGCAATACCTCATTGAAACCACTTTTAGCGGGATTCAAGGTTAAAAGAAATATCAAATTCAGCTTGAATTCTCTTTAATGAATTTTTATTTTATTAGTTTAATGTAGTTACTACAATCTCTGTCAATCATAATTTAAATTAGTCTATTATATATAGTTTAGATGTTAAACGTAGGCTAAGTAATGTAGTGACGGTTAGGTGTGGCTTGCATTTTAGAATCCGTAGGTTGAATGTTAAGTTCCACATCGTAAGAAATATGGCGCATGACGTGATATATATACGAAATTGGTGGCACGTAACATTGAGAATTCCTTTTGTTATAAGCAACTTAAGCAAGTCTTACTAAGACATATTGGTGGCACAAAAAAGGATGGTACCATATCAGATACGGTTTTTGCGTACTTCATAAGTTAAATAAAAATTAATAAGTCAGCTACTCTATAAAGTTTCCGCAATACATAACATTTTAAAAATTATCATATTTTAGGATAAAACTGCAAAAACAAAGAAACCAATCAATGATAGTGATGAAGAAGACGTGTCATCAAGTGTATGACAAGGATATAAGAGGTCGGACTTGAAGTATTGAAGTCAAGATATCAATTTGATCCAAGTTTAGGCTTCTATTATTGCGCTTAAACAACTCAAAAGGATTCAAGGAGACTCGGAAGACTTGAAAGCTAGAATAGAAAATATAGAGAGTACATTGAAGACGTTGGTCGACTTGTTCAAGGGATACATGGATCAAGGAAATCGTATATTAGACATTGCTTCAAATGAAAGAGGAAGCGGTACACCTCACGGAAGTGTTGGGAGAATGTTGAACAATGACTTGCTAATCCGTTGAGTTCGTCCGGTTCAGCCAATCAAAAATGTGAAATCCTGAACTATGACCTAGAGGTCGTTACAACAGCTTTTGTATGCAGAGATTCGACAACATCCATTATACATGGGAAAGTTGTACCTCCAACATATGAGAAGTTGGTTTTGAATAATATACTACTACCAAAAGAGAAAACAACCAAACAAAATCATCCTCTTGCTACGACATTTGGTGAAGTTGGAATTGATGATTATGTGTGTCATCCAAAGAATACTATTCGATATCTTTAGACGTAGAAGCATGTACTTATTATTATTATACTTTGGCAATTTAACGCGGTGATACACCATTCACACAATAGTAAGGAAAATACACCATTCACACAATAGTAAGGAAAATACGAGGCTAAGAACTAAAGAAGTTGGCTGCAATCAATAATCATATGCAAACCGTGGTAAAAATTAAAGGTGCTTACTGTTTGTAAGAAGGGTAACTATTTTCTTTTACTAATGTCTGACTATTCTGGTTGGTGGTCAAATTATACTTGGCAAATTTTGAACCACTGCTCTTTGGTTCATTCTGTGGTATAAGTTTCATGTATGTGGCACCCTCACAATACATAGACCTGTCCAACTGAAGCATTTGATCTGATTTATATTGATTTTGGGGCCCAATTTAGCATTAAGCCTATTCTGTGGCCTATCTATTATTTAAATTGTTCTCTCAACATTATGCTCACACTATATGCTTTGAGATGAATGACAATATTCATACCTCTTGGCTCTTGCAATCTTATTAGAAGCCAGATGAGATTCAACCAATTAACCTAGAGAGAAGAAACATTATGCACAACTGAATAAATTCCAGATGTTAAACTTAAAAAAAAGGAAATGTTATGCACAATATTATCAAAAATCAAACGGTGTGGAATTCAATATCCATTTTCAGAAAACTGCTGCAATATACAGACATAAACACTTCGGTTGAAAAATATATTTAATAATGCTTAAATGCATGATTTAAGTAACGGACTAACTGGATAAAAACCAAATATTAATTTTAGCTTTGAAGAAGCAAATACCATTGATTTTTAATGGAACGTTGATTTCTGTCTTCCTGGTAAGACTTAATATAAAGATATCATAACAGTACAGAATAGAGTTACATCTCCAATTCATGTAAAAGAAGTTTATTTTTCTATTATTTATTATAACTCGATCAGGCAGGTGACAATAAAACAAAAGCCAGAATTGAAGTTACCGAACCAGAAGAAAATAAGTTCTTGTTTAGGGTTACTGATATTTCATCTTCCTTGGCTGTAATTTGAAAAATTGTATACAAACAGGCACCTGGCAAATTATTTGTTCCTATCGAGAAAGCATCGTAAGTCGCCTACAAAATGACTTGTTTTCTTTGTTAGAACTTAAAACTTACCTACCTATTGACAAATGAATTATCTCCAGACTTTTGGTATATACTGCTTGCAGAATGTGTAGTTTATGATATTTCTTCCCTTTATTTGTTTTGCTCTATAAACTTATGAAAATTGAAAATATTAAAGCTGTCCAACAATTAATAATATTCCGTTAAAGAAGGCAGTTACCAGTTTTCAGGTTTTCCCTATGGTCTTGAAATCTCTATTGCCTTACAATTTGCGTTCTTTAAGAACAATTAGCTGCAGTATTGTACATATAAATCTAAAGATGCATGACATCATTAGATAACTTATTTCTATGTATAATTTACAATTAGTTTGTTTCTTGAATCATAAAGTTGCATTACTTTTTAGGTGTTACATACTTTTCATGTCTTAATGTTTACACAACTCTTTTAGCATGTATTGAACATGTTTATTTTAAAAACATCTCATGGTTAAGACTGCACTGAAATGTTGTAACAAAGGGTCAGCTTATTGATAATAACTTGCAATGCTAGAAATCTCCTTCTAATCAATCAGTTCAATCACCTTGAATCCCATCTGCAATTGTGGCAATCTATTTATATATTCCAGAGTATTAATTGTTAATGTTAATTCTAGGCCTCTGAAACTCTGTGACTGCAACTAACATGATACACTGCAACAGGGGCGAAACTTGAAAGTTTCACCAGAGGTGCTATGAAGTATTCTAACATCGCTTTCCATTCAAACAGAAAATATATTTGATGTAATAAAAATACAGTCTAGAGTTCAAAGTATATTGTAATATCGTATCGTTGCTACTTGTTGATGAACTTTGTACTGTATATATTGTTGTTGTACTGATATTTTCTTGCTGAATATTATACTGCTTTGTTGTTGTAATATTTTATTGTTGAACTTGCAGTGCTCTATTGTTGTACTGATATTACATAATCCTCTATTGTTGTAATATTGTATTGCTCTATTGTTGAACTTTGTACTGCTCTGTTGAATAATGTAATATTGTCGAGTGCTGCTCATGCAGTTTCTGTTTTTATTTTATTTTTTACCACGGCTAAGCAATATTTAGGCACGACTTAGAGCCGTGGCTAAGTATGAGCCACTGTCCATTTCGTCCTGGCTCTGGGCTGTGACAAAATCAATTCGCTGTGACAAAATCAATTCACCACGGCTCTGCGTGACTGCCCTTTAGTGATCTTAATTTGGTATTCATTCAATATACCAAGTACACAAGTGAAATATGGTATAGTAGACAAACATAGCATATATGGTAATTCCTATTGCTAATAAACGAGGAATTCATTTCATATGTACCTCATTAAATATTTTAATATGATGTTTATGTATATCATTTGGGGGCAATCTCAACATTTTTTTATACTACTTATAAAGGATGTCATTTTCAAATCCTATATCGAGAATCAAATAACCAAACTAGAACTGATTTTTTTACATGGGTACATCGTTAACAATTAATCGTATGTTGTTTGCTTATAGTTTTAGAAATATTTAAGTACCTCCCAATATTCTTTCTTACAGATACACGATTCCTCTGCATTTCGATTGAAATTCAAACTATTTGATTTTTCTATCAAAATAATTTCTCGATTCTAATACTTGTCGAAAGATATTATCGTATCAGTTCTTGGATCCTATCCAATACTCACAACTCAGTTTCACTCTCACTGATTTCGAGACACTTTAATTGTTATGTGCAAACGGTCTATTTTAAATCATTATTTAGAATTTTTGTTTCAACATATATGTACCAAAACTCAAAATCATATCGGGTGATAATTGAAATTCGTTAACTGGATTTTAGCACATTATATGATGAATTTGTTATGCTAATTTCAATGATCGAAACTTATAATATTATTCTCATCAATGTTGCTTACTACATTCCAACTCATTGGTCTTCTTATTGAAGACACATTTACGGCTGATGGATTATATCCTTTCAGGTACAAGTACCAAAATTATATTTTGATAATGTACTTAGAATCTATCCTGGATTTGTGCACTGTGTCATATGGTAGAGTCAATACTCTTTATGGTTTATTGACAACTGATTAAAAAATTTCTTGACAGCGAAAAGAAACCCATATTTTCATTTTGGTATATGAGAATTCTTATTTGACATTCTAATGTGTTGTGTCTAGGCTTGGTTAATTTCATTATCCTTCGCAATCAATTTTATCTTTGATTTGTATCCAAATCCATTATACTACCAACAATTTATAAAAGAAATTCCTTCATCGAAGTTGGTGTTTCTTGGAATAACAATTATTTCTCAGTGCAACTAATAGGTATTCATAAACATTTTATCAAATGCTTTTATATATGTATAAAATTAATTTAATTTTGAATTTATAGAACATATGTTCATAACATAAATCAGTAAACCAATGTTGGTTGTCCGCAAACTTCTTTGGGGTGATTCACACAAGATCCCTTACGATTAAATATTATACGCAGTTTCTCGACTTATGCAACTTTTCAACTTCATGACCTAGGATATGTAGGGGTTTCTTATCAACTATCATCTTGTATGATCTCGTAGACCATGCTTTAAATGAAATTAAATTGAACCTATGTATTTACTCTTAAGAACACGTCCTTATAAAAAGAAGTTAACTTAATGCCACTCATCATTAATCGTACTTTGTCCAATAAGTTCGAGTGCTCCTCATTGATGCATCATTATATGTCATAGGGAGGAATGACTTTTGAGATTGAATCTTATTCACTTTTAGGTACATTTGAAATTCTTTTCCAATAAACTTATTTATTTGATCAAATCGAATTATTTTATTTCCTTTGCACATTATGTTTTCTACTTATATTATATTTTATGAACTCATCATAGACATATTACTTGTGTACGACATACAAACGTTCATGTTTGTAATAACTCATCAGTGAATTTAACGAAGTAAGTGGATCCATTTTGGTATCTTTGGACCTTAGGTTTTATATGCCATATATATCAATTGGAAGAGTTTATTAACTCCTTTTTAACTCATACTGAATGGATGCTTTGCCCCTAGTCATTTGAAATACAATTCACTAGTACTATATAATTCACCATCATATGATTAAAGAATTATTTCTCAAATGTATGGATTAGTCAATGAATCCAAAATAATAGTAAACAATATAGATATTTTTGTATTTTCTATAGCCAATGCATCATTTTGTTATAAAAAATACCATTATTATAATAGATTTATTTCATAACGGATATTCATAATATTCATAACAAAATAAAGCTATATAAATTTTAAGATAATACTGAATACAGTTATTATTTCATAAATAATATTTGGTATATTTACAAAATATTTTTTCGTATCTTGATGCATCCACTGATAAGTGTTATATGGCATGCTCTCACTATTTCCGTCGTTATTATAGAATCATATGAAATACAAAGCTCCATCACCTAATATGAGCTATTTATTTCATTTGCCGTAATTAATTAGCTTATCGTCGTAAGTTTTAGATTAAATAACTTAAACTCGAAGAAATAATTCTCATACAAATAATTTTGTACGTAAATACATTTGAAATAGAAATCACATGTCTCATTCCATATTAAGTATATATTGGTATTTTATATAATACTCATTTCTGATGTCTCTTCATGAAATAGAGACGACCATGCACTCTCTTCATCTCAACTGTGCCTGCCTTACATCTACTATTGTACATTGGATTTCCTTTTAAATGGTCAAACCATTCAAAAGGAAACCCTTACTATAAGCCGGTGTCGAACTCTTTAAAAAAATGCATTCGGTCATCCTTAACATTTAAGGATATCGAGTGAATTACACCTTACATAAACTGGTCAAACTAAAATTTTGTTAATCGAATTCTTAAGTACATCTTATAGCTCTTGGTATAGTGCTACATCTAACACAACAAGATCCATATTGTAATCGATCATATCGAATATGTGATCTTGCACTATGATTTACTTGCTCGTTTTAAATGAACCAATTTCATTAAGGTTTTGTACACTACGAATCACCACTATTCTGTAGGATCGATTTCACCCTAGAGAGGGGGAGGGGTGAATAGGGTGATACTATTAATTATAAAAATTTAATACGGAAATATATAAAATAATTGCAGCATTGATAATAGCAGCACGGATAATAGCAGAATATTAAAAGCAGAAATAAAACAACACAGATTTACACAGCTTTGGCAAAACCCTGCCTACATGCTGCCTCCAAGGTTTCTACTAGAAATCAAGCAGTCAAACGCTTACACATGTAAACTCGCGACACTCGCAATCGACTAACCTAACTCTACGCTCAAAACCCTGCCACAACTCAGCCACTGAGTTGCGAATTCTCGAACTACACCACCCTAGTTCGTCCCCTAGTCACACGACTAGAATTTACAAAAGTTTAAAAGTAAATTACAAATAAAAAAAACTTAAAACCAGAAACCCTAATTTTTAAAAAATAAATCCCAAGTAAGAATAGAGCCGGTCCACTAAAAACATTTCACCCCTTTTCTTTTTCTCCGAGTAAAAATATTGGCCGATTCCTTTTGCTTTCGTTGCTTCTCTTCGTTCCTCTTTAAACAATTTAGGGTTTCTGTAAATTGGAGCTGTCGCTTTGTTGAATTGATTGCTGATGCTTCGAATGCTTTCTTCGATCGATTTATTTGTTCACGCTGCTTCAATTAAGTCGAGATCGATGTTGTGATGTGGTACGTTATTTTCTTGTTCAATTAGAATTTTCTAGACTTTGATTCAAGTTATATGTGTGTTCGTGACTTAGGCAGCTATGGTATTTGTTTTCACTCGAATAGGTAGTAGCCGATGATGAGATTGGGTTAAATATGATTTGAAATCCTATAATCTCGTTCGTATATATTTTATTTGATTTCTTCAATTGATATGCTTAGCCACTGATTTTCGTTTGGATGCTTGTGATGTTTTCTGACTTTTTCAATTCATATATTTTCGTTGCTTGATTATCATGGCTTTCGTTTCTTCTCTCTATTGTCATCTTTGATTTCATTTTTTGCTGGCAACAATCGAATTTGTGATATTATTTTGATTTCGGCATTGACTTGTTCGATATTATCTGGACTTGTTCGAACTGTACCTTATTCACCATGGTATTTATTCTTTGACATTTTGAATTTATGTTGACTCTTGTTACATTCTCTGGTTTGAATTTACTCGAGTCTGATCTGTCTTTGCATTGCTTCGAGTCATGTGTACTTGATTTGTGCACTTGTATCCAATGTGCTACTTGCTGTATGAACATGAACTGATGTTGCCATTCCACCTGCTTGCTTTGTTTGTGATCTGGTTGCACTTGCTGTTGGTCTTCATGTATATTGGTGTCACCTCTGTAGCATTGAGCTTGTTCATCTGAATTCATGTTGTTTGCACTTGTTTCATACATATCACTGTCTGATATATGCCTCTGAACTTAAATTCTGGTTAACACTGATGTACGTGTGTGTGTTAACTTGCATTGTTTTCAGACTTGGTCTTGCACTTGTGTTCATTATGTAGTCTGCTTGGAGCTTGTTGACAAGTTGGGTTGCTCTGACCAGTTCATTGCATTCACGTTGTTGCTTCTTTGTTGTTCACTGTCTTGTGCCATTTGGTTGGTCTACACTGATTTTCTTGTTCCACTCGAAGTGTGTCATCATATATGTACATACATACATATGTATGTGTGTGTGTGTGTTGTTGAATTGCACTGCACTTGTATCAACACTGGTGCTATTGATATATGAGTCTGCTGCACCATGTAGTTGCTTGAAGTTTTAGCCTTGCCTCCATTTAACCTGGTGATTCTCTTGTCATGTTGTATATGTTGACTTCTTCATCCCTTTGGTTTCATTTGTATGCATCTATCCTGATGTATATTTGTGAGGTTTTCATGTGTACTATTCTGGTTTATGTGTGCCTCTTTTTGTCTTTGATGTTCTGATTTTATATGTGAAGCATAATACGTGTATGGTGCATTTGAAACTTTGTGACTGCACCTGATGTATGTGTGTGTCACACTGTTGCACTGTGTCTGGTTCAAGTGTGTTCGTAAGTCTGCACTGTGCATTGAACTTGTGAGCATGATGAACTTCTAGCTTGTTGCTCTGACCATGCCTTTCACTTGATAATTTGGTTGAGTTATTTGCCTTTGAGTTAACTGTGCAGTTGAGGTCTGGTTCTGGTTCATTTCAGTTTTTGGTTGGTTTAGTTGCTTTTGTATTGGTTCATACTTGAGTTTGAATGGTTGAGTTTTTTTCTTGTGTACACATTGAATTTTTGGTCGAGGTTTGTTTCGGTCATTAAAACTTGACCATTCTATTTTTGTTTTTGTATTGCATCTGAGTTGAACCTAGCTTTGGCTTGGGTTTGACCTTGTGCTCGTATCGTGACTTTATTTGTGTTGCACTTGAGTTGAACCTAGCTTTTGATTGGGTTTGACCTTGTGCTCACGTATCCCTGCAGTTTTATCAAGTGTATATTGGTGTGCATGTCCTTGTGGCATGTACAGTGATACACTGTGCATGTCACAAGTTGTTTATGTAGATGAATTCAAAATAAATGATGACGAACAACCCAAAACTGAGGCAAATAATAATTTCAAAAACACATTTTATTTTACACTGTAAAAATATTTCTTTTTCAATTTTACCGCGTTAGTGTTTATTTTGCAGATAATTCAGATGCTGGATTCAGGCTGGAGCAAAGTCGAAGATAAAATATGAGTGAATGAGTGATATGTATTGAGGTGAACAATGTAAAGTGAAATTTGTGATGTAATCGAAATTGTAATGTAATTGAAAAATGTATATATGTAGTGAGATGTACTATTCATAAATTGTAATAAAATATTTGTTTGAATAAAATATCTGTTTGAATTTAAATTCTGTGTTATTTATTTTATTCGGCAAATATTTATTAATTATGTGAAAAATAAAATTGTACAATAAGAAATACATTTAAATGAATATATATATGTTTATTGTCATCAAACAAAAATCATATACTTGCATATTCAACAATCTTCCCCTTTTGATGATAACAAACATATATTTAAGATTTTGAATTTATTAAATGTATTTGATCATTCTATTTTCTCCCCCTATTTGGATACTCCCCCTACACCAAAGCTCCCCCTTCATATATGCATGAAAATAAATAACAATATGCAAATAAAAAAAATATGACTTTGAAATACTTGCCAACCAAAATCTTAACTTCTCTCTCCCCCTTTTTTATCAGCAAAAGAGTAATAGTGTTAGAAAAATAAAGATAAAATGATAGAAACTAGTACAACATTAATACCCAATAAAGTATAAATATTAAATTTCAATAAAAAAATCAAACAAAAATCATAAATACTCTGTTAGGCGCATATTCCACTTTAGAATGATAGGGGTGATGTTGGTATATAAAACCATATAGTTGTGTCTATTTGTGGTATATTAATATCAGGAATTTGAATATCTACTAACCATGCATAACCGTTAGGACTTTTAAATGAGATTAGTAGCATTCCCAAATTTTTAAAAACAAAAAACAAATTTCAAGTATCTTCTAACCATGCATAACCGTAAGGACTTTTAAATGGGATTAGAATCAACTCGTCTATTTTAATAACCAATTTTGATATGTGTTCCATACATGCATAACCGTGAGGACTTTTAAATGAGCATGAAAGCACATATACAAATATTCCAAGTAATTCACCCATGCATAACCGTGAGGACTTTTAAATGAGTGTGAATACTTTGGAAAATAAAATAAAATAAAAACAAATAATTTCCTGTTTAAAATAACACATATTGACATACTATATTGGATTTTGATGAGTGATGGTCGTTAGAAATATGATAGAAATAGAGATGGTTGTGGAATTTTTACTAACAAAAGTTATTATAAATCTTGTTTAAATTTTTAAAGAAATTTACTAAATATACTTTCTCAAGTTATAATATTGATTAATATTAACACTCATCACCTTTTCAATCACTATTTATCTTTTCGATAATCAGTAGGGAGTTAGATTAGTTAATGTGTTCATTTAAGATCAAATCCAAAAATAAATATAAAATCAAATTTCTAAAATGTCTAATCTGAAACGAAGTCAACAAAAATTATTTTCTGGAAGGGGTTTTTTGAAAAAATGTCTGCTAATTTAAAATCATTTGAAATGAAAACTATGCAGATATTTTCTTTGAAAATGTGATGTCTCTACATAAAACACGTTTTACTAGTAATTTTTCTATCAACTAGACTACCAGTATAATCTGCATCCGAATTTCGCTTTAACTCAAAATTATCAGATGGATACCAAAGACCAAATCGTGAGATGTGCAACAAATACCTTATAATCATTTTACAGCTTTTAAATGAAATTCTTTTGGATTTGAATTGAAACAGTGTATACAAGCAAATAAAAAATATAATGTCAGGTCAAATATATCCACGTATATCCAGAATAATCATCAACCAATAAAGCAACATCATTAGTCCAAACTAGTTCAAAGACTCTAGAGATACTTACAGCGCTCTTGACATAAAAAGATAATTGGCCAACAATTTTGCATAATTCAAAATCAAAATCAACATTCATTTCTTTATCACATAACTGGCTGAATTAAATCAGATTATGGTGCAGATTTTCACATTTAATATATCGTTCAAGATAGATGTATCGTTATTTATTTTACCTTTACGATAATTTTCCCATTGTGATTCTGCCACCTTTATACTAGGCTAAGGAACTTAGATTTGTCACCCGTCATGTGCCTGGAACAGCCAGAACCTAAGTAACACTGTTATTGTTCCTTAGCCTGCCACCACACCTACACAAGGAAAGATTTTTGTGATCTATTTGTTTTTATAGGTCCATGGTTGTTAGTGGCAAAAGATTTTGAAAAATATGTTTGTGTAGACCCAAAACAATCTATATTTGTTCCTTTCGGCACCCAGATTTGTTTGACTTTAAGGGATTCTATATTCGTGCCTTTTGGAACCCAAATTGGAATGGTTTTCACGTGTTTGGGTCTATACCAGCAAATATTGTGATTATGTCCAGTTTTTCCACATATCGTGCACTTTGAATTGGCTTGATTAATTTCACTTCTAACACGTTCAGATTGATTATCCCAAGTCCTTGTCTAACAGTATTGACAATTTTTTTTCCTAATAGCATATTTAGCGATCTTTCTCCTTTGGAAAAATTTCCTAAAATTGTAGACAATTGTTGGACTTATGTTTTGAGAGATTCATTTTCATTTAATAATTGTGTGCACTTTTTAATGGAATTTTCTCTTCTAGTGTTTTCACTTTCTTTCAAAATCAAAATTTAATTTTCAAGTGATTTTATTTTAATTTTTGATTTTTTAATTTCTTCTTCGAATGATGGACACTTGTCACACATATGGCTCTTGTTTCGATAGTTTTTAACCAATTGATCAAGCTGTTTATTTAATTCTATCAAACTATCTCTTTGTGATTCAATTTTAGCATATTTCTCCCTAAGTCTTTCAAAACAGCTATTTACTTCGTGAAAATATATAAGTAATTGTGAGTGAGTGAGTTTTGATACCTCGCTTGGCTCGTCATCATCACTATCAGTTATATCACCTTGAAGACACAAATCTGCTTTTTCACTCTCATTGCTAGTGCTTTTATTATCATCATCACTTTTATTCCACATGGCTGCAAAACTTCTCCCTTTTGGTTTCTTTACTCAGCTGAGTCGATTCTGAGGACAATTTGGCTTGATATGACCGGGTTTATTGCACTTGTGACATATGATCTCTTGCTCTTCTAGGTTGTTAGAACTTTGATTATTCTGCTTTTCATTTGTTGATTTAGAGCTGGCTTTTCGTATTTGCGGTTCCACTTTTTGAATCTCTTTATTAATAGCGCCAGCTCAACTGCTCCATCATCCTCATTATCATCATCACTTTCCGTTGTTCCTTTAAGAGCTATTGATTTCTTTCGAGTATCACCTCCTTCTCGTTCTTCCTTGAATTTCATTTCTAGCTCATAAGTGGTGAGATTTCCGATGAGTTCTTCAACTTTTATTTATTTCAAATCCTTTGATTCTTGAATGGCAGTAACTTTTGCTTCAAAATTCCATGGAAGGACACTGAGGATTTTTTGGACTATTTCCAATTATGTGTATGGTTTTCCAAGAGCATTTGATTTGTATACGAGATTAGAAAGTCGTCCGTACATCTCTTTGACATTCTCATCCTTGGCCATTGTGAGGTTCTCATATTCGCTACTAAGCATAGCAAGGCGAGATTCTTTGACTTGAGATGTTCCTTCGTGAGTCACTTCAAGTGTATGCCAAATTTCCTGTGCAGTTAGACAATGTGAGACACAATTAAATTCAATTTGATCTAATGAACAAATAATAGAATTCAAAGCTTTAGCATTGGGATTTTGTAATTTATTTTCTAGATCTGTCCATTGATCCATTGGCTTTTCTATTTCTTGATTATCTACCACTATAGTTGGTGTCTTATATCCTATCTCAACAATATTCCAAGCATCAATGGTTTTCAGAAAAAAATTTCATTCTATTTTTCCAGTATGTATATTCACCATTGAACATAAGTGGTCTTATGTAACAACCCGAGATTCCGCAATCACTTTGTTATCATCAAATGACGATTTGAATTATTGGCTAATCGCTGCGGAAGTTTTAATGGGTTGAATTCTTTTAAAAATTGTGTTGAAATCCTTTTGATAATTCGTTAAAGAATTATACGGGCTTTTCTCTATTAATTCAGCCCGTTTCATTTTATCGAGATTAGGGTTATACTCATTCCCTTTGATATTCGTTCGCAACCCATTCCCATCTCACTTCGAAAACGAAAAAAAAACCCTAGGTCTAACGAAAAAAAATGGTGGCTCTGTCTTCTCGTTCGTCCCTTTAGCTCAGAAATTAGGTCTTCGAAGTCGTTGCTTGAATTGAGGATTAGTGCTTCGATTGCCTACTTCAATGGATTCGCGCGCGGCCTCGTCTACTCAATCGAGTTCGACTTCGCCTTCTCGATCAGATGGAGGTGAGTAATTTCAAATTGCTCACATCTAATTCTTGCTTTGAATTTGTTTAGAGTTCGAAACTCTGTGATTTTCGTTCGTTTCTGTTTCATGGTTATTGTGGTTTCAATTTTTGTAGTTCGACTCTCTTATTGTCCAATTTTGTTATATGAATTTTGTTCGAATTCATATATTCTCGTGAAGTTTGGTGTTTATATAGGGTTCGCAACCCTAATTCTTCGTTCGTCTGATCTGTGCTTTGGTCGTTCGATATTATTTGGATGATTGCGATGATTTCAGATCTTTTCTATATGCATATATTTGATTGTTTCTTTACTTGGCTGACCTGATTTTGAGATTGTTGGCTTCGACCTTGGTCACTTGGGTTTTGCGATGGTAAATAGTTGCATTTGATTTTGAGTTGGAGTCAGGGTTCTCACTGACTTCGGTTCCCTGTTGAATCTTTGTTTTCTTTTGGTTCGATGTTAACTTCGGCATTTGACTAAATTTGTAAAACCTGTTATTTCGATTCCTGTAAACTGTGATTTCATCACCTTGGCATTTCTGTTGCATCTAGGCTTACAACATGTTCATCATTTTTATGTGGTCACTACCTCATATTTTGTTATTGACTGGGCATGGCAGTTTGCCTTACCTATAGTATACTGTCCAGTTCATTTAGTCGTTCACTTTTGCCTTCGTGGCCATTGCAGTTGATTATGCAGTTTAAGTTTCATATAAACTGTATTTACATTTTGAAATTTAGCAGTAATTTCTTAATTGATATGAATTTAAATTGAATTGTAATTTAAATTCTTTTAGAACTTATTTTATAAATTAGATGATTCTTTTAACATATTAGATAAAGGTTTTGAATTGTTTAAAATCTTGTTTAAGTTAAATTGGTTGAATTTGTTTTGTGCCATTTGATTTTGCTTTGATTATTACGGCATAAACTTTCCAAATTTTTAAATACAGTCGACTTTATTTCTCTGATATTGTTCATTCTGCACTTCGGCACTTCTGTTGTACTCATTGTATTTCATTCCTATATTCATCATGCCTCATTGCTGCACTTGTTGTTCACTGGTTGTCTTGCTCAGTTGATTCACTTTACACTATCTTGGGTTGTTGGACTGCTGCACTCATGTAGATATCTACTGTGACCTTGTAGGTTGTTTGGTTGATGTGCATGTCACTCTGTATCTTTATTCACTTCTCTGTTGTAGCTCCCTGGGTAGCTCTGGTTCTCCTTGCATTCATTCATGTTTTTGGTCTGGCACATTAGTGTACATTACTGTCCAGTTTCACAGTTGCATAACTGTTGTATCTTCATTTGCATTTAGCTTTGAATTTCCCTCTAGTCTCTGATAATCATGTTGCCATGCTTATGATAGTTCATTCATGTAGTAACCTAGCTTACCTGCATTGCTCATATCCTTACTTTGTACTTGTCTTGTTGAACTTGTACATGCATTTGCCTTGTTGCAGTCACACTTTAAATTTCGGTCGAGGCCATATGTACTTGTGTTGAATCCGTATTTTGGATTTGAACTTGTGTTGATTCCTATTTTATACATGAGTTGGCGAGGCAGTACACGCGTGCGTGTACTTCAGCCACACAGTACAGATTTTAAATTGATGTTTCTTTTGTTCTGATTCATTGATTCGTTTCATATTTCGTATGTCGTACTGGCGAGGCCGTACACATTAGCGTGTACGGCAGCCAATCGAACTCTGATGGTTTTAAAGTGACAATTTCAATTGTTTTGAATTGATTTAGTCGATTTGATAAATTGTTTATTTATCTCTGTTGATGATTTAAATCTGCTGATTTATTGTTTAACACTGTTTAGTGTTATATTTTCGTTATCCGATTTCTTTGTTAAAAGAGTCGGATAGACGAGAATTATTGTGACTATCGTCTACTTAAATTATTATTGCTTCTATGCACTAATAACTGAGTTTGAATTAGACTGACCCGTGTATTATTTTCTTTTGAATGTAATACTCGGGTCAGACCCGAGTTATTTCAGGTTGTAGATTTTCTTCTTTGAGTTGCTGTTCAGGATTTGAAGACTTTTCACATCTTCTGAAGTTATCAGTGTCATTTTGTAGTAGTCGTGTCATTGTATAGAACGATATGTATTCATGTATATTAGTCGATAATGTACTTGTATATATAACTTCTAGAGTCGACAGTTGTAGTTGTATCATATGTATCGTGTCAACTATATTGTAACTGATTTAGGTTATATATATGAGACTTTTGTTTTTATCTGTGTTCCGCATTTACATTATCTGTGTTATTTTTATATCTAATGTCCTAAACTATTATGAACCATCGTAGTTTGTTTTATACTGATAATTGGATATGTCGATGGGAGTAAATAAATAATAGATGAAAAATAAAAAGTATATACCACTCCTATCGAGATAACCAATATTAGTGTAAGGCAAATTACGGATGGTCGCTCCTATCCAGCCTTATTCTTCGTAATAATAGACAGTATTTCTTTTAATACTCTTTGTTATTATGAGCATAGAGGTGGGGCGTTATAGTTGGTATCAGAGCTTGGGGTTTATGGACATAATATAAAACTTAACTCGGATGGAACATATGTTACAACTATTGGTCGATGTTTAATTTGTGCTTGAGTCAAAACTAAAGTTTTGAAATTTGGATGAAATTTTTAAATATCTTTATTTAAAAATAATAGTGAAATTGTGTTTTGATGATTTGATTGATTTGTGTTCTGTTTATCAGAGTGCGCAGCGGAAACAGTGAAACTGTCTTCGCTGAGTACAACTGATAATCTTTTTGATTTAAAAATCAAAATACGAAATTGATATGAATTTCATTTGTTGTTTACATAGCTGTAGTTATTTTGTTTCTTTGAGAATTTCGAATCCGAATTGAGGATTCGAAGAAATTGCAAATATGTGATTTTTTTGTTGAAATTTCCGCTGGCTTTCTCTTGTACTAATCATCTATTGATTAGATTTTGCTGTTTTGAATTATCTTCATTGAAGATACAATCGAATGATTCCTTTGTTTATATTGTGATGTACGTGCAAATTTAAGTTGTACGTTACTACATTTATTTTACGTTGAACCGATGCTTGGTTATGAAACGTATTTTGTTGCCGTTATTTTTATAACGGGATTTTTACACCAATGCTGAATTTTTGAGGCACGGTGTTTTGTTGACGATTTTAATGAATGAAAATTCACTGATGTCACATTTTGATGTGAATTATTTTGATGAGATATTTGATGTTTTAAAATTACTGTCGCTTTGACTTCAGTAACAGTCAAATTTTTAAAAAGTGGATTTTCAAGCGGTTATACCGCAATGCTGAATTGTGACCGTTTTTACGGTATTTTGAGAAGTACAATTTCCTTATCGAAATTGTTGTTGATTTGCTGCTTTAAACACGTGATTGGAAAATCGTTTTAAAAATGAAAATTGTTTTATAAATTTTTAACAGTTTGCGTTTTCAAAAGAATGAGAAAGTGACTTAAACGATTCAGCAAAATCGAGGATTATGACCCCTTTCTTTTACTGTTTCGCTTAACTCCGGACTTGTCCAGTTGAGAATGTGAATTGTTATTTTTACAAAATAAATAAAATTGTTTTCAGAAATTTTAACAGTTTGCGCTTTCAAAAGAATGAGGAAGCGATTTAAACGTTTCAGCAAAATCGAGGACTATGACCCCTTTCTTTTACTGATTCGCTTAATTCCAGACTAGTCCGTTTGAGAATGTAAAGTGTATTTTTACAAAATACACAATTTTGCACTTTCAAGGAAACGATGAAGTGATTTAAACGATTTAGCAAAAGTGCGGAGTATGGAACCACACTTTTACTATTTCGGTTAATTACGGACTCGTTAATTGAATATCTGTTGTTTTGATGAATTTGATGATTTCACACTTTCAAGGAAACGATGAAGAGAATCAAACGATTTAGTAAAACACGTGGTATGGGACATGTGCGTTTGCTATTTCGGTTAATTCCGGACTTGTTAATTGAAACATTTTGATGCTTTCGTGTGCTTTCGAGCCACTATGAGGACCTTCGGGTCATTTGTTGGACCTTCGGGTCATTTGTTGGGCTTTCGGGCCACTCTGTGGACTTTCGGGTCAAATACCAGTACTAGACCTTCGGGTCACTCTGCGGACCTTCGGGTCAATCTGATGGGCGCCAAAATTATGTTGAGTACTTGGTAGGCTTCGGCCATATGTTGTTGCACGTGCGGCGAATTAAAAACTCGCCATCTGATGGGATCGATCCAAGCTTTTATGTTGATTTTCTAGTCTTCTTAATTGATTTCTAGATATTTGTTGTTTCCAATTATCTGCAGGTAATTGGATATTTGTTGATATGAGTTCTGATTATCGTTTTTGATAATCAGATATTTGTTGTTTCTAATTATCGCTTGTGATAATTAGATATTTGTTGATATGAGTTCTGATTATCGTTTTTGATAATCAGATATTTGTTGTTTCTAATTATCGCTTGTGATAATTAGATATTTGTTGATATGAGTTCTGATTATCGTTTTTGATAATCAGATATTTGTTGTTTCTAATTATCGCTTGTGATAATTAGATATTTGTTGATATGAGTTCTGATTATCGTTTTTGATAATCAGATATTTGTTGTTTCTAATTATCGCTTGTGATAATTAGATATTTGTTGATATGAGTTCTGATTATCGTTTTTGATAATCAGATATTTGTTGTTTCTAATTATCGCTTGTGATAATTAGATATTTGTTGATATGAGTTCTGATTATCGTTTTTGATAATCAGATATTTGTTGTTTCTAATTATCGCTTGTGATAATTAGATATTTGTTGATATGAGTTCTGATTATCGTTTTTGATAATCAGATATTCGTTGTTTCTAATTATCGCTTGTGATAATTAGATATTTGTTGATATGAGTTCTGATTATCGTTTTTGATAATCAGATATTTGTTGTTTCTAATTATCGCTTGTGATAATTAGATATTTGTTGATTTGAGAAATTTGATTATCGTTTTTGATAATCGAATATTTGTTGAATTTAAAATTTGGTTATCAATTGTGATAATCGAATATTTGTTGATTTGAGAAATTTGATTATCGTTTTTGATAATCGAATATTTGTTGAATTTAAAATTTGATTATCGCTTGTGATAATTGAATATTTGTTGAATTTTAAATTTGATTATCGCTTGTGATAATCGAATATTTGTTGATTTGAGAAATTTGATTATCGTTTTTGATAATCGAATATTTGTTGAATTTTAAATTTGATTATCGCTTGTGATAATCGAATATTTGTTGATTTGAGAAATTTGATTATCGTTTTTGATAATCGAATATTTGTCTTCTGATTATCGTTTGAGATAAGTGAATATTTGCGATTTGAAAATTCAATTATCGTTTTTTTATGATTGAATATTTGCGATTTTTGAGATTTGAGCTTCGTCTTTTTCTCTGGCGATTCAGGTGAGTAATTTGATTTACTCACATTCAATTCGTGCTCTGTATGGGATTTCTGCTCTGTTTTTCCTTCTCTTTTAGTTGCTGGAACTCGATTGTTCTTGCTTTTGTTAGTCGTCTGATTTTGATCCCTGATTCCCACGATGTTGATTCTTTTGATTTGAAGCAGTCGAACCTTTTGATTTCTTATCTAATACTTCCTCGCTGACACTTGCTTTGCTTATACATTCGACATTGCCGTGCTCTTTTGGTTGTTACCTTTTATCCATTTATTCCCTATGATTGCGTGGATGCAATTTTTATAAGGAGGGGAGTCTGTAACAACCCGAGATTCCGCAATCACTTTGTTATCATCAAATGACGATTTGAATTATTGGCTAATCGCTGCGGAAGTTTTAATGGGTTGAATTCTTTTAAAAATTGTGTTGAAATCCTTTTGATAATTCGTTAAAGAATTATACGGGCTTTTCTCTATTAATTCAGCCCGTTTCATTTTGTCGAGATTAGGGTTATACTCATTCCCTTTGATATTCGTTCGCAACCCATTCCCATCTCACTTCGAAAACGAAAAAAAAACCCTAGGTCTAACGAAAAAAAAATGGTGGCTCTGTCTTCTCGTTCGTCCCTTTAGCTCAGAAATTAGGTCTTCGAAGTCGTTGCTTGAATTGAGGATTAGTGCTTCGATTGCCTGCTTCAATGGATTCGCGCGCGGCCTCGTCTACTCAATCGAGTTCGACTTCGCCTTCTCGATCAGATGGAGGTGAGTAATTTCAAATTGCTCACATCTAATTCTTGCTTTGAATTTGTTTAGAGTTCGAAACTCTGTGATTTTCGTTCGTTTCTGTTTCATGGTTATTGTGGTTTCAATTTTTGTAGTTCGACTCTCTGATTGTCCAATTTTGTTATATGAATTTTGTTCGAATTCATATATTCTCGTGAAGTTTGGTGTTTATATAGGGTTCGCAACCCTAATTCTTCGTTCGTCTGATCTGTGCTTTGGTCGTTCGATATTATTTGGATGATTGCGATGATTTCAGATCTTTTCTATATGCATATATTTGATTGTTTCTTTACTTGGCTGACCTGATTTTGAGATTGTTGGCTTCGACCTTGGTCACTTGGGTTTTGCGATGGTAAATAGTTGCATTTGATTTTGAGTTGGAGTCAGGGTTCTCACTGACTTCGGTTCCCTGTTGAATCTTTGTTTTCTTTTGGTTCGATGTTAACTTCGGCATTTGACTAAATTTGTAAAACCTGTTATTTCGATTCCTGTAAACTGTGATTTCATCACCTTGGCATTTCTGTTGCATCTAGGCTTACAGCATGTTCATCATTTTTATGTGGTCACTACCTCATATTTTGTTATTGACTGGGCATGGCAGTTTGCCTTACCTATAGTATACTGTCCAGTTCATTTAGTCGTTCACTTTTGCCTTCGTGGCCATTGCAGTTGATTATGCAGTTTAAGTTTCATATAAACTGTATTTACATTTTGAAATTTAGCAGTAATTTCTTAATTGATATGAATTTAAATTGAATTGTAATTTAAATTCTTTTAGAACTTATTTTATAAATTAGATGATTCTTTTAACATATTAGATAAAGGTTTTGAATTGTTTAAAATCTTGTTTAAGTTAAATTGGTTGAATTTGTTTTGTGCCATTTGATTTTGCTTTGATTATCACGGCATAAACTTTCCAAATTTTTAAATACAGTCGACTTTATTTCTCTGATATTGTTCATTCTGCACTTCGGCACTTCTGTTGTACTCATTGTATTTCATTCCTATATTCATCATGCCTCATTGCTGCACTTGTTGTTCACTGGTTGTCTTGCTCAGTTGATTCACTTTACACTATCTTGGGTTGTTGGACTGCTGCACTCATGTAGATATCTACTGTGACCTTGTAGGTTGTTTGGTTGATGTGCATGTCACTCTGTATCTTTATTCACTTCTCTGTTGTAGCTCCCTGGGTAGCTCTGGTTCTCCTTGCATTCATTCATGTTTTTGGTCTGGCACATTAGTGTACATTACTGTCCAGTTTCACAGTTGCATAACTGTTGTATCTTCATTTTCATTTAGCTTTGAATTTCCCTCTAGTCTCTGATAATCATGTTTCCATGCTTATGATAGTTCATTCATGTAGTAACCTAGCTTACCTGCATTGCTCATATCCTTACTTTGTACTTGTCTTGTTGAACTTGTACATGCATTTGCCTTGTTGCAGTCACACTTTAAATTTCGGTCGAGGCCATATGTACTTGTGTTGAATCCGTATTTTGGATTTGAACTTGTGTTGATTCCTATTTTATACATGAGTTGGCGAGGCAGTACACGCGTGCGTGTACTGCAGCCACACAGTACAGATTTTAAATTGATGTTTCTTTTGTTCTGATTCATTGATTCGTTTCATATTTCGTATGTCGTACTGGCGAGGCCGTACACATTAGCGTGTACGGCAGCCAATCGAACTCTGATGGTTTTAAAGTGACAATTTCAATTGTTTTGAATTGATTTAGTCGATTTGATAAATTGTTTATTTATCTCTGTTGATGATTTAAATCTGCTGATTTATTGTTTAACATTGTTTAGTGTTATATTTTCGTTATCCGATTTCTTTGTTAAAAGAGTCGGATAGACGAGAATTATTGTGACTGTCGTCTACTTAAATTATTATTGCTTCTATGCACTAATAACTGAGTTTGAATTAGACTGACCCGTGTATTATTTTCTTTTGAATGTAATACTCGGGTCAGACCCGAGTTATTTCAGGTTGTAGATTTTCTTCTTTGAGTTGCTGTTCAGGATTTGAAGACTTTTCACATCTTCTGAAGTTATCAGTGTCATTTTGTAGTAGTCGTGTCATTGTATAGAACGATATGTATTCATGTATATTAGTCGATAATGTACTTGTATATATAACTTCTAGAGTCGACAGTTGTAGTTGTATCATATGTATCGTGTCAACTATATTGTAACTGATTTCGGTTATATATATGAGACTTTTGTTTTTATCTGTGTTCCGCATTTATATTATCTGTGTTATTTTTATATCTAATGTCCTAAACTATTATGAACCATCGTAGTTTGTTTTATACTGATAATTGGATATGTCGATGGGAGTAAATAAATAATAGATGAAAAATAAAAAGTATATACCACTCCTATCGAGATAACCAATATTAGTGTAAGGCAAATTACGGATGGTCGCTCCTATCCAGCCTTATTCTTCGTAATAATAGACAGTATTTCTTTTAATACTCTTTGTTATTATGAGCATAGAGGTGGGGCGTTATATCTTACTATGGACTGGCCCTCAGTAAAAACATTATTAAAAGAAGCCATTTTAAAAAATCAAATTTTTAAAACAAAAATTTATTTTTGAAAAATCAAATTTTTAAAACAAAAATTGACTTTTGTTCCTAGCTCTGATACCACTTGTAGGATCGATTTCACCCTAGAGGGGGGTGAATAGGGTGATACTATTAATTATAAAAATTTAATGCGAAAATATATAAAATAATTGTAGCACTGATAATAGTAGAATAATAGCAGCATAGATAATAGCAGAATATTAAAAGCAGAAATAGAACAACACAGATTTACCCAGCTTCGGCAAAACCCTGCCTATGTGCTGCCCCCAAGGTCTCTAATAGAAATTAAGCAGTCAAATGCTTACACACGTAAACTCGCGACACCCGCTATCGACTAACCTAACTCTATGCTGAAAACCCTGCCACAACTCAGTCATTGAGTTGCGAATTCTCGAACTACACCATCGTAGTTCGCCCCTAGTCACACGACTAGAATTTACAAAAGTTTAAAAGTAACTTACAAATAAAAACAACTTAAAACCAGAAACCCTAATTTTTAAAAAATAAAGCCCAAGTAAGAATAGAGCCGGCCCACAAAAAACGTTTCCCCTCTTTTCTTTTTCTTTGAGTAAAAATATTGGCCGATTCCTTTTGCTTTCGTTGCTTCTCTTCGTTCCTCTTTGAACAATTTAGGGTTTCTGTAAATTGGAGCCACCGCTTTGTTGAATTGATTGCTGATGCTTCGAATGCTTTCTTCGATCGATTTATTTGTTCACGGCTGCTTCAATTAAGTCGAGATCGATGTTGTGATTTGGTACGTGATTTTCTTGTTCGATTTGAATTTTCTCGACTTTGATTCGAGTTATATGTGTGTTCATGACTTAGCTAGCTCTGGTATTTGTTTTCACTCGAATAAGTAGTAGCCGATGATGAGATTGGGTTAAATAGGATTCGAAATCCTATAATCTCGTTCGTATATATTTTATTTGATTTCTTTAATTGATATGCTTGGCCACTAATTTTCGTTTGGATGCTTGTGATGTTTTCTGACCTTTTCAATTCGTATATTTTCGTTGCTTGATTATCACGTCTTTTGTTTCTTCTCTCTGTTGTCATCTCTGATTTCATTCTTTGCTGGCAATGATCGAATTTGTGATATTATTTTGATTTCGGCACTGACTTGTTCGATATTATCTGGACTTGTTCGAACTGTACCTTATTCACCACGGTTTTTATTCTTTGGCATTTTGAATTTATGTTGACTCCTATTACATTCTCTAGTTTGAATTTTCACGAGTCTGATCTGTGTTTGCATTGCTTCGAGTCATGTGTACTTGATTTGTGCACTTGTATCCAATGTGCTACTTGCTGTACGAACCTGAACTGATGTTGCCATTCCACCTGCTTGCTTTGTTTGTGATCTGGTTGCACTTGCTGTTGGTCTTCATGTATATTGGTGTCACCTCTGTAGCATTAAACTTGTTCATCTGTGTTCATGTTGTCTGCACTTGTTTCATACATATCACTGTCTGATATATGCCTCTGAACTTAAATTCTGGTTGACACTGATGTACGTGTGTGTGTTAACTTGCATTGTTTTCAGACTTGGTCTTGCACTTGTGTTCATTATGTAGTCTGCTTGGAGCTTGTTGACAAGTTGGGTTGCTCCGACTAGTTCATTGCATTCACATTGTTGCTTCTTTGTTGTTCACTGTCTTGTGCCATTTGGTTGGTCTACACTGATTTTCTTGTTCCACTCGAAGTGTGTCATCATATATGTACATACATACATATGTATGTGTGTGTATGTGTTGTTGAATTGCACTGCACTTGTATCAGCACTGGTGTTATTGATATATGAGTCTGCTGCACCATGTAGTTGCTTGAAGTTTTAGCCTTGCCTCCATTTAACCTGGTGATTCTCTTGTCATGTTGTATATGTTGACTTCTTCATCCCTCTTGTTTCATTTGTATGCATCTATCCTGATGTATATTTGTGAGGTTTTCATGTGTACTGTTCTGGTTTATGTGTGCCTCTTTTTGTCTTTGATGTTCTGATTTTATATGTGAAGCATAATATGTGTATGGTGCATTTGAAACTTTGTGACTGCACCTGATGTATGTGTGTATCACACTGTTGCACTGTGTGTGGTCCAAGTGTGTTCGTAAGTCTGCACTGTGCATTGAACTTGTGAGCATGATGAACTTCTAGCTTGTTGCTCTGACCATGCCTTTCACTTGACAATTTGGTTGAGTTATTTGCCTTTGAGTTAACTGTGCAGTTGAGGTCTGGTTCATTTCAGTTTTTGGTTGGTTTAGTTGCTTTTGTATTGGTTCATACTTGAGTTTGAATGGTTGAGTTTTTTTCTTGTGTACACATTGAATTTTTGGTCGAGGTTTGTTTCAGTCATTAAAACTTGACCATTCTATTTTTGTTTTTGTATTGCATCTGAGTTGAACCTAGCTTTGGCTTGGGTTTGACCTTGTGCTCGTATCGTGACTTTATTTGTGTTGCACTTGAGTTGAACCTAGATTTTGATTGGGTTTGACCTTGTGCTCACCTATCCCTATAGTTTTATCAAGTGTATATCGGTGTCACGGCCTTGTGGCATGTACAGTGATACACTATGCATGTCACAAGTTGTTCGTATAGATGAATTCAAAATAAATGATGATGAACGACCCAAAACCGTGGAAAATAATATTTTCAAAAACACATTTTATTTTACACTGTAAAAATATTTCTTTTTCAATTTTACCGCGTCAGTGTTTATTTTCTAGATAATTCAGATGGTAGATTCAAGCTGGAGCAAAGTTGAAGATAAAATACGAGTGAATGAGTGATATGTAGTGAGGTGAAAATCCAGATCGAAGACTGCTTTTGGAGGACGAAGACGAATATTTAGTACTATGATTATTTATTATATTATGTCCACTGCATCATGTTCTTCCGTTGCATTTATTTATTTATTCCTGTTGTATGTAACTCTGATCTGTATTGTAAAAGTATAATCAAATATTATTTGTAAATAGCTTCATGAACTGTTTATTTGATTATTATATTTTGTAATTCCGCTACGAGATTCTGTGTTTGTTTTTCTTTCTTTCTCTGCTTTTTCTTATTTACCCCACGACAATCCTCCCTATTGAATGGTTTAAGTTTGACATGTGTGGTTTATTGTCGATTTAAACTGTCCAAAAAGGTGGGTCGTTACAGTTGGTATCGGAGCCAGGTTTAGCGATAACATTAGCTTTGTGGGGTCTGACTCATTAGAAATAGGGTAGTAATACCCTAGAATGAGTCGTAGTGTATATATGAGAGAGTGTATTTGTTAGTGTTATAAAAAGGTTTTTGTATTGTGTTAATTTGTTCCGTTTAGTATTTATAAATTTTGGTCGGTACATAGGATGTTATGGCATCGATAGGGATTTTTAAACACTTAATAGGGCAGACCGACAATATATTGTTTTGAAATATGGGTAAATGAAGTAGTTTACCTAGTGTTATATTTTGTATATAAAGGAATAATTTTTATAAAGATATAGTTGGATGTGGTATAATTGTTTGTTAGGAAGTGAAATTTTATAAACATTGATTGAAAAATAGGATTTACAAATAAAGTAAATATAAATTGGAAATTTTAGAACTTAATGTCCAGGATTTTTGAAAATTTCTTTCGAAAGATTTTTGAATATAATATTAATATTATTTAGAAGTATTTTCTGATATAAATATTTCAATATGATTTGAAAGAAATGTTTTCAAGGAATTTTGGAAGGAAATAAGTCTATACTCCCCTCTCTGTCATTGGAAAATAGTTTCGGTGATGAGTGCACGCATCATCAACGTTCATTTTCGAGTTTCAAAGTGGGAAGGCCACTGCAATAGTTTTACTACACATTTGTTTTGATAAATAAAGCTTGATTTTTAATTTCTAAATATGATTGGATATATATAAGTTATGAGTATATATATATATATATATTTATTTAAAATGATTTGAATGGAACCCGGTATTTAGTTCTTAAGTTATGTAAATTAAAAATTTCAATTATTGTAGTGAAATGAAATCTAAACTATTTTAATAATTGGAAGTTTCTAAAATGAAGAAAAAAAGTAATTTGATGCTAAGTGATTAATGAAATATATAAGAAAATGAAACTTGTAAATTAAAGAATAATGAAAATTTAGAAGATGTAATTATTGAACATTTTGTTAACTAAAGTGAATGAGATAAACTTGTGTAACATTCAATTGCATTCTTAAAACATATATATATATATATATATATATATATATAAAACATACCAAAATGTTAAAAGTTGTAATGTTAAATAGAAATATGTAATAGAATATTATACAAGTAAAACTTTAGTAATGAAAATGTTCAATGAAATTATGTTTTAAATGAAGAATTGAGATGTACAAGAATGTTATAAACTTAAGTTAATAATTTGAAATTATAGTAATTATAATTAATAAAAAGGGTGAATACTGTAAGTAAAGGATTATAAACTTAAGTGATGTTAGAAGCCAATTATAATTAAAGCAAATAGTAAAAGTGAATACTATATATGAAAGAAATAAATGGGAAAAGAAAAGAATAAAAATTTAAGTATAAGTTGCTTCACAAAAGAATATTGATATAAAAAGGAAATCAAAGTAAATAATAAATGTGAATTAAACTGGAAGAAAATGTATGCAATACTCTAATAATGAATCCATTGATTATTTTAAATAATTGAATGGAAATAACTTATGTAAGTAATTGAATGAAAATTTAATGAAAATGGCATTGTATGAATAAATGAGAAATGAATTTTGTGAGTAATGAATGTAAGGTAAAAAAAAGCATTGTATAAATGAATGAAAATGAAGAACAATAAATAATATGAAAGGAGATTAATAAGAATAAACTTAAATAATATTTGGAATTATTGTTTGTTTTGGCTTATGGGATGGTTAGGAAAGGATGCTTCTAACCGATGTATGAATAATCTATTAAGTTTTATCTAAGACTGTTGAGTGTATGATATACTAGTAGTTTATTTATCATTTTGTATGATTAAAAGTTTCTGGACTCGAACAAACCATTTGCTTTGGTTGTTATGGATAGATGGTTGATTTCTTTGATTGCATGTGAGAACTGTATGGTTGTACTGTTTGTCTGCAAGCGACTGTTGTTATGTTGTGTTGATTTGTTGTTATTAATTGAAACAACTTAAATATTTCCCTTTTTGCATAATTCTAACTCTTTTGGATTATATAAGTGAAATACAGGTTTATGGAAGCATTAGCTACTGCTTTTGGTTTCATAAATAAGCGTTGTTTGCCCGACAAATAGGTACGTTTTCGGATTACGGTTTTATAGCGATATAATATTGTTTTCATATGGTTTGGGATATTTTGTTTTGAAATATGATATATATATGGTTATTATTGATATTATTATTTCTCCCGGACCTCTCCGTACAAAGGAGACTCTGCCGAAATTTTCCGTGAATTTTGGACTTAGAAATTTTTTTTGAAAGTGGAAATGTTTTTCAAACTTTTATTGAATTTGAATATGAAAGGATTTAATTGTTTATAAATTGATATATCTTATTTAAATTATTTAATTATGCAAATTAAGTGTTTATAAATTGAATACTTTTAATAAAATATAGTAATTCCTTCTTTTCCCTTTTCGAGGATGAAAAGTTTTGAGTGTGGGAGAGTGCAACGACCCATAATTCTCGATAATTAAAAATATTTAATTTAATAAGAATTTGTAATTTAATATGGGAAGAAATAAAAATTTGTGATTTATTAATAAGAGAAATAACTAGAATGAATGTAGTAATGTTAATTTAAGGCAATTGATAACTATTTTAGTGTAATTCCAATTAATTGGAATGATTGTAAATTTAAAATTGGTTATAAATTGTAAATAAGTAAATAAATCAATGTTGTATGTAATAGAGAATTGTACGTAATAAATTAAAATTGGTTAATATAGAAATATTAATCAGCATGTTAATTTATTAGTTTTGTTTGTTAACAATAAACATAGAATTGTGCTTGAAATTGTAAGTTGTAACAATGGTTTAATTATCATTGCATTATTTAACCTGTTGAAACTTAATTGTAAATCAATTGCAATAAATGTAATTAAACATTGCGTTAATATGAATTAAGATGATAATTGTAGAATATTAGTGTAATAAGATATAAACCAATGTTAATTATATCCGTAGGAAGATAGTTGAGTGAATAACAAGATATAAATCAAAATAAAGGAATTTATTTGAAATTAAAAATATAATTAATTGGACTTTTATTGCAATTGAAATTGAACGCCGTAATTGGTGCAACATTCAATATTGAATTTGACTTGAAAATTTACTTTAAAGGATTATAAATCACCAGGTAATCAAAATGATAAAATTTGTTAATTATAAAATTTGAATTTAAAAAGATGATTTAATTAATTTAATAATAATTTATTTAATTAACGTGAAAATAGCCATTTTGTCCACTGTCTCGGATTTCGATGAAACTAGTTTCATCGGATCCGTAACGGTGAATTATTATAGGATTTCAAGTTTCGTAGCGATCGGACTTGTCGTTTGATCATACGGGCTCGAAACGCGTAGAAATCAATTTAATTGAATTCGATTGAAATAAGATGATTTTAAAAGCTAACTTCTTCATACAATGGAATTAGAACTTGAAACCTATTCCATTGAGTTTAAAAATTATCGAAAACATCTAATTCGATATATTGGATGACCCATTTTCGTTTCGGGAACAAAATGGGCTTTTCGGGTCGTTATCGTTTCAATCCAAATCGATCCGGTCCATCCTTTCTATTTCTACTCTGCCTATATATAGGCTGTTATAAACCCTAATTGTTTCTTATTTTCTTATTTATGTACATACTATTACTTCTACCAGTTCCTCTTTCTTAAACGACAGAATATTAAAACCTAAATCATAATTCAATTTCAAACCAAAATCAATTTCAAAAATTAAAACTCCTCAAACTATATCATATTATATATCGTTGGAAATCTCTCAACGAGCGCAATCTAGATCTGTAGCTTATTTTTCAATTTGGGTCTCTGTGTGTCCAGAATTTGAGGGATAAATCTCGGTCGTTCAATTGGAGGATGATCAGTGGCGACAGATTGTCGATTCGAGGATACAATATTGTGGAGAGTGGCATGTGGAGTGCATCAGTGGTGTTCGCTTGTAAGTTTGATGGTTGGATCATCGTAAACAATTCGATTAGGGTTGCAAAATCGTGGCTGCAGCCGGTGGTTTTGGGCGATCGCACCCTGGTCGATGGAGGCGCCGAAGTTAGGTGTGCACGTGGGTGGTCGTTCCAGAATTAACGGCGACGTCTTGGTTGTGTATTTCGTGGTCAATGGTGGAATTGGGGGGCGGCGCTGCTGCGTTAAATCGAGATTTCGTATGTCTATAGCGAAGTTAGGGTTGCGTGCGTATGTGTTGACGTGGCTATGGTAACCTTTGTTTTGTTTATTATTTAATTTAAATTTAATTTTAAACCGTTCTAACCTTAATAGCTTTTTCATATGAACTCGGATTTGGGCGCGGTTTGTTCCACTGCGATCGTATCGGAATTATGGACATTTTAGAACTTGTTTGGAAGAATTCTAAGACGGTTAAATTTTAAGCCATTATTTGGATTTCAAATCGATTTGAAATCAAAGGTGAGTGTTTTAACCCACTCACAACTACTAGATTATCTTATGTTAGTTAAATTGAATTTATGATGCGATTAGAAATTGATTGGTTGATGTTTGGTATATTTGAATTTTCATTCCAATTAAATCTTACTTTTATTGAATATTATCGCCACTAATTTAATATTAAATTCTAAATTGCCAGTTAATACCCGTTATTGATAATCGGCCACTTGTTATTGTTTATTGATTGGTTTGAATGGTGATTTTGATGGATGTTTGATTGTTGATATTGGATGACTGGATGTTATATTCTTATATTGTTATAACATTGCAAGTTTTCTATGGGTTGAAATGATACATACCCGAACGATATGATAGATTAGAGAGAAATCGTTATGGGTTGAAATGATAGACTCGAGCGATTTCATGGATTTGAGGTAAAATTTGCGATTGCGGGTTGAAATGATATATACCCGTAAACTTAAATTTATTGTGGATTGAAATGATATATGTCCGTATCACTTGACCATATGGTAGAAAAATTATATACAGACATCATATTGGTTAAATTAAATGATTTTAAATCCTTAAATTTTTGAATTCAGCTAAATGATATTTTGAAGAAAATTTGATTTATATAAACTGAATTATTTTAAAATCCAAGTTTTAATGTTGAATTTAGAATTGGTTTAAATGGAAATTTTAAAGTAAGATTTGAAGTATAAATGAAATTTATCAAAATTGAGTTTTTGAAATATTTGAATATTTAAAACTTTGAAATCTGCTAAATTTGGAATAGTTTAAAATTATAGCTCGAAAATGGATTTGAAATCGATATTGGTTAAATGGTTTTAAATGAGAATTTGATTTGAAAGACAAAATTTACTTTGTTGATTTGAAAGCTGGACATGGTCCAGATGTGTTGAATGAAAGGAATAGTTTAATTTGATATTAATTTCAAATCTATTTTTTTAATATAACTATTTAAAAATATATTATTTTAAAAAATCCCGATTATTAAGATTCTCAAACTATTAAACTAATTTAATCTAATTTAAACTATTTTAAACTACTTTAATCAATTTAAACTATTTTAATTTATTTTAACCTATTATATCTATTTAATCCAATTTAATCTAATTTAATCTATTTTAAACTAATTAACCCATTTTAATATATTTTAAATCTATTAAATCTATTTTAATCTATTTAAACTATTTTAAATCTATCTAATCTATTTTAAATCTATTTAATCTATTTTAAATCTATTTAAACTATCTTTAATCCATTTAAACTATCTTTAATCTATTTTTAAACCATTTTAAAGTATTTCAAACTATTTAAAAATTTATTTTAAACTATGCTAAACTATTTAAACTATTTATAACTATCTAAACTATTTTCTAAATTTCAGATTTTGTAAAGTGGAAGTGTTTATATTTAAATCCTTGATTATTAAAGTGAATATGGTTAAATGATGTTATAACTTAAGTTGGGATTTGAAATGATATTTGCTAGTGAAATGACATATTTGAGTAAATATGATGATTTTGAAAGGAGGATTTAATTAACCTATCTTATCGATATGATTTCGAAAGTGAATATGATTTTGAAGTGAATATGATTTTGAAAGTAATATGGTTTGAATTGAATATGATATTTTGATATCAATTATGAATCGGTTTTGGAAATGTAAAAGAACCATCCGATGTGAATTAAGCGTTTGGTTGTTAAAGAGACCGGGATCGGATATTGTCATACTCTCTGCCAATACCGAAAACCACTTTAACAACTGTGTACGTGGTGGAGATTCCAGAATGAAGTAGGATGGTTTGGCGAATGATTCTGTATGAGGTATTTACGTAGCCATGAATCCCGTGAGTCGGCTTGATGTGGCTAAAACAGGAGCCATGCCGGGCCAAGTGAGGTCGCTCCTCCTATCGGGCACTTTTCTTCGATACCATATTATGACTTTGTGATTGATTTGGTGGCCACCCCTCGATTTTGATTACGGGAGTGTGTTCCAAGGTAGGCGGTAGTAGCTACTAGCCGTTACCACCAGTCCAGATCCGCAAAACGGTAGTATCCTACCCTGGGCATTGCCTCGCGTGCCTTGTCACATGCCTTACCACGTCCATTACGAGTTTGGTTTGCACCGCACCTATGGAGTGCTCACTGAGTAAACCTCCAGTTTACAGAGGAGCTTATAGTATCTGTATAGACTACAGAAATATATAAAATGGGTTAAGGCGGATATGGGTAATGCCTTAACGCTATTTTAATACTTTACTTTACTGTAGACACTATTATAATAGCGTATTATACTATGTATGTAGATAGTTTAACGGATCCTTAGGATATGGAATCCTAAACATCTCTTAAGTTATTCCACTCACTTTAGACACTAGATAGGAGATGTCAAACCTCGTAAACATCTCTGACGTCGTTACACTCATATTTATTTATAGTTGATTTAACTTACATAAGATTTTTTTAGTTCTAACTCGAGTGTTTTGTCTTTTCAATTCGCTCGGGTCAGTTTGAGCTTTTCAGTGTATCAAAGACTGCTTTTGGAGGATGAAGACGTAGATTTAGTACTATGATTATTTATTACATTATGTCCAGTGCATCATGTTGTTCAGCTGCATTTATTTATTTATTCCTGTTATATGTAACTCTGATCTGTATTGTAAAAGTATAATCAAATGTTATTTGTAAACAACTTCATAAACTGTTTATTTGATTATTATATTTTGTCATTCCACTGCGAGATTCTGTGCTTGTTTTTATTTCTTTCTCCGCTTTTTCTTATTTACCCCATAACAATCCTCCCATTTGAATGGTTTAAGTTTGACATGTGTGGTTTATTGTCGATTTAAACTGTCCAAAAAGGTGGGTCGTTACAGTGGATGTACCAACATGTTCGAACTAATGTATTACCAAAAAATATTGTAGTAAGCACTTTGTGTTTGGTTTAGGTCAGCAATATCACTATTTCATAACAAATTTGGAGCACGGAATATAGCTGAAGTTTTAGATAGTTGTATTCTTAATTTGTAACCCAAATTTTAATGGCAAGAACTTTTGAGTTTGTGTTGGATTTCAATCAATCGTTGTTCATGTTTGGTATCCAAAATTGATAATCCATGCCGTAACGATTTATTGAAATAAGTCCCTTACAAACATATATGGCATATTCATTCATCATATGCTAAAGGGTGGAATAACAATTGGAAAAACCCATCTGCCCTGTAGAACCCACATCTGCATGTCACATGGAATAATGACTGGGTAATGAAATGTTTATTCTTACCGTATGCTAATGAACCACGATATTATTATTGTTTTCGGGTTGAGTCAAAAAAGAACCGTGGCAAGCATAAGATTGGGTAATGAAAAAAAAAGAGAAAATAGTAATATTTATACCATGGTCCACTTGCGAATACAAAGTTCTCATATGTCTACTATTTCCTGTTTTTATTTAACTTCCTTTGTGCGTGCTTAATATAGTTTATTTCTGGGTGTTTATGTTGTAACAAAACCATGCATAGACTGTTGTCTTTTTTTCACTCAACTTTATTAATGGTGTATGTTTGACCGATTCTTTCCAAATTTTTACCATTCCACTTTCAAAATAATTACCCGATGTGAACTAACTGAAGCCATGTGTAATGACCTGAAATTTTCAACCATTCGCATCCATACATGTCGGATTTGAATTGCTCAAAATATCAGATTGTTAATTTAAATTTGGCAAAAACTCAGCATATACAGTAAAAAAATAATCACAGAATCACAGACACAGAGTAATATAAAAATAATGAAGTGGAAACAAAAAGAATAGTAGTTCATGAAGCTACTATATATATAACAGAGTTAAATAAGATACAACAGAGATCTCGAATACATAGATGTCTCAATACAATAGTCAAATACAAGATCAAAATACATCACTAGAATCAACTGAATAACTAAAAGCTGGATAGATAGCTGGATCTCCAAGCGAAGCTCCAACTCCAAAGGTGAGTCTCGAACACTGAACCACTCAGTCTGACCCGAGCGTAAAGCAAAACACAAAACACTCGAGTCAGGATTAACATTCTTATATCAATAAATCCCACTCAAGTGAAATATCAACTGAAATACAAGTAACTCAAAGGATGTTTGGGATAACCATCCTTTAAGGATCTGTTAAACTATCTACTATGTAGTAATATACGCTATTAATAATAATGACTATAGTAAAGTAAACTGTTAAAATAGCGTTAAGGCTTTACATTTTCCACCTTAACACATTTTATATATTCCCATAGTCTATACAGTACCGTAATCTCCCCCGTAATGGGCGTCGTAAGAGGGCACTCCATAGGTATGGTACAAAACAAACTCGTAGAAGGCGCGCTAGGGTAGGTGACATGACACAACTAGGCAATGCCATGGTAGATATACCAATTACACTTCCGGGCTGGTGGTAATGCATAGCAGCCACTACCGCCCACCTCGAGCCACACTCCCGAAATCCGAAGGTGCATACCAAATCAATCACAAAGTAATAGAATGGCATACGATGGAGTGTGTCCGATCAGAGGAGCTACCTCATTGGCCCATCGATTGCTCTTGTTTTAGCCATCTTATGCCAACTCACGGGAGTTGGGTCCACGTATATACCTCATATAGGATCGTCGCCACCATCCTACTTCATTCTGGAATCTCCACCGCGTACACAGTTGTTAAAGTGGTTTTCGGTATCGACAGAGAGTATGCCCATATCCGATCCCGGTCTCTTTAATAACCAATCGTTATTATAACACCACAGTCATTTCAAAATAGTTTATACTTCAAAACCAAAATATCATTTCCATTTCAAAACCAAATCAATACGATATCATTTCTTACTTAAAATAATATTCGTTTCTAAAATCATCACTTTCCAAAGTTATATCACTTTCGAAATCCTAAGTCTTTAAAATCAAAACACTTTGGAATTTAAAACCTTGAAATTCATAACACTTTGAAATCATAGCTTTGAAATCATAACATTTTAGAATCCATAACACTTTCCTCTCAAACAGTTTAGATATTAAAATTAGTATATATAATAAAATAGTTTATAAATAAAAACAGTTTATATAAAATAGTTATAAGTTAAAATAGTTTATAATAAAATAATTTATATTAAAAATGATTTATATTAAAATAGTTTATAATAAAATAATTTATATTAAAATGATTTATATTAAAATAGTTTATATTAAAGATGATTTATAAAGTAAAATATAAATAGTTTTAAATATAATTTAAAATTACTTTATAAAATAAAATAGTTTCCTTAACTTTCACAAATCGATTCAAATCAATTCGAATTCCAAATTCAAATTTAATCAAATCTAAATCATCAATTTCAATTTCAATTCAATTAAACATTTCAAATTATATCGATTTCAAATACCGATTTGAACCACAAATAAGCCATTTAAATTTCAATATATTTCAATGCTTTAAATATTCAACATTTCAAAACTAAATTCGACAATTTTATATATATATCAAATTCACTTTACAATTATTTAGTTTTGAAATATTAACTTAATCACTTCAATAATCATCAAAATACCACTTCAATTTACAAATTTAAATAAACAAAATATCCCGTTTAAATTTATATAAGTTTGAAATATTCCTTTAAATCACTTTCAATCAAATTCAAGTTATATTTTTTTTTAAATTTCAATTTAATAAATTTCAAATCAAACTTATTTAAGTATAATTCTTACATAAATATAATTTCAAATCAATTTCAAATTATCTTTCCAACCGAAATCATTATAAATTCTATATTTGAAAAAATATATTTTAAATAAATACTTAAACATATTAAATATCAACTTTATTAAATCAACTGTAACGTTCAAGAATTTTCAACTTTCGAAAATCGATATCGATACTCACTTTATCGAATGTCGCCCAGTCGAATGCCGAAAAACCCAACCGTTATGGTTTAAGAAAAGAGGTAGAAGAAAAGATAGAAGAAAAAGAAAGAAGAACAACAGAACACACATCAGAAACATAAACAATATCAGAATCTCACATTCGCAGCGGAACAATATATAATAGATAAATCAATAATCTTTAAACAAAAGGCTATATCAGTTTATACATACATCAATCAGAGTCAATATACAACTCAATACAACAATGGACAGTTATATAAACTTGTCCTCATACAGAATACACAGCGGAATAATACACAATATAGGTGATACGTTTCACCATCCAGCTTGCTTCCAAAGCTCCAGAATATCCAGAATATCCTGATAACATAACTCTAGGCTGCCCGTGTGGAAAATAATAGGCACCCAGAGTTTAGAAGGGAAACAATAAACTCCGAGTCAATCATGGTGACTGGTGTGAGATCGTAAAACGGTTATTTATCACAAAGAAAATAAAATAATTTCGAAATGCTTTTGGAAAATGAAACTACCATAAGACCTCCCGCCACACACACAATGCAAACGCAGAATTGGAGGAGATTTCTTCTTATGATAGTCAAAGATGCTTACTACGCAAAATCAAATCCTTTTTTTGATATTATTATTAGTGCATAGTGTAGAAAACATTTCGAAAGTATTATATAAATCTTAGCCGGCATAGGTACCATTATAGTATGCCTACTATAGCTACCATATTAAATGGTAGGTTCTACAACTAAAACCGTACAAGTCACGTATTGTTTCTTTGGATTTCCAACAAATGGTCAGGCCAAGGAACTTCCCATTGCCACATAGGTACGCCTCTGGAAAGACGACCCGAGAACCAAACCGGATCTCTGCCAACACAAGGCCGGGTTACCCCTAACTGGGTAACTACTGACACGAATATGTCATCCCCCGATCGTAACCGATCTTTCCGAGGATCCTCGATTTCCAACAACCACATAAGAATAATAATGCAGCAACAACATAGGTTAAGTATCTGGGCTCCATACCATGATACCACCTCTATCCAGAAGGAATGACATACACTAAAGGGGCGCTACCCCCTAACAACCTTGCCGCATCTTTCCTGTTTTGACCATTTCCGGGGTGTGAGGTCCGACGAAGTCTCATCCACAAAGCTACGCTTTTCACAAAGCCATGCTTCGGGTCAACAAATGCTCAAAGAAATGATCATAAAGATAAATGATCAAACAAATGATCATATCACAAATGATCAAACAACGATCATTTCACAACAACACTCAGCATGCCACATTACCAAATTGGGAGTATATCGCTGATAAATTTCAACTACATAACCTCTGAGCTCGTACGTCTCAGAGAAGGGTGTTAAGCTAAGAGAATAAATTCTCCGCTACCAACAGAAATGTATTTGAAAGAAATCAGCTTTATATCTCAATTTGTAACATCAGACATACAATCCATACAAGTCTGTTCCAGGATCGAACAGAACCGAAGGCACTTCTCACGAAACCCTTGCAAATCCGGATAATTTTCTAATCACGTCCGGACTTCCCGTCACTAAGGGTGATAAAACCTCTATATCGAAGATCAGCCGATGTAGAGTAACTCGACGGTAATCTTTCTGTTTTCAAAAATATCCGGTCTTCAACACCGGTCATCAAATGCAATTCATAACGACGTATCACATATTCAGAATGGGTTATACGACCCCAAGGTCCTTTCCCGGCTAACCCGAATAGTGAGCGCTTATTCAAAAATAAGTGTGGCATTCAAATTCATCCAATTCACAACAAATACCCATTCAAGGTAATTATTGATAGTCAGTTATTTAACTATCAATAAAGATGCGCAACATCATCAGATTCCAAATAATTTTCCAAATTATTTAATTTCCATAATATCTTTACTAGATATATAATTTCCACACTTAACCATTTGAAACAAATTTCAAATATTCACTTTCAATTTATCTTTACAAAGATAAATTCTCAAAAAAGTTTCTTTTCATATTGGAAAACATTTCCATACTTATTTAATAATAATAAGTAATTCACAAAGCTTATTTATTTTCAACGTTTGAAAATATTCAATATACTTAAATCAAAATTAAGTATATATTTCATTCTTTAAGGAAATCATTCTCTTTCACAAATTTTATTTGAGTCAAAACGAATGTTGCGTAAAACATCGTTACGACGACCCAAAATCACTAGTATAGGGATTCGAAATTTAGATAGATATATAAATCCCAATACTATATAAAACTTTTCCTTTCGGAAATCATTTACTATAATAACAGTGTTATAGTCCACCATTTCCTTCTTCCTCGAAAACGTCTATTTCAACAATGAATGTTGAAATCTATGGTTTCGATATTTAACATATTTTAAAAACATCGTTAAATCAATTAACTTCATTTTTAATATCACTTCCCCAAAACAATATCCATTTTACTTAATAACATATTCACTGTCCAAAATCGTGAATATACTTCACTAACCAAATTTCAATATTTCCTACACATTTTATTTCAAAGATTATCCACTGTCCAAAATCTTGGATAAAATTCCCAATCAAACTATTATTATTACAACATTTAACTTAAAGGATAATTCGCTGTCCAAAATCATGAATATCTCTCCTTTATTAACTTCTATGTTTAATTTATCAAATTTAATTGATTTCGGATTTATAAAACAATGTTTATAAATTCACCTTTATATTTCATAACAACTTTGATTTATAAATCTCTTTTATTAACAAATTCGATCAATATTCCATTTAAAGGCAAAAATCCAATTTATAAGTTAATTTCTTATAAATCTTTAGTTTTACAAAATCTATTCATTTTGTAACTTCACAATTTATAAATCTATAAATTTCATTCACTTACGAATTCCATAAATATTTCATTTATAACACTTATAAAAACTCGCTTTATAATTCCAATATTTTTAATTTATAAATATCAATTTTTTTGTACATCTTTATATACATTGTTTTTAATAATTCAAAAATCCCAATTAAACCATTTTATAAATTACTTTAACTATTTTCAAAAATCACCTTTCGGTTATATTTCAAAAAAATCATAATTCTTATAACTTTAAAATTCGAACGTTTATTTATTTGAAAAAAATCAATTCAAAAATTCAATAAAACGTCTACTTTCAAAAATCACTTTAAACTCCTTTTAAAGTAAGAATCGTTATTTTTAAACTTCAAAATTGAATCCGATGATGCAACAGCACCAAATAATCAATCACGACAACAAACATCATATAAAAATATGATAATCAACAAATATCACAATATCTGTAATCAAATAAATACTGGTGAGGAATCCAGTTGGATCCCTCCAACCTGTTTCCCTACATCCACAGATGTTAGCACAATACCCATTCCACTTCGAGGTGGAATATCGCGGTATATGGGATTTATAAATATATCATCCGCTTACTAACGGCGCAATAGGGTCTCATCCGCTATACAATGCGGGAAATCAATCAATCCAATATATACATATGCCAATATGTATATATTGCTATATATATATATAGATATATCCTACTATATCTAATATCACATCCAAATAGTCAATCAATCAATCAATAACTGTAAAATTAAATTTATTTTGAGTGAGAAGATCTCACCTTATCTTTAATTTGCAATCCATTTTCCATTTTGACCATTTCTTCACGGTTTCAAACCTTGTATAAACAATTTTGCAATGTATTAATATTCGAAGCGATTGAACAATCAACTTCCATTTGGTAATTTTAATTATTCAATGGTTTTGTTTTAAACCAATTTTTCTCTTACCAATTTAATTAAATCGAATTCCCTTTAGAAAATCTTTAGTATCAAAAATAATTTAAATTAGCAATTTACTAAGTATATTTATTTTTCGCATTTGAACTATATGTAAACTTATATTAAAACGATAATTTATATAAATTTAAAACTTTTCAAAATCTTACCTTTTTTATATTTATTGCTTTTAGATAACATATGTATGTGAATTAACATTTTTTTTCTTCTAACACTTACTGTAATATATAACATTTATAATTTAGCAAAATGAATTTGAAAATCCTTGCAGCAACTACTTCTATATATATGGGTAAACTGCATTTATATTTGTGTTATTAAAATAATTTAATTATAGATTCTATATTTCTACAAAAATAATTTTATTCGAAAAGGGTCGAGATTACCTTACTGCCTTTATTCGCACTTGACCATCAGTCGATCCCCCAATCGCGACATCGCCAGAAATGCTTCACCCACCACGACAGTTCGTACTGCCACCAAACCTAGTATGCTTCTCAGCCTCCCCTTCCAATTCGCGGTCCATCCCACTGCCTCATGCTTCGTGACCCATAGACTTGCGAGCATCACCACGCTACAGGCTCGAATCGCCTGCCGCCCTAGGTCGTACCACCACGACCCTCCAGTTCCACGCGAACGCGCGCGTCTCCCCTTTGCTCGAAATTCCAAATCGCGATATCCAGCTTCACGAGCGACGCGCTCGTGCCCACGCGACATTGCTCGCGACCCACACCTTCGTACGCAACCTTCGCCACCCACAACTCGACATCCACCCCTAATCGATACGATCCCCTTTTGCTTGGCAGAAATTCGAATTGATTTTCGAACGAGGTGAAACTCAATCTTGCTTGATTGGACTGAGAGGAAAAGGAAAGGGGAGGTGCGATTTAAATTTTGAAATGAAGAAGAGCAGAGGAAAATTTTCATTCTTTATCCTATACCTCTTTTTCTTAGCTCTGAATTTCTTTGAATCGGCCGTGAAATGAAATTATTGATGTAGAAGGCGGCCATTTATTTTATTTTGACTTCGTTTGAAAATCTGGAAAGGATGGGGAATGAATGTAGTGTCGGCCATAAAATAAGGAGGGAGGAGTATTTGAAATCGAAAGCAGCATGCTTTACACGATCTTGTTCCTTGATTTCTGGCGTGATTCTCGGCGTGTTCAAAGGAGATAATCGTGGTGATGTTAACTGATATAAATACAAATTTTAAATTGAATTCGATTTAAAAATTCCAACGCGTTTACTCACCGTGTGCTCACATATCAACTCCGAAAAATACGGTATTTGAAATCCGGTAATAATTCAATATTACGGACCCAATGGAACTGGTTTCGTCGAATTCCGAGACTGTGCCTCAGAAGGCTATTTTTAAATTCAATTTAAACGATAAAATTTCAAACTGAACAAAGAAGTTTCAAATTCAATTCTGAAGCTTCGATTATCTTCAGTATTATCAATTGTGAATTTTTCACGCCTTTGAAATATTTTTAATCGGCTTAAATTTGAAGATTCAAATTTTTTATTCAATTCAATAGACTAAATTTTATAATTTAATCGCCAATTTATTCTGATAATTTGAAATTCAAGTCAAACTATCATTCAAATATTTAAAATCAATTAAACATTTTCAATTTAAATTGTTCAAAATTCTGGGTCGTTACAATCTTCCCCCCTTAAAAGAATTTCGTCCCGAAATTACAAGTTAGAAAAAAAGGTCCTTAACTCGTCTACTATTTTTCACAATCTAAATAGTTTTATCAATTTATCAAACAAATCTTTTTACTAAAGATTCATTATCCTTTCAACTATCTTTCCAACTTCAATTATAAGTTTCAAACAACATTGTTTACTTCTCAATTCAAATTTAAATTAAATTCTAAACTTTCAAAATTTTCTAACACTCGAAATTTTCGAAAAATTTCGCCAGCGTCTCCTTTGCGCGGCTAATACGGTACAACTACAAAATGTCCCTACGGACTCTCAAATTTCAAAAAGAAAAGAAAAAGCCAAGCGGCTAGACAAGAAAATCATCAAATCTCATATTGAAATTCAAATACATACCTTTTTCGAGCAATTCAAATTTATCTTCAAAATCAAAATTCCAATTCTATTTCCGTTAATACACCTGTATATCCTACTAGCCATAATATATAGTTACAACATTCAAACCATTTTGCCAATTCCATTATAAAATTTTCAATATATACTTCTTATATCATCTTTACTTCACTATTGAAGTTACATATCTATTTTCATTCAATTTTATATTTCAATTTCATTTGAATTCAATTTCAATCTCAATTTAATTTGGATTCAGTTTAACTTCTGAATATTAAATTTCATCAACTATTTTTCATTCACAACCGATTATTTTAGATTAGTTCCAATTACTAATTCATTACAAATTCTAGTTCACTTTATTCAAATTTGTTTTCAACATTCAGTCTCAATTCCAGTTTTATTCTTTTACAAATTCAAAATGAATTTTAACATTTAATTTCATTTTCTTGCACTTGCAATTGCAAATTTATTTATTCATTCACAAATTCATTCATTTTCATTTTGAACTTCATTTCAATCAGATTTATAAGTTATCAACTTATTTACATTCCATTAATGAATTTTATTTTTTAATTATCTTCCTGGAATTCCATTTCCGAATTATAAATCACATTTACAATTTTTACATTAACAAATCTCATTCGTATATGAATTTATTTCCTTATACTTCAATTCACATTTATAAATTTCATTTATTAAATGGATTTATCTCCAAATCTTTGGTTATTATGTTATTTCTTATTCAATTTCATATAACTATGATAATAATTCAATATTATTACTTCCTAACAACCAAGCATCCATATACTATGATAATTCATAGAAAATCATTTCTTTTCTATACAAAAATAGTTTTGGGCAAAATTATTTCATTTACCCTATTTTAAAACAATACTGTGCCGAATTGTTCCATATAAGTGTTTAGAGATCCCTATCGATAGAGTTGTCCAGACCGTACCGACCAGAATCCATATACCACTCCACAAATCAATCATCACAATATAAAACAATTTTATATTCACTAACAAATACGCGCTCGTATCTATTATTACACTCAAACTCATTCTAGAGCACTACTGACTCTTTCTCTAATGAGTAAAACCCAACAGAGCAGGGTTGTCGCTTAACCATATGCTCTGATACCAAATGTAACGTTCAAGAATTTTCGACTTTCGAAAATCGACATCGATACTCACTTTATCGAATGTCGCCCAATCGAATGCCGAAAAACCCAACCGTTATGGTTTAAGAAAAGAGGTAGAAGAAAAGATAGAAGAAAAAGAAAGAAGAACAACAGAACACATATCAGAAACAGAAACAATATCAGAATCTCACATTCGCAGCGGAACAATATATAATAGATAAATCAATAATCTTTAAACAAAAGGCTATATCAGTTTATACATACATCAATCAGAGTCAATGTAACGACCCGGAAATTTCGAACCCGAAAATTCCAGATAGTTAGAAGAAAAAAAGAAAAGAGATAGAAGAAAGAAACAGAACAAGACACAGATTCTCACATTCGCAGCGGATCAAAATACAATATCAAATAATAATATCAGTTATACAAAGAAAACTGTATTTGTTAATTACATTTTTATACATCAGAGTTACCACATTCACAATATACTAGACAGTTAGAAATAACATGTCTCTAACAACAATAATATATCACAGCGGAATATACTCCATACGTTCCTGCCATCCAGCTCGCCCCCTGAGCTCCAGAACGTCCTTACCTGAAATCTGTAATACTCGGTCTGACCCGAGCATTACATCAAAGTAACACCCGAGTCAGGCTGGAAATCAGCGTGAGTAAACTCATCTAACATGAAATTTCAATTCATAGATCTTATATAAAACCAGGGTAACTCGTATCTTCTACGAGTTCTTACTTATTATATTCAAACAATTTATTTCACAAAATAATATCTAAGTATCGTTATTTAGTTACAATGATCCAGATTACTCGATTTATTTCATTCCATCCTATTCGATTTACCAACAAATCTATAAAGAATTATAGATTACAAATCGAAGTGGTTTCGGGTATATTTCTGATACCCGATCCCGGTCTCTTCGAATCAAATGTCATCCTTTAAACCAAGATTTTCAGTTAAACAATTTAATTTAAATTCAGGATATCATATTCATATAACAAATCTATCACAGATAGATAACTTACATTATCACAATTTATCCAAACATCTCATATCACAATCACATATCAGATATATCAACTAATCCAAGGCATCTAATATCATTCAACCAATCCATAACAAGTCAATTCATTCTTAATTAATTTAATTAATCTCTAATTAAATTAATTACTAACCTTTAATTACTTGGATTACCTTAATCCATCTTACTTAACATTAATTAATTATCATTTCTTAATTATTTATCTTAATTAATCTTCCTTGATTAATTATCCCTTAATTACAATAAGTAATTATTCTTTACTTACCCCTTTTATTTAATCATTCTTGATTAATTTCTTTTTAATTACATTAAGTAATTAGCCTTTACGTAATTTCACAAATTAATTAACCTTCAACTATTTATTAAATAATCCTTTAATTACTCTCATAAAGTAATTAACAATAATTTATTTCATTGATCCCTAATTAATTGCTCTAATTAATTATTCTATAATCACTTATGTTGGTAAATTATCCTTTAATTAATCATATTAATTAACTAACCCTTTAATTCATTTGCTTAATTAATAAATCTTTTAATTGATTACATTAAGTAATTAATCCTCAATTATTACTTTTATTAAGTAATTATCATTTAATAAATTACTTTTAGAAATTACCCATTAATTTCCTCCTTAATAAATGACATTAGTAATTATACTTTAATTACTTTAATTGATTAAACAACTCTTTAATTAGTTAAATAAATTAATTAATTCTCAAATTAATTACCTCAAATAGTTAACCTTTAATTACTTAAAATAATTACAATAAGTAATTAACTTTTTATGAGATAATTACATACATTAGTTATTCTTAAATTAAGAAATGCTGGGTTTACATTCTTTTGAAAACTTGGTTATTAACCATAAGCCGAGCCCAACTCTAAATTACCCGAGCCAAAACCCAGAATACCCGAGACACTCGCGACCATCATGCTACTTCGAGGCAAACCACTATCGACTTCGAGGTTTACCCGATATAAACCCTTCTTCCCCAAACACCACGAACAACCCAGACATCACATACACGCGTGCACGTGTACGGCTGATCCAACATTCTCCGATCAACACTTCGAACGCCAGCAAGTCGCCGACCACCTTCCCGAACATTCCGACCATCCAGAACCCCAGACCACCAAGTAGAGCACAATCGAACAATTCTAACACCCATCAAAACGAACCCGATCACCCAAACACCTCGCATCGCCATCTCCGTCCATCAGAACCCACGTGCTCGCACCGATAGCTACGCCATACCTTCCTCTTCATTTTCCCCCACCTCCGAACCAACTCGAAAACATCGCGACAACGCATAGCCCTCGCAATTATCGTCGAACTGAACCATACCTTAAACCCTATATCAACGCCGTTCGGCCACCACTATCATCTGATAATCCAGCGAGCATTTTTCCTAAGATCCTTGATCTTCGAACAACCTCCGGTGATAATCACGACGCACCCCTATTTTCCGTTTGCCGTGAATTGACAAAAACTCAGATTCTGTTCATCTCTCAATTCCTCACCATTTACAAGTTTAAAAATTATGATTCAATCGCTAAAAATCATCATTTTCAAAAACGAAACCAATTATATAATCGGCACTTGAAATCATGAGGGTCAAATTATTGATATGTTTTGAGTTTTGCTGAAAATTCCTATTTCCAAAATATTTACTGAATAATTCTACTTGGAAATTTTTTTTTAAAATTAATGTTACATTGTTACTAACATTTTTCATTTAGAGATTATAGCCTAAAACTGATTGTGCAAAGAGATACAAAATTTTCTTTGAATTTATAAAACCTGTTACAAAACAGGGTATGTATATTACATATAATATATTTTAAAACCTGTTTATCCAAGCAACCATACCATTCATACATGCAAACCATATTTACAACCCTACTATCATAAATCATCACATGCATCGGATATCAAGATGATTTATCCTTTCAAAATTTAGTTTACTCACCTGTTATTTTGCAGAACAGAGAAAGCTGGAAACTTGATCTGCTACATGAACTGGAATATTTTGATTTTCTTAATCTGATCTTGAATTTGCTTTGAAACTGATCTTGAATTTGTTTGCCAGCTCCAGTTGAAGTTGATTTAAGTTGTAGTTTGGATTGTAGTTGATTTTATTTCTTACAGCTTTTGTTTTCAGGTTTGAGATTGTTCCAGTTTAAAATGTTTTGAATTTGTTTTCATTTTGGTTTACAGGCTTGTGAAGTTGTGAAAAAGAACCGATGAAGCCTGGTTTCTTCTTTTAAACCTATTTTACTTAAAATTTAAATTAAAGAAAATGCTAGTTTGCCACTTGTATACACTAAGCTATACACTTGTAAATGCATGTTATATTTATTTTACAAATGTCTTAATTATGAATTTTATGTTTATATCCTTGCCTCTAAATTATTTATAAATTATGTCTACATCCCTACTTAATTTTTATTTATTTATATAGATTATTTATTTTATATTTACATATGTCTTGTGTACTTTAAATTTTATACTTATAGCTTTAAAAGATATTCACATATCAAAGCTTTATATTTATTATTTAGTATATATACATATCTTACATTTGTAATTCCATGCATAAATATGTTTATATATGTATTTTATAATTTGGTTTTATTTTATAAATGTCTTAAGTGTTTTAATATTTAAACTTCTCTTATAATTATCTATTTATAATTTTAAAAGTAGATGTTGAAAAGTTCCAATTATACACTTATAAATAGTTATACAAATATACTAATTATATATACTTTATTTATATTTTTAAATGTTCTTCATAAAATTTTTATATTAATTTTTCTATCTAGTAATTACTTTCCTTAATTTATATTGATATGCACTTTTTAAAGAAAATAATATGAAACGAATTATATACTAATAAAATCATATACATATATATTTTATATCCAATTTAATTTTAAGATATTTATTCTTTGAATTTCCAATTCAAATTCAAATTTTAATTAAATTTACAATCAACTCATATATATATATATAACAACACTTTATTATTTGTTTTAAAAGAAGAATTTGTCAAATATTAAATAATTTATACTGGAGATTATCACATCTAAATTTGTTAAATTTATAAATCAGTATATGTAAAAGTTAAATCAGATAACTATCCAATTATCTGATGCCCGAAAATCCGGGATATCACATTCCTCCCCCCTTTAAATCTTTTCGTCCTCGAAAAGGAACGAAGCAAGAATTTTATTAAAATGATTATTATAAGAAAAATTACTCTTTGATAAATTTTACTATAAACTCTTTTTATTAAGAAATTTTAAAATACTTTAAGAAAAATCCACATAATATTACTAAAATGACTTTATAAAATACTCTTTATAACTCGATGTCTTCACAAGTCCATCCTCGTTCTCACAGAAATTCGGTCATACGTTGATCAGACGTAAGACTGAAAATCTATAAGTACTTAACAGACCCGTTTTCAACATCCAGTGAAAATACTTGGAAAATAATTTACTTTAAAATATAGAAAACATTTTTGAAAAGAGAGGAAATATTTTTGGTGAGAATGCTCTGGAAATCATCACCCCCATCCATGGTCACAGTTACATCACGGGTTACGTTGCCATCGCAGCAAAAGTCCATGTAACTGATAACAGCATGGAACCCACAACAGATCGCAGTTACATCCCAGGGTTACGTTGCCGTCGCAGCAAAAGTCCATGTAACTGTTGGCTCTCAGCGGCACACACGATTTCGCTGTCAAAATGAAACTTCTCCCACATAGGTCGCAGTCTACCGATATAAAATCAAACGTAGACAGTTGGCTCTCAGCGGCACAAACGACTTTCGCTATGTTACCATAGTGTCACAGTCTACCGATATAAAATCAAACGTAGACAGTTGGCTCTCATCGGCACACAAGACTTTCGCTATGGTCTGCAGTAGATCGCAGTGACATCGAGTTAAACTGTCGTCACGGCATAACTCAAATGCCTCTGTGGGCACCAGCCCCTCGACTTTCGCTACACAAATAATCCTCAGGAACTAGTTTATTCCGGACTCCTCACAGGATTAACTTTAGAAACCCCCCTTGGGGCTCAAGGCAGTACCACCCAGTGGTACTCCTGAGAAGTTCATTTCAAGGAAGCGCCTTTTTCCCCAGAGCTATTCTCAAAACACTTTATACTATATACTTATAGTATCTTCAAATCATACCCTTTATGATTTATCAAAATCTCCTTTACACAAAATCGATTACCAAAATCGATAATTCCCAAACTAGGCTTTTCAAAATCCAAAATTGATTTTCCAAAAATCAAAAGCCTTTTCCAAATTATATAGGTTCCCAAAACCTTTTCCAAAATCATTCTCATAAAATTCTTTATATATATATATAGATATAGATATATATATAATTTTGAAAATCTTTGGATCATTTCAAACTTGTATAAAACCTCTTTTATACTTCAATTATTTCAAAACCCTTTTTATTCTGGCTAGATTCAATAAGGGAAGTTTATCATATTACAAAATACAACTTTATTTATTGCCAAATCAAATATTCAAATTTGATTTCTTTATAAAGTTATTTGCCATTTACTTATCTCCATAAAGTAAATTTCAACCAAAGAAATATCCAATTCCATTATATTTCACAAATATACTTTTCATTTCAAAGATCATTTTACAATCCTTATCCAATTTCAATATCAATTTCATTCAAACTCGTACGATGTACACATATCATCCGTACACAATATCAATCTGATCGCTCAATCGATCACACAATTTCACTTCCGAACTAGTATCGTCCACCCGACTTCCTAGTGCGGACTCAGATCTGGTTTCTTGATTAGAAACCGTCATTCTCCTTGCATAGTCACAACTATGATAGAGAATATCCAGAACCAATCAAAAATCCATATCCAGGTTCGCCGTTGAAAATCGAGCGAAAAATCCCAACTCGGATCGATAATATTATCTCGAAATTCTGTGTTCGAATCTGGATCAAATCACTATGCGAATAGAATAATATACGTATATCCTACGTATTTATCTTTATTGGTTATCAGCCAAATCAATTCTATTTTCTATTCACATTTCCTTTAGATTCCTATTCACTTATTCCCAATTTCTCCCAATTCCAATTGAGTTATTGCTTCAATTACAAACAGTTTGAACTCTGACCAATTTAAATTTAAAAATAGCTTGAAAAAGTTTAAAATAGATAAGTAGTTGAAAAATAGTAATTAGTTTGTAAAATAGCTGTAAAATAGTTAAGTAGGTATAAAATAGTTAGATAATTGCAAAATAGTTTTTAAAATAGTGATTAGATATAAGTAACTGAAAAATAGTAATTAGTTTATAAGACAGTTTCAAAATAGTTAAATAGTTCCAAAATATTTGTAAAATAAGTATAAGATAGTTTGGGGTTTAAGAAAAATTGTATAGTAAATAGTTTGGAAAAAAATAGGTTTATATTAAAACAATTTACTTTGAAAATAGTCCAGAGTCAAACCGTTCAATTTCCATCAATTCAATTTAAATTTCCACCTCCATTTAAATTGACTCAATTCCAATTTAAATAACTTCAATTTCCATTGAAATTGGTTTAACTCCAATTCAAATTAATCCTCAATTTCTTTCCTAATTCAAATCAAATTCCATTTGAATTTTAAACCTATTCAACTTTAATCATAATTCTAAATTATTTAAACTAATTTCAAATTGAATCCACTTCAATTTCAAATCATTTCAATTTCTATATGAATTAATTCCAATTCCCATTTATTCAAACCAATTTCAGTTTGAACTAATTCAATTTAAATCTCAATTTTAAACTATCTCGAATTATATAAATTCGAGTTAAATTTTTAAATGTTGATTTAATCCTTTAAATCAAATTAACCCTTATTTTTAAATCAAATCAACCTTTAATTTAACAACTTAAATCTTTAAACCATTTAATTTTGAATCTAAATTCCAAAATTCCATTTAAAAATTATCTTTACTTAACTTGTTACCAAGTTCAAATAAGAATTCAAAAACAATTTAATCTTCAGATTCAAATTTATTATCCATTTTCAATTTCCAGATCTCAAACCCATTTTGAGATCACTCATAATTCCCCTTTAAAACCAACCATTTAACTTTCTAAGTTAAATTTCAATTTCATATTGAAATTTCTAATTCAGGTTGTTCATTCTAAACTCATTTAACTTTCCTTAAGTTAAATTCAATTTAATCCAGTCAACTAGACCCAATTTGAATGCCCATTTCAATTTTAAACTTTATATTAATAATCTTCCCACTTAAGTTTAAAACTTAATTCACTTAGGGTTTTCAAATCACATTCCCAGGAAAAATTTAAAATTCAACACTTAGAGTTTATTTCAAATATACATGTTTATTTCCTTAACACACCAAGTTACACTTTAAATTTTAAACCATTCTTGGTTTTTAATTTCAAAACAAATTTCTTTAAAACAATTTCAAGTTTTCTGGATTTAGATTTAAGATTTCACAATTTAAAATTATCTTCAATTCCAATTTATAAGTCATACTCACTTTAAAAGTTTACTTCCCTAAACATTTCATTTTACCTAATCATTTACATCACTTCATTATTAAATACAACAACCATTTATGATAATAACCAAGTTTATCATATCTGGAAACCAATTCATTATTTTCTTTATTCTGATAACACTTCTACAAATTCAAGATTTTAATTTCAGTTTGAATTCATTTCAAACTTATCTTTATTTAATTTGGCTTTATTTCTATTACCACTTAATTTAATTCCAATATTTTAACAACCAATTACCTTAATATTTATTAGAAAGAAATATCATTTTATATATCAAAATATATTCTTATATAAAATCATTTAAAATCCTTATATAAGAAAATAACAATTACGCTCTCATATATATATATACTCAACTCGTTCTAGGGTACCATTGACCCTATCCTTAACGAGTAATCCCAACAGAGCCAAGGTTCTCGCTTAACCTTCTGCTCTGATACCAAATGTAACGACCCGGAAATTTCGAACCCGAAAATTCCAGATAGTTAGAAGAAAAAAAGAAAAGAGATAGAAGAAAGAAACAGAACAAGACACAGATTCTCACATTCGCAGCGGATCAAAATACAATATCAAATAATAATATCAGTTATACAAAGAAAACTGTATTTGTTAATTACATTTTTATACATCAGAGTTACCACATTCACAATATACTAGACAGTTAGAAATAACATGTCTCTAACAACAATAATATATCACAGCGGAATATACTCCATACGTTCCTGCCATCCAGCTCGCCCCCTGAGCTCCAGAACGTCCTTACCTGAAATCTGTAATACTCGGTCTGACCCGAGCATTACATCAAAGTAACACCCGAGTCAGGCTGGAAATCAGCGTGAGTAAACTCATCTAACATGAAATTTCAATTCATAGATCTTATATAAAACCAGGGTAACTCGTATCTTCTACGAGTTCTTACTTATTATATTCAAACAATTTATTTCACAAAATAATATCTAAGTATCGTTATTTAGTTACAATGATCCAGATTACTCGATTTATTTCATTCCATCCTATTCGATTTACCAACAAATCTATAAAGAATTATAGATTACAAATCGAAGTGGTTTCGGGTATATTTCTGATACCCGATCCCGGTCTCTTCGAATCAAATGTCATCCTTTAAACCAAGATTTTCAGTTAAACAATTTAATTTAAATTCAGGATATCATATTCATATAACAAATCTATCACAGATAGATAACTTACATTATCACAATTTATCCAAACATCTCATATCACAATCACATATCAGATATATCAACTAATCCAAGGCATCTAATATCATTCAACCAATCCATAACAAGTCAATTCATTCTTAATTAATTTAATTAATCTCTAATTAAATTAATTACTAACCTTTAATTACTTGGATTACCTTAATCCATCTTACTTAACATTAATTAATTATCATTTCTTAATTATTTATCTTAATTAATCTTCCTTGATTAATTATCCCTTAATTACAATAAGTAATTATTCTTTACTTACCCCTTTTATTTAATCATTCTTGATTAATTTCTTTTTAATTACATTAAGTAATTAGCCTTTACGTAATTTCACAAATTAATTAACCTTCAACTATTTATTAAATAATCCTTTAATTACTCTCATAAAGTAATTAACAATAATTTATTTCATTGATCCCTAATTAATTGCTCTAATTAATTATTCTATAATCACTTATGTTGGTAAATTATCCTTTAATTAATCATATTAATTAACTAACCCTTTAATTCATTTGCTTAATTAATAAATCTTTTAATTGATTACATTAAGTAATTAATCCTCAATTATTACTTTTATTAAGTAATTATCATTTAATAAATTACTTTTAGAAATTACCCATTAATTTCCTCCTTAATAAATGACATTAGTAATTATACTTTAATTACTTTAATTGATTAAACAACTCTTTAATTAGTTAAATAAATTAATTAATTCTCAAATTAATTACCTCAAATAGTTAACCTTTAATTACTTAAAATAATTACAATAAGTAATTAACTTTTTATGAGATAATTACATACATTAGTTATTCTTAAATTAAGAAATGCTGGGTTTACATTCTTTTGAAAACTTGGTTATTAACCATAAGCCGAGCCCAACTCTAAATTACCCGAGCCAAAACCCAGAATACCCGAGACACTCGCGACCATCATGCTACTTCGAGGCAAACCACTATCGACTTCGAGGTTTACCCGATATAAACCCTTCTTCCCCAAACACCACGAACAACCCAGACATCACATACACGCGTGCACGTGTACGGCTGATCCAACATTCTCCGATCAACACTTCGAACGCCAGCAAGTCGCCGACCACCTTCCCGAACATTCCGACCATCCAGAACCCCAGACCACCAAGTAGAGCACAATCGAACAATTCTAACACCCATCAAAACGAACCCGATCACCCAAACACCTCGCATCGCCATCTCCGTCCATCAGAACCCACGTGCTCGCACCGATAGCTACGCCATACCTTCCTCTTCATTTTCCCCCACCTCCGAACCAACTCGAAAACATCGCGACAACGCATAGCCCTCGCAATTATCGTCGAACTGAACCATACCTTAAACCCTATATCAACGCCGTTCGGCCACCACTATCATCTGATAATCCAACGAGCATTTTTCCTAAGATCCTTGATCTTCGAACAACCTCCGGTGATAATCACGACGCACCCCTATTTTCCGTTTGCCGTGAATTGACAAAAACTCAGATTCTGTTCATCTCTCAATTCCTCACCATTTACAAGTTTAAAAATTATGATTCAATCGCTAAAAATCATCATTTTCAAAAACGAAACCAATTATATAATCGGCACTTGAAATCATGAGGGTCAAATTATTGATATGTTTTGAGTTTTGCTGAAAATTCCTATTTCCAAAATATTTACTGAATAATTCTACTTGGAAATTTTTTTTTAAAATTAATGTTACATTGTTACTAACATTTTTCATTTAGAGATTATAGCCTAAAACTGATTGTGCAAAGAGATACAAAATTTTCTTTGAATTTATAAAACCTGTTACAAAACAGGGTATGTATATTACATATAATATATTTTAAAACCTGTTTATCCAAGCAACCATACCATTCATACATGCAAACCATATTTACAACCCTACTATCATAAATCATCACATGCATCGGATATCAAGATGATTTATCCTTTCAAAATTTAGTTTACTCACCTGTTATTTTGCAGAACAGAGAAAGCTGGAAACTTGATCTGCTACATGAACTGGAATATTTTGATTTTCTTAATCTGATCTTGAATTTGCTTTGAAACTGATCTTGAATTTGTTTGCCAGCTCCAGTTGAAGTTGATTTAAGTTGTAGTTTGGATTGTAGTTGATTTTATTTCTTACAGCTTTTGTTTTCAGGTTTGAGATTGTTCCAGTTTAAAATGTTTTGAATTTGTTTTCATTTTGGTTTACAGGCTTGTGAAGTTGTGAAAAAGAACCGATGAAGCCTGGTTTCTTCTTTTAAACCTATTTTACTTAAAATTTAAATTAAAGAAAATGCTAGTTTGCCACTTGTATACACTAAGCTATACACTTGTAAATGCATGTTATATTTATTTTACAAATGTCTTAATTATGAATTTTATGTTTATATCCTTGCCTCTAAATTATTTATAAATTATGTCTACATCCCTACTTAATTTTTATTTATTTATATAGATTATTTATTTTATATTTACATATGTCTTGTGTACTTTAAATTTTATACTTATAGCTTTAAAAGATATTCACATATCAAAGCTTTATATTTATTATTTAGTATATATACATATCTTACATTTGTAATTCCATGCATAAATATGTTTATATATGTATTTTATAATTTGGTTTTATTTTATAAATGTCTTAAGTGTTTTAATATTTAAACTTCTCTTATAATTATCTATTTATAATTTTAAAAGTAGATGTTGAAAAGTTCCAATTATACACTTATAAATAGTTATACAAATATACTAATTATATATACTTTATTTATATTTTTAAATGTTCTTCATAAAATTTTTATATTAATTTTTCTATCTAGTAATTACTTTCCTTAATTTATATTGATATGCACTTTTTAAAGAAAATAATATGAAACGAATTATATACTAATAAAATCATATACATATATATTTTATATCCAATTTAATTTTAAGATATTTATTCTTTGAATTTCCAATTCAAATTCAAATTTTAATTAAATTTACAATCAACTCATATATATATATAACAACACTTTATTATTTGTTTTAAAAGAAGAATTTGTCAAATATTAAATAATTTATACTGGAGATTATCACATCTAAATTTGTTAAATTTATAAATCAGTATATGTAAAAGTTAAATCAGATAACTATCCAATTATCTGATGCCCGAAAATCCGGGATATCACAGTCAATATACAACTCAATACAATAATGGACAGTTTTATAAACTTGTCCTCATACAGAATACACAGCGGAATAATACATAGTATAGGTGATATGTTTCGCCATCCAGCTTGCTTCCAAAGCTCCAGAATATCCAGAATATCCTGATAACATAACTCTAGGCTGCCCGTGTGGAAAATAATGGTTACCCAGAGTTTAGAAGGGAAACAATAAACTCTGAGTCAGTCATGGTGACTGGTGTGAGATCGTAAAACAGTTATTTTTCACAAAGAAAATAAAACAATTTCGAAATGCTTTTGGAAAATGAAACTACCATAAGACCTCCCGCCACACACACAATGCAAACGCAGAATTGGAGGAGATTTCTTCTTATGATAGTCAAAGATGCTTACTACGCAAAATCAAATCCTTTTTTTGATATTATTATTAGTGCATAGTGTAGAAAACATTTCGAAAGTATTATATAAATCTTAGCCGGCATATGTACCATTATAGTATGCCTACTATAACTACCATATTAAATGGCAGGTTCTACAACTAAAACCGTACAAGTCACGTATTGTTTCTTTGTATTTCCAACAAATGGTCAGGCCAAGGAACTTCCCATTGCCACATAGGTACGCCTCTGGAAAGACGACCCGAGAACCAAACCGGATCTCTGCCAACACAAGGCCGGGTTACCCCTAACTGGGTAACTACTGACACGAATATGTCATCCCTCGATCGTAACCGATCTTTCCGAGGATCCTCGATTTCCAACAACCACATAAGAATAATAATGCAGCAACAACATAGGTTAAGTATCTGGGCTCCATACCATGATACCACCTCTATCCAGAAGGAATGACATACACTAAAGGGGCGCTACCCCCTAACAACCTTGCCGCATCTTTCCTGTTTTGACCATTTCCGGGGTGTGAGGTCCGACGAAGTCTCGTCCACAAAGCTACGCTTTTCACAAAGCCATGCTTCAGGTCAACAAATGATCAAAGAAATGATCACAAAGATAAATGATCAAACAAATGATCATATCACAAATGATCAAACAACGATCATTTCACAGCAACACTCAGCATGCCACGTTACCAAATTGGGAGTATATCGCTGATAAATTTCAACTACATAACCTCTGAGCTCGTACGTCTCAGAAAAGGGTGTTAAGCTAAGAGAATAAATTCTCCGCTACCAACAGAAATGTATTTGAAAGAAATCAGCTTTATATCTCAATTTGTAATGTCAGACATACAATCCATACAAGTCTGTTCCGGGATCGAACAGAACCGAAGGCACTTCTCACGAAGCCCTTGCAAATCCGGATAATTTTCTAATCACGTCCGGACTTCCCGTCACTAAGGGTGATAAAACCTCTATATCGAAGATCAGCCGATGTAGAGTAACTCGACGGTAATCTTTCCGTTTTCAAAAATATCCGGTCTTCAACACCGGTCATCAAATGCAATTCATAACGACGTATCACATATTCAGAATGGGTTATACGACCCCAAGGTCCTTTCCCGGCTAACCCGAATAGTGAGCGCTTATTCAAAAATAAGTGTGGCATTCAAATTCATCCAATTCACAACAAATACCCATTCAAGGTAATTATTGATAGTCGGTTATTTAACTATCAATAAAGATGCGCAACATCATCAGATTCCAAATAATTTTCCAAATTATTTAATTTCCATAATATCTTTACTAGATATATAATTTCCACACTTAACCATTTGAAACAAATTTCAAATATTCACTTTCAATTTATCTTTACAAAGATAAATTCTCAAAAACGTTTCTTTTCATATTGGAAAACATTTCCATACTTATTTAATAATAATAAGTAATTCACAAAGCTTATTTATTTTCAACATTTGAAAATATTCAATATACTTAAATCAAAATTAAGTATATATTTCATTCTTTAAGGAAATCATTCTCTTTTACAAATTTTATTTGAGTCAAAACGAATGTTGTGTAAAACATCGTTACGACGACCCAAAATCACTAGTATAGGGATTCGAAATTTAGATAGATATATAAATCCCAATACTATATAAAACATTTCCTTTCGGAAATCATTTACTATAACAACAGTGTTATAGTCCACCATTTCCTTCTTCCTCGAAAACGTCTATTTCAACAATGAATGTTGAAATCTATGGTTTCGATATTTAACATATTTTAAAAACATCGTTAAATCAATTAACTTCATTTTTAATATCACTTCCCCAAAACAATATCCATTTTACTTAATAACATATTCACTGTCCAAAATCGTGAATATACTTCACTAACCAAATTTCAATATTTCCTACACATTTTATTTCAAAGATTATCCACTGTCCAAAATCGTGGATAAAATTCCCAATCAAACTCTTATTATTACAACATTTAACTTAAAGGATAATTCGCTGTCCAAAATCACGGATATCTCTCCTTTATTAACTTCTATGTTTAATTTATCAAATTTAATTGATTTCGGATTTATAAAACAATGTTTATAAATTCACCTTTATATTTCATAACAACTTTGATTTATAAATCTCTTTTATTAACAAATTCGATCAATATTCCATTTAAAGGCAAAAATCCAATTTATAAGTTAATTTCTTATAAATCTTTAGTTTTACAAAATCTATTCATTTTGTAACTTCACAATTTATAAATCTATAAATTTCATTCACTTACGAATTCCATAAATATTTCATTTATAACACTTATAAAAACTCGCTTTATAATTCCAATATTTTTAATTTATAAATATCAATTTTTTTGTACATCTTTATATACATCGTTTTTAATAATTCAAAAATCCCAATTAAACCATTTTATAAATTACTTTAACTATTTATTTCAAAAATCACCTTTCAGTTATATTTCACAAAAATCATAATTCTTATAACTTTAAAATTTGAACGTTTATTTATTTGAAATAAATCAATTCAAAAATTCAATAAAACGTCTACTTTCAAAAATCACTTTAAAATTCTTTTTAAAGTAAGAATCGTTATTTTTAAACTTCAAAATTGAATCCGATGATGCAACAGCACCAAATAATCAATCACAACAACAAACATCATATATCAATATGATAATCAACAAATATCACAATATCTGTAATCAAATAAATACTGGTGAGGAATCCAGTTGGATTCCTCCAACTTGTTTCCCTGCATCCACAGATGTTAGCACAATACCCATTCCACTTCGAGGTGGAATATCGCGGTATATGGGATTTATAAAATATCATCCGCTTACTAACGGCGCAATAGGGTCTCATCCGCTATACAATGCGGGAAATCAATCAATCCAATATATACATATTCCAATATGTATATATTGCTATATATATAGATATATCCTACTATATCTAATATCACATCCAAATAGTCAATCAATCAATCAATAAATGTAAAATTAAATTTATTTTGAGTGAGAAGATCTCACCTTAGCTTTAATTTGCAATCCAATTTCCATTTTGACCATTTCTTCACGGTTTCAAACCTTGTATAAACAATTTTGCAATGTATTAATATTCGAAGCGATTGAACAATCAACTTCCATTTGGTAATTTTAATTATTCAATGGTTTTGTTTTAAACCAATTTTTCTCTTACCAATTTAATTAAATCGAATTCCCTTTAGAAAATCTTTAGTATCAAAAATAATTTAAATTAGCAATTTACTAAGTATATTTATTTTTCGCATTTGAACTATATGTAAACTTATATTAAAACGATAATTTATATAAATTTAAAACTTTTCAAAATCTTACCTTTTTTATATTTATTGCTTTTAGATAACATATGTATGTGAATTAACATTTTTTTTCTTCTAACACTTACTGTAATATATAACATTTATAATTTAGCCAAATGAATTTGAAAATCCTTGCAGCAACTACTTCTGTATATATGGGTAAACTGCATTTATATTTGTGTTATTAAAATAATTTAATTATAGATTCTATATTTCTACAAAAATAATTTTATTCGAAAAGGGTCGAGATTACCTTACTGCCTTCATTCGCACCTGACCACCAGTCGATCCCCCAATTACGACATCGCCAGAAATGCTTCACCCACCATGACAGTTTGTACTGCCACCAAACCCAGTATGTTTCTCGGCCTCCCCTTCCAATTCGCGGTCCATCCCACTTCCTCATGCTTCGTGACCCATAGACTTGCGAGCATCACCACGCTACAGGCTCGAATCGCCTGCCGCCCTAGGTCGTACCACCACGACCCTCCAGTTCCACGCGAACGCGCGCGTCTCCCCTTTGCTTGAAATTCCAAATCGCGATATCCAGCTTCACGAGCGATGCGCTCGTGCCCACACGACATTGCTCGCGACCCACACCTTCGTACACAACCTCCGCCACCCACAACTCGACATCCACCCCTAATCGATACGATCCCCTTTTGCTTGGCAGCAATTCGAATTGATTTTCGAACGAGGTGAAACTCAATCTTGCTTGATTGGACTGACAGGAAAAGGAAAGGGGAGGTGCGATTTAAATTTTGAAATGAAGAAGAGCAGAGGAAAATTTTCGTTCGTTATCCTATACCTCTTTTTCTTAGCTCTGAATTTCTTTGAATCGGCCGTGAAATGAAATTATCGATGTAGAAGGCGGCCATTTATTTTATTTTGACTTCGTTTGAAAATCTGGAAAGGATGGGGAATGAATGTAGTGTCGGCCATAAAATAAGGAAGGAGGAGTATTTGAAATCGAAAGCAGCATGCTTTACACGATCTTGTTCCTTGATTTCTGGCGTGATTCTCGGCGTGTTCAAAGGAGATAATCATGGTGATGTTAACTGATATAAATACAAATTTTAAATTGAATTCGATTTACAAATTTCAACGCGTTTACTCACCGTGTGCTCACATATCAACTCCGAAAAATATGATATTTGAAATCCGGTAATAATTCAATATTACGGACCCAATGGAACTGGTTTCGTCGAATTCCGAGACTATGCCTCGGAAGGCTATTTTTAAATTCAATTTAAACGATAAAATTTCAAACTGAACAAAGCAGTTTCAAATTCAATTCTGAAGCTTCGATTATCTTCAGTATTATCAATTGTGAATTTTTCACGCCTTTGAAATATTTTTAATCGGCTTAAATTTGAAGATTCAAATTTTTTATTCAATTCAATAGATTAAATTTTATAATTTAATCGCCAATTTATTCTGATAATTTGAAATTCAAGTCAAACTATCATTCGAATATTTAAAATCAATTAAATATTTTCAATTTAAATTGTTCAAAATTCTGGGTCGTTACATCAACTTTAATAAATATTTAAAATTAATATTTATTAAAACTATATATTTCTTTTCAAAACCATAGAAATCATTTTCAAAATATTTATATATAGACCAACGGTGTCTGTATATAATTCTCTACCCTATGGTCAAGTGATACTGATATTTATCATTTCAATCCGTAATTTAAATATATACGGGTATATATCTTTTCAACCCGCAATCTCAAATTCAGTTCAATGAAAATCTCTTAGGTTTATCATTTCAACCCATAACGATTTCCTCCTATTCTATAGATCGTTCGGGTATGTATCATTTCAACCCATAGTGAATTCTATACTAACAGGGAACTTGCAGCGTGATAACAGATATGAAAATAATATAATAATCAGTAACCGACATATATCATCAGTGATAAATAATAGATAATGGTGTCAGATGTCACAGGTGAACAAATACAGATAATGGTATATATATAGCAATATAAATAACAGATAATGGTGTCAGATGTCACAGGTGAATAGATACAGATAATGGCATATATATAGCAATATAAATAACAGATAATGGTGTCAGATGTCACAGGTGAACAGATACAGATAATGGCATATATATAGCAATATAAATAACTAACAACAACATATTTCAATTTTCATTTCAATTGAAATCAAGTTTAATAAATATAAGAACGTTAATCGTGAGTGATTGCTCACCTTTCGAGGCTAGAGACGTTTGATGATGAACTGAGCTGCGAATCTAAGCAACGAATTCAAAGTAAAGTACGATGAGCACGAATTCCAAGGCAATGCTAGATGGACACGATTCGACGAACAAAGCTGATGGATAGAAATTGACAAGAACAAATCAGAATCAATTCGATATATACAGAATATATATATATATATATATATTCAAAAATAAATTTCTATACATATATAAATAAAATTTCTATATACCTATATTCAAAACCAATGTATAAACAAAATCATTATATAATATATATAATAAAACACATACGAATTTTAAAATAAATATTATTACCAACTTATATACATATATACTTTAAAATCAACCATATGCATATACTATTATTTTATAGCTTACTTCAAAATAATATATAAACCAATATGCAGAGGTCTAAACATATATATATATATATATATATATATATACAGTACAGTAAAAGTTTGTATCTTTAAGCACACAAGCATATATATAAAACTTACATCATTTCAATACATATAAACTGACAACCCAACAGAATCATAGTCATAAAACTAATATATATGTACAACTCATACATGTACTCAGAGCCGGCCCAGTGGGCAGCCCAGTAAGACCATGGGCTGGGGCAACCCACTAAGCATGGGCAACAACTTTTATTTTTTTAATTATGTGTTCGGCCCAATAATTTGCGTTCAACGTGATCAGAAGAGAAAACGTTTTTCATCGTTCTTTTCCTTTCCTCAAATAAAACTGAAATTAGGGTTACGCACAATCAATAACCCTGTCGCAAATGCCAAACCCAGTCGCACCAACACCCTCCGCCTCTCCCGTAGTTCTTGCAGCCATCACTGCGACCAACGTCATTCTCCTTCGTGACTCATCACTGTCTCAACGTCACCTCTCCAAAGTCTCTGGATTCACAAGTAAACTTTTTTTTTCTCTTTAATTCCAGTTGCTAAAGAAGTTAGAAATGCATCACAATGTTAAGCATATTTTGTTTCTGTTAAATTAACTAATTTATAAAAGTGATTTGGTATTTTGGTTGTCTAAAAAATGAATTGAATTATCTAGTTCATTATCTCACCGTTGGCTTACTAAATTAACTAGTTTATAAAAGTAATCTGTTTAAATTTGGTTTAATTTCATAGTATAGTGTTGCTTCCAGAGGGCCCATAAGCTACTGCTTTGAGAGAGGATCTGATTGACATAATACATAGAAGCTGCTAGGTTCTAAGTTCTCAAATTGAGGATGCCCAGACCACCAAATTTGAATGGAGATTGAGTTCTTTTATAGGTAATAGTAATTAGCTTTTTGGAGTAAATATCACCATACCATAGGAAATGATTGAGTACTCTATTCAACATTGAGATCCGTTTGGAAGGAATTATAAAAATTCTAAAATAATAGGTGCACATTTAAGTAGCAACAATTTTAATAATCACTGACCTGTTTCCTGGGAAATTTTGCTTCCTATTATAGAATTTAACCTAGAAGTTATTTTTTTTCCAAATAGAGGCAAGCATTGGTAGTTGAAACCGTAGTAGTACACATAGGAGCTCCAAGGTAAGATGCTTTATCATCCAGGGCTGTAGACCAAATAATGATAGAATTTCATTGGTTGCATTTTGAGATAAACCCCCTATTCCAATACGAGATCTGTGCTTGTTAATACCGGGACCTGTCATAGCATTTAAAGAATCCAAAGCTTTAAAAGCATTAATGATTGAATGGCCAGAAGGTTTAGCGAAGAGTTGATATTCGACTATGTGTTTTTTAAATTAAATATTGTAGTCCAAATGATATTGTTGCAGTAGTTTTTATTTAACATATTGATTTGAAAAGAAAAAAAATCCGATACATTTGGTATTAAAGGGCAACCAAACACTACTGTGGCTCGGGCAACCAATCATTTGGGCCGCCACTGCATGTACTATACGAACTCATACCCAGATATATTTAAGAATTAATATACATTACTAAATAAACTAATATATAACAAATAGATTATATACTATCGTACACTTTACTGTCATATTATATATACAAACAAAAACTATTCTATATATTATAATAAAACGGAGCTTGATAAGATTTAAATATATAAAACATATACAAGTAGATACATATGAACATTATTGTTAATAAACTAAAAGAATATATATAGATATACACCGGCAAGAAGAAATACCAGGCTTTGCAAAGGCGTTCAGTGCTTAACAAAATAAAAGCAATATATAAGCTAAATATTAAACTTTTATAGAAACTATATATACATAAAATATAGTACAATATATATAAAATATTCATAGAAACTATATATTATATTTGCACAAATGTAGCTTTCGTAACAGTTATTGTATATACTACACGTATATAACAGGATTGTGGATATTACACGTAACAGTTAATAAACTATATATTATAGAAACTTTTATATAAATACGTATAAATACCAATATATATAACAGTAATTGTATATACTACAAATATATATATATATATCACACCATTTCTAAAACCCAATGCAAGAACACATGTATAACAGAATATGCATATTTCAATATATATGTCCGCGGGTGCGGCGCAGTGGAAAGGAGGCTTGGGTTCTGGTAAAAAGACCCAGGTTCGATTCCTACCATGTGCTTCCCTATCCTATATAAATTTACCCGGGGGTATGGGGGCTTGGATCAGCGGATGGCTTTACTATACCCTCCTCAGGAGTTTACCGACCCGCCGGGTTCTCCTGGGTTTTCAAAAAAAAAAAAAAATTTCAATATATATATAATTTATAAAACCAACCTATATATATGCATGAACCACTAAAACAAAGGGAGGAGGGGCTCGGTTCCTTGCCACTAGCCTGGGAGGAAGAGGCACGTCGATGGTAGCAAGGGAAAGGAAGGCGGAAATAGAAGCATGCATGGTAGGCCGAGGTTGAAGGATGTTTCGATGAAGAGGCGGTTGACGTTAGGATGAATGACATAGGAACAGAGGAGTGGAGGCAAGATCTGGGGCGTTTTGAGGTCGTGCAGGTGGTTGCATGATGTGAGAGAGAGAGGAGAAAGGGGAGCTGCACGTGAGTTGCATGGAGATAGGAAGATGAACTCATATGGATGAATCAGGTTCTTTCATTCATATATATATATATATATATAATAAAATTGCTGGGACTTACTGGACAACATAAAGAATGGACCAGATTTAATCAAACAAAAGATATCGGATGGTCATAAATTGTCCACCTAATCAGAGATTTAACTTCTGTTATTCTTAACTGCTCACGACATTACCTTTTATTTCCACTAACTTTCAATCCTCCTTTTAACGGAACTGCCAATTCCAAATCTTCTTCACTAACAAGCAGTTACTCTTTCATTTTCTGTTTATGACAGATTCTCACCTACTCCATGTATCTCCAGTTTAAGGAATTTATCTTTGTCCGCTTCTTCTCTACTAATCGATACATGTAATGTTCAAAAAAAATTCTTCTCCTAAAATAATATCCATCACAACTGCAAATAAACTTTAGGATAATATCTTCTACTAGCTGCAGGATGCTCCATGTTACAACACAATTGGCTTTTTCATTAGAATTCACGATCCCTAAGATAGTCGCACCCCAAAAAGATGATCCACGACAAACTTTCTTACATTAAATAAAAAATTAGCAGTTAATGTGTTATTTCATCTTGGACTCAAAATCAAAGTTGGAGCTTCAGGCTTTCCTCATCCTTTATTGCTGCGAGCACTTCCTTCGAATTTTGGAGTATTCCTCATAATTTCTCTGTTCTTTGCTTATGAAAACATTCAATGTTTAATTTCTTTGTTTTTCAATTTCCAATGTACTTTGAGTTATGAAATTGTTGAACATCATTTTGAACCGATTATGTTTAATGCCTCTAATGTTATTGGGTAACTAATTCTCTCTTTTTTGCGTTATCAAATTTGATTTGTTATTATTTCGATTGTCTTCCCCAATATTTTTTTTAAGTTAACTGAATAATTAGGGATTTGAGATTGTAGATGAGGGAGAACTTAAAATGGATAGATATTAACAACGATAGGAAAGGAAGATGGCTGACTGGAACTTGGTAAGAAAAAAAAAACGTTGATGGGGATTGCCTTCTCTAAGATTTTATCAATTTGTTTTGTATTGAATACCTGGTATAGTTGGAAATATTGTGCAATTTATTTAGACTTTTTTATAGATATATCATGTATTAGTTGTACCTTTATAGTAAAGATAATCATATAATAGTATATGCTAATTTTTGATCATGTCATCAGATCTACCCAATTTAAATGATCTGGCCAATTTAAAAGATAAAATGAATTCTTCTATATCTATTTTCGCTGAGCAACATGCATATTTCTTAACATGCATGGTTAGTAATTTATCAATTCTATTATACATATTGTTACAAAAGGTGCACACCATATTATATATATATATATTACAATTTTACCACCATTTATAAAGTGAATGTTGAAGTGAGATGCATGTATTAAATAAGAATAATCCCACCAATTAATATTTGTATTACATAAATCAATCACAAATGTTATCCTTTATCGGTTGTTCTTGAAGTTTGAAAATAACTTTTGAAAATCATTTCAACTCGGTCTCACTTTTCCAATTCCTTGCACAAATTGATGCATAATTTAATATAATTATTCATATGTATGGTATGATTCGTATACAGTATCAATTAAGGTTTACATTTAATATAATTTTGACACTAAATCTGTCCTATTTAACAAAGTCATGAATAATTATTTTTTCTTTTTCCATCGATAGTAGTTATATTGTATGATCAATTGTTTATATATCATAACTATGTGTATGGAATAAGAACAAACACATTTTAAATTTAAATCCATGATAAAATAGTTGAAACTTCATTCTGCGTTTATTATAGTATTGATGATAATCTATTGATGAAACTGAAACATACCACTATAAGATAATGCTAGCACTTATTAAGATTTTATTTATATGTTACAATAGTAGTAATAATTATGGTAGAAATAATTATTGTAAGGTCATTAATATTGTAATTGGAAGGTAACATAGCATGATTCCATGGGTAGGTTATCAATACTGTCTATAGCATTGTATTGCCGATAGTGATTGGAGCAACTACTAAGATACAAAATCAAAAACAAAATTTGACACAAGATGCATGGACCATTAGATTTGTTTATCTTTATATGGAAGGTGGAAATCATGGCGAGACATGATCGTTGAGATTACTATGTCAAATTTTCTGTCTAAATAGAATTTCCCTTTAAATAATACTTAGAATTACTAAAGAATGTCTACTGTTGCTAATATTTTTGGAATGACCAATTTAATATTCAATTGATGTAGGTGATGCAAAAAGGATTGATGGATTTATAATGATAAAATAATTGATGGTTGGGAGGATTTACAAAGAGAAATTAGGTGACAAATTTTGTACTTAAATCGGTTGTCTTCATGTTCAGGAATGTCAAAAAAGTGGAAAATTCTGCTATATAAATGTAAATTCCTGATAAAACCGATAACACAACATTCTGCATTTTTTTATTGTTGAGTATGTACTTTTAAGATCTTAAAAACGGCATGTAAGATACCGCTAACAATTATTAAGATTATATTGGTAGATTATTAATAGCACTAAAGTTTATTGAGAAAAAGATTAAGAATTATTGGAAGGTTATTAACACTATGGTTAAAATGCAACAATGTTAGATTTTATTTGTAGATTTTTATGTCAGATGTCCAATTACATATTCAAATCATTAATGTAATGTTTTATGCAGATATCTAATTACATTTTCAAAACATTTACCCTATTTCTTATCTAAATATTGTTTTTTAGTAAGTACCCTATTTCTAATTATTTTTTCTACAACATTACAAATTAGACATACTACATAAATTTATGATATGTGATGTATGTAAATTTGATACTGTTAATATTAAATTAATTAAAAACGGATTTTTAATTTAAAGACAATTTGGATATCAAATTTATAATCGTTGTGAAGGTATTTCCGAAATGGTCAGTTTGGTATATAATTTTGGTAGATTTGGAGTTATACTTTAGAATATATTGACTTTATAAGTCTGAAAGATGAAAGATTTGCACCTATAACAAATAATTCTACAATTCGCTTATTGTAAGTACCTATCATACCACTATAAGACACATACATGTTTGAATCTTGCAAGTGAAGCACATATATGAATTGATGATTTAATTTTTGTTTAATATGACGACATTTCTTTCTTTTAGCGTCTTAAAGCAAATGGGATTATGATCCTTGAAGATTCAACAGATAAGATCACCAAACTTGATAGACTGGTTACTACCCTAGCTAAGGGTTTATGCTACGTGTTATCCATTACTTGGATAAACAAACCATTAATTATTTCTCTGAATGTTATGTGTCACTCCAAAAATGAATAAAATGTTCACGAGTAGATGTTCTGTTTTCACTAAACAAAAATTTAAATATAGCGATTGGTATTTTTGAACCTTCTAATTGTGTTATGGTTGTGAAATATATTTCTATGTTTATGTAACTCTGGACATCGATCATAAAATATCGAAAGGATACTGAAACTTGGTTGAACTCTTAAGTACATACATATTTTTTATTTGTAGTTTTATGGTATATGTATCACTAATATTATGGAAGAAAACTTAATTATCTTTAAAGACAATGCTTGCAATTTTGGTAGTTATTAAATTTTTTAATATAACATGAAATTTTGCTACCAGAAACTTAATCCTTACAGCAAGATATATATATATTATTTATACATAAAATACAAAAATCTTATGACATATAAGTATTTAAACTTAGATGCTCTCATAATTTTGTAATGTATTTATTTTTTGGTTTTATAAACATTATACATGGTATTGCACAATTTATTTTGTTTAAAAAATATAGCACTAAGCAGGTTTGAGGAAAGTAGATATAAAACATATCTCCATTCCTAAACCATTCAAAGTGACATCATCATCATCATTAAGTTACCATATCTATCATTTTCAAATTTCATTTTGAATGACATATTTTGTGTATCTTGGATTAGTTTGCTTTAGTTATAAATATTTAGACCTTATTGTGTTATTTGTGTGTATGATTTAATGGAAATCGCATAGTCGAAAAGCATTATAAAACAAATAAAATTGTGACGACCCTGAATTTTGGACAATTGAAATATTTAATTGATTTTAAATATTTGGAAGTTAGTTTAACTTGAATTTCGAATATCAGAATGGATTTGGCAATTTAAATTATTGAATTTAATATATTAAAATTGGGTAAAATATTGAATCTTGATTTTTAAGCTGATTAAAAATGATTTCAAGGCTTAGAAAATTTATATTGATGATGCTGAAGATAATGGAAGTATTAAAATTTGAAATTTGAAGCGTTTGTTTAGTTTTGAATTTATATCATTTAAATCGATATTTAAAAATAGCCTTCCGAGGCACGATCTCAGATTTCGACAAAACTAGTTCCATTGGATCCGTAATAGTGTATTATTATCGGATTTCAATTTTCGTATCATTCAGAGTTGTCATGTGATCGTACGGTAAGCAAACACGTTGAAAATTTATATAAAAATTTAAGTTAGTAACTGGTTTAAAAACTATCTTATCCATATGATCGAATTTGGACTCGAAACCTTTTCCATTATGTTCGGAATGTGGTTAAATATTATAAACGCCTAGCGGCACGCCTCGATAGGATGTAAAATTTTAAGGCTTCGAATTCGAGACAATTTAAATTTTGAATTTAAATTTAAATATAAATCATATTAATGCACTGAAGCACTGTAGCATTACACACGTAGAGAAATTTTAACACGTGTTCCCCTGCCATTTAAAAATGCATACAAGTGTTTTCTCTTCATCTGTTACAATAGAAAAGAAAAATATACGTATACGAATTAAGAAACAAAACAAACGAAAACTATCTTCGTTCGAAAATAAAACAATGGCCGAAGTATAAATCAAAATCCTACAGACAAATAAATAAATAGAAAATGGCGCCGAGCTATTTTTGCATCGAGCAATCGAATTCAACCTCAAATTCGATTTTAGCATAGCTACTTTCCTCACTCGATTCATGGCGATGGCACGTGATGCGAACAACCTGGGTCGACAGTCGCGATTGAAGAGGCATGTCGAGGCTCGGCTCGAACTCGAGTGTGTTGTCGTCGAAGGGGAGAGGCGATTCGAACAAGCCTTAGGCGATGCCGTGATTTGGGGCTGTGATATCCCGGGATTTCAGGGAATTTAAATTGTGATAATCTTTTAAATTAATTTATTAATATTGGTAAAGTTTGTTATTTTCAAACAATAATAAATAATAATAAAGAAATGTTTATAAATATAGATATAAGTGGGTTTTAAAATAGAATTATTATTTTCAAGGTAATAATGTGTTTATTTAATTTTATATATGTATGAGTTGATTTTAAATTGGATTTTTAAATTGAATTTAAATTTGAATCTTTAAAGATAATGATTTTAAATATTTTGGATTTAAACTTGAATTTAAAGATATATATATATCTTAAAATGAAATAATATAGTTTGGATTTATAAATATACGAATAAAGTTTTTATTTAAAAAAAATAAGATTTCTTTATATCATTTTCCTTAAAGGAATTTATTTATATGAATTTATAAAGTATTTAGTTGATAGTAGATAAATATAAAAGTTTTATATTAGCATTTAAAATGGATTAAATATACTATATATGATTTAGTTAAAATCTAATTGGTTTTTATTTTATTTTCTTTTAAAAAGTTTATTTTTATAAATTAAGAAAAGCATTTATAAAATAAGATATGTATTTATCTATTTAGAAAATGTAATTTAAAAGCTTTAAGAAAATCACTTAAAATTTAATTGTGCATGTAAAATTACATGTGTTAATCTAATAATCTCTTAAAAACCATGTGTAAGATAATTAAGTATGGTAGGTGACAAGTGTCAAAATTTTATTTTTATTTCTTTAATTTTAATAAATCAAAAAACTAAATCTATATAACACCATTTCTTATTCTTCATTCACTTTTTCTATCACATTTTCTTTAAAATCAAACTGCAGCCACGTTTTAAATCAGAGAGAATACCCAAAACCTGAAAACATTTCCAAAACAAACTCTAGATTTTAAAACAAATCCAAAACCTTAAATCTTTTCCTCAAAACAACCTGTAAGCAGTTTTCAAAACCCTGTAAACATTTTTCCCAAATTACTCAAATAAAGATCAAAACCTGTAGAGCAATCAAACAAGTTTCAGCCTGTAATCAAAAACAAGAACATCCCAGTTTCAAAGTTAAGTCATCTCTACAACATGCTTCCAGTTTCAAAGCATTTCAGAGATCAAAAGCAAATTCTTTCCAGTTCAAATCAAAGGCCTATTTCTGTTTCAAACATGCAAACCCAATTTCAAAAGCAAGCAACCAGTAATCAAAGTCTTAAATTATAGTCTCTGCAAATCAAAGCTTTTCAGTTTCAAAAAGGGATCAAAGCAATTCAAAGTTTTCAAATTTGTCAAGAGATTCAGTTTTCAAATCTCAGTTTTCAAGTCTCTGCATTTCAAATGGTGAGTAAACCTAACTTTAAAAACAGTTTTTAAAATCTGTTACTATGTCTTGATATGTTGATAAATGTTACAGTAATATGACATGCAAATGCTTACTTGAATATTTGATGTGAATGGATGATTATATAAGAGTTTGTTATATTTGTGCATATTGGTGTTCATGCTTCTCTGTTATTTTCCTGTGAATAAACTTTCAACCCTTAATCTAGTTATATGTTGTTTGTATGCTTGTGATGATGATGTCTTGAAATTAGTTTGTATGAATGAAAAATGTGATTGCATGCTTGAGTATATAGGGATTTTGGTATCTGCATGTTTGTATACAGGTGTATATAAACCTCTGTTTAAAAACTTACAGGTTTTAACAATTTATAAACTCAATATCTACTTCTCCAATCTCTTCTTGGATATAACTTCTGAATGAAAAGTGATTGAATGAATGTAAACTCATAAAAAAAAAAATATATTCAAGTGTTTAAATTCAGTAATTGTTTCAAAATAAATACTATTACAGTGAAGCTTTGAAAAATAGAAAATACAGTAAAGAATCAAATTTAAGTCCAAAATGGATGGTCATGATTTCGAGTTTAGATTGTACGACCAGATTCTTAGTGGAAAACTATGAATTTTGATAATAAATTCAAGATTTTCAAAATTGTAATAAGAGTGAAATTTCGAGTTGATCAGAGTTGGCCTTTTTATCAATTCGCGATGAACGACGGCGAGTTGCTTGACGGGCTTGAGTCTAGTGGTAGCTTGAAGAAGGAGGATTAAGGGAAAAATGATCGGAGCATTTATAGAGGGTCGTGATGGCTGAACGACGTCGATTTAGGATTTTTAACCTAGTTTGTTCGACAAGGATGATGGGTCGATTTCGTCAACGTCGAAGAGATTCAGGTGATCGGACCACTGTAGAAGGGTTCGTGGATCATCGGGGCGTCTCTGGTCGCTAAGGCGTGGTCGCCGGTGGTCTGTAACGTCGGAGCGTGGCATTTTCAACGAAGCGTTGGGTTCCAGTTTTTCTATCGATGAGCTCGATTTTGATTTAGGGGTGATATCGTGGATCTGGGTTGTCAGAGGGATGGTGGGGATCAACGGCGATGTGTTGGAGGTGGTATCGATGGTCAGAGTCGTTTCGCTCTGATGTGCACGTACACGTGTGCACGTTTGGGTGTACTGGAGTTCGAGGGTTTGGGGAAGATGAGTTCGACTCGGTGCAGCTTCGTGCTTTTTGATGATTTTCTCGAAGCAGATACGTAGGGGAAGGACTCGAAAACGACTCGGGTTTGCAAAGGGTATGACTCGGGTTGTAATGTTGAGATAATCTGACTTTTAAAGAAAGCAATGTTTTTATAAAGGAAGATCAGTTTAAATTTGTAAATATCTAAAAATTTAATGTTTAATTTGTTTGTTTCTTAAGAAAAATTTTATATTTCAAATATATAATTGATTTCTAAATTGGTTTTTATTAAAGTTAATAATTGGAATAAGTAATTAAAATAAATAAAGAGTTTATTCTTAATTAGTTAAGTTACAATTAATTAAGGATAATTAATTTTAAGGTTAATTACTTAATTGTAATTAAGGATAATTACTTAATGAAGTAATTAGTAGAAATAAATTAATTAAAAGATTAATTATAAGGTAATTAATTATTTGTTAAAGTAATTAATTAAAAGTAATTAATTAAGGAAGATAATTAATTAGAGTTAATTACTGGTTAAGTTTAATCAAAGGTGATTAATAAATTATGGTTTAATTCAAGGTTAATTACTTAATGTAATTAATAAATAATTAAAGGTGTAATTAGGAATCATTAGTTTATAATTTATTTATGATTAAGGGTTGATTAATTAAGATTAATAAAATGATAAATGATTATAGAATAACTAATTAATTGTAACTAATTAAGGATTAAAGTAATTGATTTTAATTAATTAATTAATGAAGTAATTAAAGGTTAATTACTGTATTGGATTAAGGATAATTAATTTGTGAAATTAATTAAAGATAATTACTTAAATGTAATTAAGGAATGATTAATCAAGGTGATTAATTAAAGTGGATAATTAGAGAAAGATTAATTAATTTATTTGTAATTAATTAATGATTATATAAGTAAGATTTATGATAAGTAATTAATTTAATTTATTTTAAATTAATTAGAAATGAAGTAATTAATTTAATTCACTTTAAATTAATTAAAGATAGAGATAGTTAATTTAATTCATTTTAAATTAATTATCTTATGATTAAGTAAATCATTTCTTATATAAGAATGAATGACATTGATTGTCTTGAATGGATGTAATCTCAGAAATAAGATAAGTAATGTTGTATGGTATGAATGCTTGGTTGCATTATGATGGTAATATAGATTAACTATTATGATGTTGATATGGATTACCTATTTGGTTATGAATCATCTGTTTAAATGATAATGTGATTATCAATTGTGATGTGTGAATTATCTATCTGTATGAATATAGATAAGTTAAATTGTTTAAACCTTTAAACAACTTGGCCTTAAAAGATACGTTTTGGATTTCGATGAGACCGGGATCGGGTTTCCGTATACCGGTATTCCAGGTCTGGAGACCCGAATACCACATCGATCCAAATTAACGATAGGTCGTGAATCTCATGTGAAGATGAAGATTTAGAGTGCAAGGGTTATTGTCGTTAACTCTGAGGGTGATTCCAAAACGAGTGTAACGAGATAATGCCTTCGGTTTCGTTCGAACCCGGAACGAACTTATATGGATTGAATGCTTTCAGCACATCGTCAGGCGGACGATGAGCATTCTAAGTGATATGTTCTGATTAAAGGTAATCGTAACCTCAAGCCTCATCAACCGGGAATGGCTAAAACATGGGAGGTGCAGCAAGGCTTCGTGGGTAGCACCCACTGAGAGCAAGATAGATCCCTGTCTAGAGGTCCCTTTTCTTTTATTCGGCTTAGTGTGTGGTTGGTCGCGCCAACCACGGGATTGTCTTGTTCGGGATTATCCAGTAAGGGATGGTTCCGGCTTTGTGTTGCAGGGGAGCGGGCGTACTCCTCGGTACGGTGATCTAGGCCACGTACTGTGACGGGCGGTACCCCAGTAGCCCTGCCATTGTATGGAAATCTAAATTCCAATAAGTGATAACGGATTTGATTGTATACTTATGTATGCTGGAATTTAATGAATGTAACAATTTCGGCTATGTAAATATTTATCTGAAAACCCTAGACCCTATTATAATATGACTGGATTTCCTATCAAATGTTTTGGTTAGCGTAAGGTAAAAACTTTTCCATGTTTATGTGTGGAAAGTCTTACGTGATACCTTTGTTTTCAAAAGGTTTTGAAGTTAAACAATTTTAACCCGTTTACTCACACCAGACCCATGTCTGACCCAAGTGTTTATTTTCTGTTTTATTAAACTCTTGGGTACTCAATATTGTATTGAGTAGTCGAGGGATTCAGGATAGTCTTGACGAATTCTGGAGGAGCTGTGGAGCAGGAGGCTTCAGCGAGTAGATATATAGAGTTTCCGCTGTGATTGTATTAGTCTGTATTGTACTGATGTACTTGTGTTGTATAATAGACAGAAGTTTATAACTGTCTATTCTGTGATGTATAAGTTGTGTACTCTGATGTATATGATACTATGTAATATCTTATGTGATAATATATTTCTCGTTCCGCTGTGAGATTTCTGACGTGTTGTTGTTCTTTCTTCTTTTCTTTTCTTCTTCTATCCCTTTCTTTCTTCATAATGATGCGACTTTTTGGGCATAGAAAGTCGGGTCGTTACATTTGGTATCGGAGCACTAGGTTGAGTGAATACCTAGGTTCGGAAGGGTTGTCCATTAGAGATAGGATCTGTAGCAACCTGTTTGAGTGTATATATATATATATATGAGAGCGTGTATTTGTTAGTTATATAAAAATGGTTTTATATTGTGTTAATTGATCAGTTGAGTGGTATATGGATTCTGGTCAATACGAGTAGCTAACGTTATTGATAGGGATCTCTAAACACTTGAACCAGGCCAACGGACACAATATTGTTTTAAAGAGGTAAATGAAATAATTTTACCCAGAAATAATTTCTATATAAAAAGTATCATTTTAAATATATATATATATTTCTACCTATTTGTTGGGTTACCTGTTCGGGTTTTCCAATATAAGTTATAAAGGTAGATAAGGTGGTAGTGTGAGTAACACGACTACCAATAGTTAGAATTTGAGTGTTGAGGTTGGAAGTATATCTGACGAGACTGTAGACCTAATACTGTCTCGAGTGAACTTTGTTGTGGTGTAAAGATTTCACCGATCTCTGAAGGAAACCTGTTAAGGTTCGGAGTTTATTTTTGAAGTTTGGATCTGTCGGTTGGGCAGAAGCGAGTGATGGTATCTTGATACCTCAGGTAATAGTAGCTGTGTGATGAGACGCAGTGACTATGGATGTTCCCGAAGATGTTTTCTTTGGAACAAGTTGTGGAAGTGTGTCTGCTTCGGTGTTGTGGCTGAGTTCAGCATGGTGATTCTGTTTGGTTTGAAGTTCGAGTTTCTCGAAAAGCTTTGGTAAGGAAGTCTTTGGCATCTGTGGCAGCGGTGCAGCTCGGAGTATTCTGTGTGTTAGCAGGAAGTTTCTGGCTGAGTAGTTTTTCTGAAGTTGGAGTCCAGAAGCAGCTGAGTGAATCCATTTCTTCGATGAATTGGATAGTTAAGTATGAGCTGTTCTAATTTGTGAAGAGAGAACAGTATCTGTGGAAGTTAGGTCGAGTTGATCGCAAAAGAGACTTGCGATTGATTGAGTGTTCTTTTGGGTTATCAGAGATTTTCTGGATGTCTCAGCGAAGTCAGAAGTTTGTCTGCATTTGAGATTGAGTTCCGTATCAACTTGATTTCAGGATTAATACCGGTGGTTCAGCTAGTTGAAGGTTGATTCCTAGGGAAAGGATTTGGTGAAGCAGCTCAGTATTTCTTAGAACTTCTGAGTTTTCTTTTTATGGATCTGTTGAACCTTATCTCCAGGATGTGTTGTCTAGTTTGTGCTCGAGTTCATCGACGGCATTCTCATCTTCTCTAGATCAGAGTGGTGCAGCGGAAGCAAAGTGTCAGCTGGAAGAGCCTGGAAGTTGCAGTGTTTGGATTGGAGGATTTCTATAGGAAATTTCTCTGGATTTGAGTTCAGATTGGTAAGTGCATCTATTTTGGTTTTCTGGATAAGAGAAGTAAGTTGTAGTCTATTGATGATGGTGGAGTAGAGTTGTATTTTGGATTTTGGGTAGATCTTGAAAGGATCATTTTGTTGGATTGTTTATGATCCAGTTGTTTCAAGAAGCATCAGCAAAGGTTGAGCTGATCGAAATGGATGTAGGCAGCCCAGGATCGTCAGAAGAGTTCTGTGAATAAGAAACGGAGGAATTTGGAATTCAAAGTTGGAGACTTTGTTATTGTTAAGATTTTCTCCAGTAAAGGGAGCAATAAGATTGGGTAAGACCAGGAAGTTAGCTCCGTTGTATATTGGATTCTTCTTGAGTATTGTAAGGATAAGTGTTTGGCTTATAAGATTTGAATTGCCAGTTTGGATAAATAGGATTCGGAGTATATTGCGTATCTTTGAGGAAGTACGTGTTTGATCTATCTCTGGTTTTGGAACCAGTAGTTCGGGAAGGATTTGGTTGTTGAGTCAGACTTGTCTGTAGTCTGATATCCTGTTTAGCTTTGTAGATCTAGATGAGTAGGAGCTCTGTAGCTTCGCAGTTTAGATTGTTTGTAGAACGAGTCTCCCGGTATATATATATACTTGGGGAAACTCGTGGAAATTTAGGAAGCTTATCCGGGTCTGTGTCCGGATAACTAATATTGATTATTTGATTTGAATTGTTTGTTTGGATAAAATTGGTTGTTTATTTATGTTGGCTGATAGGTATTCTTAGATTGGTTGAAATAAAATAAAAACTTTGGATTATCTTTCGTTTTAAATTTCGAGGACGAAATTCTTTTAAGGGGGAAGGAATGTGATATCCCGGGATTTCAGGGAATTTAAATTGTGATAATCTTTTAAATTAATTTATTAATATTGGTAAAGTTTGTTATTTTCAAACAATAATAAATAATAATAAAGAAATGTTTATAAATATAGATATAAGTGGGTTTTAAAATAGAATTATTATTTTCAAGGTAATAATGTGTTTATTTAATTTTATATATGTATGAGTTGATTTTAAATTGGATTTTTAAATTGAATTTAAATTTGAATCTTTAAAGATAATGATTTTAAATATTTTGGATTTAAACTTGAATTTAAAGATATATATATATCTTAAAATGAAATAATATAGTTTGGATTTATAAATATACGAATAAAGTTTTTATTTAAAAAAAATAAGATTTCTTTATATCATTTTCCTTAAAGGAATTTATTTATATGAATTTATAAAGTATTTAGTTGATAGTAGATAAATATAAAAGTTTTATATTAGCATTTAAAATGGATTAAATATACTATATATGATTTAGTTAAAATCTAATTGGTTTTTATTTTATTTTCTTTTAAAAAGTTTATTTTTATAAATTAAGAAAAGCATTTATAAAATAAGATATGTATTTATCTATTTAGAAAATGTAATTTAAAAGCTTTAAGAAAATCACTTAAAATTTAATTGTGCATGTAAAATTACATGTGTTAATCTAATAATCTCTTAAAAACCATGTGTAAGATAATTAAGTATGGTAGGTGACAAGTGTCAAAATTTTATTTTTATTTCTTTAATTTTAATAAATCAAAAAACTAAATCTATATAACACCATTTCTTATTCTTCATTCACTTTTTCTATCACATTTTCTTTAAAATCAAACTGCAGCCAAGTTTTAAATCAGAGAGAATACCCAAAACCTGAAAACATTTCCAAAACAAACTCTAGATTTTAAAACAAATCCAAAACCTTAAATCTTTTCCTCAAAACAACCTGTAAGCAGTTTTCAAAACCCTGTAAACATTTTTCCCAAATTACTCAAATAAAGATCAAAACCTGTAGAGCAATCAAACAAGTTTCAGCCTGTAATCAAAAACAAGAACATCCCAGTTTCAAAGTTAAGTCATCTCTACAACATGCTTCCAGTTTCAAAGCATTTCAGAGATCAAAAGCAAATTCTTTCCAGTTCAAATCAAAGGCCTATTTCTGTTTCAAACATGCAAACCCAATTTCAAAAGCAAGCAACCAGTAATCAAAGTCTTAAATTATAGTCTCTGCAAATCAAAGCTTTTCAGTTTCAAAAAGGGATCAAAGCAATTCAAAGTTTTCAAATTTGTCAAGAGATTCAGTTTTCAAATCTCAGTTTTCAAGTCTCTGCATTTCAAATGGTGAGTAAACCTAACTTTAAAAACAGTTTTTAAAATCTGTTACTATGTCTTGATATGTTGATAAATGTTACAGTAATATGACATGCAAATGCTTACTTGAATATTTGATGTGAATGGATGATTATATAAGAGTTTGTTATATTTGTGCATATTGGTGTTCATGCTTCTCTGTTATTTTCCTGTGAATAAACTTTCAACCCTTAATCTAGTTATATGTTGTTTGTATGCTTGTGATGATGATGTCTTGAAATTAGTTTGTATGAATGAAAAATGTGATTGCATGCTTGAGTATATAGGGATTTTGGTATCTGCATGTTTGTATACAGGTGTATATAAACCTCTGTTTAAAAACTTACAGGTTTTAACAATTTATAAACTCAATATCTACTTCTCCAATCTCTTCTTGGATATAACTTCTGAATGAAAAGTGATTGAATGAATGTAAACTCATAAAAAAAAAAAAATACATTCAAGTGTTTAAATTCAGTAATTGTTTCAAAATAAATACTATTACAGTGAAGCTTTGAAAAATAGAAAATACAGTAAAGAATCAAATTTAAGTCCAAAATGGATGGTCATGATTTCGAGTTTAGATTGTACGACCAGATTCTTAGTGGAAAACTATGAATTTTGATAATAAATTCAAGATTTTCAAAATTGTAATAAGAGTGAAATTTCGAGTTGATCAGAGTTGGCCTTTTTATCAATTCGCGATGAACGACGGCGAGTTGCTTGACGGGCTTGAGTCTAGTGGTAGCTTGAAGAAGGAGGATTAAGGGAAAAATGATCGGAGCATTTATAGAGGGTCGTGATGGCTGAACGACGTCGATTTAGGATTTTTAACCTAGTTTGTTCGACAAGGATGATGGGTCGATTTCGTCAACGTCGAAGAGATTCAGGTGATCGGACCACTGTAGAAGGGTTCGTGGATCATCGGGGCGTCTCTGGTCGCTAAGGCGTGGTCGCCGGTGGTCTGTAACGTCGGAGCGTGGCATTTTCAACGAAGCGTTGGGTTCCAGTTTTTCTATCGATGAGCTCGATTTTGATTTAGGGGTGATATCGTGGATCTGGGTTGTCAGAGGGATGGTGGGGATCAACGGCGATGTGTTGGAGGTGGTATCGATGGTCGGAGTCGTTTCGCTCTGATGTGCACGTACACGTGTGCACGTTTGGGTGTACTGGAGTTCGAGGGTTTGGGGAAGATGAGTTCGACTCGGTGCAGCTTCGTGCTTTTTGATGATTTTCTCGAAGCAGATACGTAGGGGAAGGACTCGAAAACGACTCGGGTTTGCAAAGGGTATGACTCGGGTTGTAATGTTGAGATAATCTGACTTTTAAAGAAAGCAATGTTTTTATAAAGGAAGATCAGTTTAAATTTGTAAATATCTAAAAATTTAATGTTTAATTTGTTTGTTTCTTAAGAAAAATTTTATATTTCAAATATATAATTGATTTCTAAATTGGTTTTTATTAAAGTTAATAATTGGAATAAGTAATTAAAATAAATAAAGAGTTTATTCTTAATTAGTTAAGTTACAATTAATTAAGGATAATTAATTTTAAGGTTAATTACTTAATTGTAATTAAGGATAATTACTTAATGAAGTAATTAGTAGAAATAAATTAATTAAAAGATTAATTATAAGGTAATTAATTATTTGTTAAAGTAATTAATTAAAAGTAATTAATTAAGGAAGATAATTAATTAGAGTTAATTACTGGTTAAGTTTAATCAAAGGTGATTAATAAATTATGGTTTAATTCAAGGTTAATTACTTAATGTAATTAATAAATAATTAAAGGTGTAATTAGGAATCATTAGTTTATAATTTATTTATGATTAAGGGTTGATTAATTAAGATTAATAAAATGATAAATGATTATAGAATAACTAATTAATTGTAACTAATTAAGGATTAAAGTAATTGATTTTAATTAATTAATTAATGAAGTAATTAAAGGTTAATTACTGTATTGGATTAAGGATAATTAATTTGTGAAATTAATTAAAGATAATTACTTAAATGTAATTAAGGAATGATTAATCAAGGTGATTAATTAAAGTGGATAATTAGAGAAAGATTAATTAATTTATTTGTAATTAATTAATGATTATATAAGTAAGATTTATGATAAGTAATTAATTTAATTTATTTTAAATTAATTAGAAATGAAGTAATTAATTTAATTCACTTTAAATTAATTAAAGATAGAGATAGTTAATTTAATTCATTTTAAATTAATTATCTTATGATTAAGTAAATCATTTCTTATATAAGAATGAATGACATTGATTGTCTTGAATGGATGTAATCTCAGAAATAAGATAAGTAATGTTGTATGGTATGAATGCTTGGTTGCATTATGATGGTAATATAGATTAACTATTATGATGTTGATATGGATTACCTATTTGGTTATGAATCATCTGTTTAAATGATAATGTGATTATCAATTGTGATGTGTGAATTATCTATCTGTATGAATATAGATAAGTTAAATTGTTTAAACCTTTAAACAACTTGGCCTTAAAAGATACGTTTTGGATTTCGATGAGACCGGGATCGGGTTTCCGTATACCGGTATTCCAGGTCTGGAGACCCGAATACCACATCGATCCAAATTAACGATAGGTCGTGAATCTCATGTGAAGATGAAGATTTAGAGTGCAAGGGTTATTGTCGTTAACTCTGAGGGTGATTCCAAAACGAGTGTAACGAGATAATGCCTTCGGTTTCGTTCGAACCCGGAACGAACTTATATGGATTGAATGCTTTCAGCACATCGTCAGGCGGACGATGAGCATTCTAAGTGATATGTTCTGATTAAAGGTAATCGTAACCTCAAGCCTCATCAACCGGGAATGGCTAAAACAGGGGAGGTGCAGCAAGGCTTCGTGGGTAGCACCCACTGAGAGCAAGATAGATCCCTGTCTAGAGGTCCCTTTTCTTTTATTCGGCTTAGTGTGTGGTTGGTCGCGCCAACCACGGGATTGTCTTGTTCGGGATTATCCAGTAAGGGATGGTTCCGGCTTTGTGTTGCAGGGGAGCGGGCGTACTCCTCGGTACGGTGATCTAGGCCACGTACTGTGACGGGCGGTACCCCAGTAGCCCTGCCATTGTATGGAAATCTAAATTCCAATAAGTGATAACGGATTTGATTGTATACTTATGTATGCTGGAATTTAATGAATGTAACAATTTCGGCTATGTAAATATTTATCTGAAAACCCTAGACCCTATTATAATATGACTGGATTTCCTATCAAATGTTTTGGTTAGCGTAAGGTAAAAACTTTTCCATGTTTATGTGTGGAAAGTCTTACGTGATACCTTTGTTTTCAAAAGGTTTTGAAGTTAAACAATTTTAACCCGTTTACTCACACCAGACCCATGTCTGACCCAAGTGTTTATTTTCTGTTTTATTAAACTCTTGGGTACTCAATATTGTATTGAGTAGTCGAGGGATTCAGGATAGTCTTGACGAATTCTGGAGGAGCTGTGGAGCAGGAGGCTTCAGCGAGTAGATATATAGAGTTTCCGCTGTGATTGTATTAGTCTGTATTGTACTGATGTACTTGTGTTGTATAATAGACAGAAGTTTATAACTGTCTATTCTGTGATGTATAAGTTGTGTACTCTGATGTATATGATACTATGTAATATCTTATGTGATAATATATTTCTCGTTCCGCTGTGAGATTTCTGACGTGTTGTTGTTCTTTCTTCTTTTCTTTTCTTCTTCTATCCCTTTCTTTCTTCATAATGATGCGACTTTTTGGGCATAGAAAGTCGGGTCGTTACAGGGGCAGTGCTCGAAAAGGGTTGCTCGTGAATTTAGTAGGCGCGCAAGGCGGGGGTAGCGAAGCGTCGCTGGTAGTAGTGGAAGCTCGATTTCGAGCACGCGTTGGAATTCGCGATACTGGGGTTGGCGTCGTGGCACGTCGTTCATGGCGAGGGGAAGCTAGGTCTGGCGTTGGGGTCGAGAGCGGCTGGGATCGATTCGGTGAGGTATTTAGTTTATCAATTTATTTTCAAAAAATTAAAATCTAGTGTATATATATGGAGGGAACAGAAAGAATAAATATACATAGAAATATATATATATATATATATATAAAGATAGGATTTTGGAAAAAATATATATATGTAGTTTTTCAATTTTTACATATATATAGATGCATGCAGTAAAGAAATTTGCTATTTCACTATTTACAGAAATTATTATGTATATAGATAAAGTTTGGGAAAATTAGGAATTTTGAAGTGTTTGAAAGTTTAATTATTAGATTTTTAAAATCTATATAGATTGTTTTTAAAGTAAAGAATAATGTAATATGGAGTTTATATAAATTAGATTTTTAAAATCTATATGGATTATTTTACATATATATATATATATATATATGTAATCCTAAAGAAAATAAATATGCATGTATATATTTTGATATATTCAGTTATGTTAAAACAACTTATTAAGGTGACAAATTGTTTAATTAATTTATCTAAATTTTTTTAGTTACTAAGAAAAATATTTTATTTAAAAAGGAATTAGTTTAAAACTAATTATTAGTTAAATCAAATCATAAAATGGCAATTAATTGTTCGATTTGTTCGAATATTAATAAATCATATAATTGTTGTACAAGGTCTAAAACTGGGAAGAAAACAAGTAGTGATGGAAACAGATTGCAAAATAAAAGCAAAGGTGAGATCTTCTCACTAAATCGAATTTTTCGATTAAATTTTAAATAGTTAAATTTTAAATTGTTGATTGTGTGCTTGGATGATAATTATTATCAGTTGTATTGGAATAGACCCTATGCGCCGCATAATAGCGGATGATATTATATGAAAACCCATATACCACGATATTCCACCTCGAAGTGGAATTGGTATTATATATATATATATATATATTTGGAGATTGATTTCCCGCATTATATAGCGGATGAGACCCTATGCGTCGCATAATAGCGGATGATATTATATAATCCCATATACCGCGATATTCCACCTCGAAGTGGAATTGGTATTTAATTGTTGTGCTAACATCTGTGGATGTAGGGAAATAGGTTGGAGGGATCCAACTGGATTCTTCACATTGTTAAGTTTATTTGTATATGTTGTGATGTGATAATCTATGAATGATTATATTGGTGTGAATGATTATATTGATAAATGAAATTTATTTTAACGCTATAGTTTAGCCGAATATATTTTTGGTATCGTAGGATACCAGAAATAAATATAATTGGATTTTTGAAAATCAAAGTAAAGATTTATTTTAAAAGGTAACAAATTTTTGGAAATAAATTTGGAAATCAAATTGGAATTTGATTTGGTGTTTGAAATAAAATTTTTGGAAAATCGATTTGAAAGTTGTATATCAATGGATATTTGGAAATGTAAATTCACAATGGAATTTATAAAGGAAAGAGAAATTTGTTTTAAAAATAAACTTTGGTTTATTTTTAAAAGTGTGGAAAGAAATTACGGATTTGGAACGTAAAATTAAAATAAATCCAGAAGGATTTATTAATTGATTTAAATGGACCATTTTGAAATGGAAAGAGAATTCTTCCCTGGAAAGCCGAGTATGTTTTTAAAGTATCTTTTAAATATAAATTAAGAGTTCTAGAGTTGGTTTTAAAAGAATGTTTTAGAGAAATTATTTTCTCAAGTTATTTTGAAATTCTTTAGAATAAAGATTTATTTAATTAATTATAGAAGTGATTATTTAAAGATTTAATTGATAATTGTTTTAGAGAATGGTTATTTAAATAGTTATACTCTAGCTACTAATTTTATTTTAAAATTAGTTTGGACTTGAGTTTTTATATGAGATATTGATATTAAATTTCATAACTAATGTTTTAAATAAAGTGTTTAAAAATAGTTTTTATTTTTAATGTATCCAAGTACATATATGTTTGGATAAGTGATTTAAATCATTTTGAAGTATTCGGACTCGGCAAATTTTCAATCGAAGTAAATAAATACTTGGAAATTTATTCTGCAAAAGAAAAGTGATTTGAAATTGGTTTTCAAAGTGTTGAAGTGTTAAAATGTATCTTGCAAAGATATTTTGAAAATAAATAATTTGGGAAAAATTATTTAAATTTGCTGATTGTTGTGAATGTTATTTGGTAGTTAAAAAACCGACTATCAATATTAGCCTTTGAAATGACACTTAAATTTGTTTTCAAAAACAAGCGCTCATTATTCGGTTAAGCCGGGAGAGGACTTTATGTCATAAAACCCATTCCGAATATAATACGACGAAATGGGATCGCATTTGAAGTTGGTGTTGAAGACAGTATTTTCGAAAATGAAAGGATTACTTGTCGAATGTCTCTGCACCGATTTGCTCCGGTATAGAGATTTTTATCACCCTTTGTGATGGGGAGTCTGGACATGATTAGGGATTATCCGGATTTGCAAGGACTTCTTTGAAGTGCCTTCGGTTCTGTTCGGACCCGGAACAGACTTGTATGGATGTATGTCTGACGTTACACTTTGAGATGTAAAGCTGGTTTCTATCAAATATATTTCTGTTGGTGGCGGAGAATTTATTCTCTTAGCTTAACACCCTTCTCTGAGACATACGAGCTCAGAGGTTATGTAGTTGATTGTTACTAGTGATACATTCCCAATTTGGTAATGTGGCATGTTAAGTGTTGCTGATCATTTGTTGATCGAAGCATGAATTTTGTGAAAAGCGTAGCTTTGTGGATGAGACTTCGTCGAACCTCACAACCCGAAATGGTCGAAACATGAAGGATGCGGCAAGGTTGTTTGGGGGTAGCGCCCTCAGGGTATGTCTATTTCCTTTTAGAAAAAGGTGGTATCATGGTATAGAGCCCAAATACTTAACTTATGTGGTTGCTGCAAATTTATTACTTTGTGGTTGTTGGTGTTGAGGATCCTCGGATAAAGGTCGGTAACGACCGGGAATGACATAGCTCGTGTGTGGAGTTATCTAGTTATAGCTTCATTGCACCAGAAGCATGAGATAACTCAGCCTTGTGTTGGTAGAGATCCGGTTAAGTTCTCGGGGCGTCCCTTCATCGGCGTACCCATGTGATGTAGGAAGTTCCTTAGCCCGACCATTTGTTGGAAATCCAATCATCCAATTCGCGCTCTGTACGATTTTAGTTGTATAATCTGCCATTTACTTATGGTAGTTTCATTTTCCAAAAGCATAGTGGATTTCTTTTTATTCCTTTGTGCAAATAACTGTTTTAAGGTCTCACACTAGTCCCATGACTGACTCAGAGTTTATTGTTCCCTTTCTAAACTCTGGGTGCCCATAATTTTCCACACGGGCAGCCTAGAGTCAGGTTATCAGTTGTTCTGGAGCGAAGTCAGAAAAATATGCTGTGGAGATCAGGAGGCGAGCTGGATGGCGAGACGTATCACTTATATTATGTATTATCCATTGTGTATTCTATGATGAGGACAAGTTTATATAACTGTCTAGTATTTGTGTGTTGTTGTAAACTCTGATGATGTATTATATGAACTGATATTGTAACGACCCGTATTTTTACGGATCGAAAAGTTCGTTCAAATCTGGAATTTTCAGCATTTTAAGTCATTTCAGATTTTAGGCAGAATTTTTCTAAGTCCTAGGTCGTGAACGACCTAAGAGCTAAGTCGTGACCGACCTATAAGAAGTTGGGGTTGGTGACCTAAAGATTTGGAGTTAGGTCGTAGGAGGATGGTAAGAGTTTAGGTCGTAGACGACCTAAGAGTTAACGGCCTGGAGATATGTCGTTAGGTAGCATATGTCGTATAGGAAGTAAGTCGCAGGTTGAGGCTTAGGTCGTAGCCAAGTTAAACATAGTTGGCGACTTATAGGATCGTGACCGAGTTAAGTGGTAAGTCGTGAGCGACTTAAGGAAAGTCTGCGACCTAAGGACTTAGCGAGTTAGCGTGTTAGCGACCTAAGGAAATTAGGGGATAAGCAGGAAGCGACCTAAAGTAGTTCGCGACCTAAGGGTTAGCGAGTTAACAACCCAGTATGTCGCGACCTAGTGGATAGCTTGTTAGCGTAGTTAGGTCGTTAGGCGACCTAAGGAGTTAGGTCGCATAAGTTGTTATGTCGCATGGGTTGGTAGGTCGCTAGGATAGTTTAAGTGTTAGGTCGCGTGGGTCTAAGTGTTAGGTCGTAACACTGGTAAGTCGCTGGGTTGTTGAGGCGTTATGTGTTAGGTCGCTGAGAAGTTAAGTCGCGTCTTAGTGTTAGGTCGTAGCCTATGTTTTAAGTCGAAAGCGACCTAGGAGTTAAGTGTTAGGTCGTAACATCGTTAGGTCGTAGGATGGGGAGCTCTGTTAGGTCGCTAAGCGCGTAAGAGGTTAGGTCGCGCGTGCGCATTGTTAGGTCGCTGGGTCTGGCTTTGGTTAGGTCGAAGAAGTTGCTAAGTCGTAGGTCGGGGACGACCTAACTCCGAGCGACCTAAGGATTTTCTACCTATAAATAGAAGGGGGTTGGCTTCATTTTGGGATCCGGATTTTGAAGCGACGAAGTGCTGCCATTTTGAGAGCTCGACTTCTACACTTCTTCACTTCTTTTCTCCACTCTAATCTAGTGCTTCCTTTCATCCAAATCGAAGATCAAGATTGAAGATCCAAGAGCTAAAGTTGAAGATCTTCATCCTTTGAAGCGAAATTTCTTCATTTGAATCGGATTCGTGATAGATCAAGCTTGGTCCTTCGCTGTCCAGATCTGAAGCATATTGATTTGAGGTTGTTTAGGTGATTTGGTGAGTGGTGATTATCTCTCACACGGATCCAAAGGAGTATATCGGATTGTTGGCTCGATTTGGTGTTAAAATAGTGATTTCCATGCATTTTCTTCATCCTAAGTGTAGATCCATATAGATCCATTGTTCATGATGATGTTACATCCATTTTATCATATGTTAACCTATGCAAGTTCATTCATCAAGTTTGTAGAGATATAATCCATGTTTTCATGCTTATTGGACTTTCAACTCTTTAATTACGAAAATGCCATTATTGTTATAATTGTCTACTTAGATCATATTTGAATGCTTGATTGCTTGGATTGATGTTTGATTTGATTGATTGTTATGAACTAGATGATTGATGATTAGATTTAGATCGAAGATGATTCAAAAGCTAAGGGAAAGGCTCTTGGATTGGGAAAGCTGCTCGTGGCATATGTAGCGGAATGATGAAGCTCTTATGCATAGATTTGATGATGTGATGTTGAGATGAGGCTTTGCGAGGATGTGATGAAGCGAGGCAATCATGTGATGAAGACTTGGTCTAATCCAGACGGGATCATTCCAAGCACATTGATAACTCGGTGATATGATTCGAGTTGAGGATAATGAATGGATATGAGAATAGTCGTCGAGGAGGATGACTAGGAGGTTTGGATAGCATCGTTGTTGAAGGTTCTAGCATGCTCTAAGCAAGAGTACGTTTGGGCAGATTCGATAGTCCCAACGACTAACTGTTGATGGTCGAGTACTCTGGGCAGATTCGATAGTCCTAGGCACGGGTTGCGACGACGTGCGGGAGTTATGTCTAGAACCGGGGTTTCCATTAGCCCTTGACGGACGGCTGAAAGAATGTGCCGGTCATTCAATTAACGGTGATATCGAAGCAATGATAACAGTGATAGCCAGAGTCATGGATGTTTGGTTGTATCGTCATTCGGACTCAAGAGCGGTATTTTCTGGGTGCTTATCTGATTTAGGCCTTGGTACTTGGAAAACATCGACCTTGACTCGAGTGATAGTAGCTTTACTTTAAATTGTATGCTCTGCTATGTTTGCTTCTGCTTAGTGTGTGTCTGGGGGCTATCACTGTAGAATGAGGTTGGAGTGGGAGGGTTGTATTCCTATTCCTTTTCCTTTATGCTCTTTTGGTATGTTGTTAGTTAATTTGCTGCTCACTAAGACTGTTGTCTGACTCAAGGCTTTATGTTTTAATTCTTATTGCCTTGGGCTGTTCGTCCACTTTGGGACGGGCAGACTAGGTAGCAGGTGGCAGGTGCTGTTCTCTTCTCACGATGCTGATATCGAAGACGAGCTGGAGGGTTGCATATTATCTTCTTATTATATGTACTGGATATTCCGCTGTTTTTTTTTTGTATTCTCTGAGAGATATGTAGTGAGGCTTGATGTATTGACTATGTGGATGCTTGTATTCAACTATTATGGAGTTTTATATGATGTCATTTTGTTCTGTAAAGCTTCACTATACATATGTTCTATTGTATTTTGTCCATGCGCTGTGAGTAATACGATAGATTCTATTGTTTTAATCTACCCCGATAATCGTCCATGGTCGCCTGGCACACTTTACAGCGCACTATCTCTAGATTCGGTGCAGGGGTCATGGGCGGTCGTCACATTTGGTATCAGAGCTTTGGTTAATCGATTTTACCCAACGCTCGCTGACGTAACTACGTATGAGAGACGTAATTGTATTTTGATGGATGATTACTATATATAATATAGTAGTTTAGCAGTAAGTTAGTCCTTTATGTAGTTGTTTCTCTAGATGTTCTGATCATTCCTTTTTATAGATATTGAGAATGAGTCGAAGAGGGAGACCAGCTGCTAGGGAAGGCCGTGCTACTGAAGAGACTGCTGATTATGCAGCCATGTTCGAAGCTATGATGACTTCGATCATGAGAAGGATACCAGTTCCGGGGGCGGCAGTTGATGTTGGAGTTCAGGTTCAGACTCCGAAACCAGTGGATTTTGCTAAGTTGTGCAAGGACTATACTGCTCTTGGAGGGAAGGTTTTCTTGGGAACAGAATCAACTATTGAGGTCCAGAGGTGGATGGATGCTTGTAGAAGGATCTTTGGTGATTTGGGAATTGAGGATGCAACTAAGAGGAAGTTGGCATCAAGACAGCTTCAAGGGAGAGCTTCTGATTGGTGGAATTCTATTACCATCACTACTCCGGAGGAAGAGATTACTTGGGAGCAATTCCAAGTCAGATTTGAAGCTAAGTTCATTTCTACAGCTCAGAAGTCTGTTCTGTTCAAGAAGTTTGTGGAGCTCAAGCAAGGTGGAAGATCTGTTCTTGAGTATGTTTCTGAGTTTGAAGCTTTGTCCAAATATGCTCGGTCATATATTGAATCTGCTTATCAGAAGAATGAGAAGTTTGTGACCGGCTTGGATAGTTATCTTGGGAGACAGTTGGTGGATCATTTGGACGATTCATTTGAGAAGCTTGTGGAGAAAGCTCTTAGGCATGAGAGTCTGTTTCCTAAGGAAGGACCTGTTGTTGCTGTTACCAGGGGAGAGTCTAAACCACCGCAGGGTGGAAACCAGAAGAGGAAGCAGCAACAGCAGAAGGGTAAGGATGGCCAGAAGAAGCCGAAGGGCGAGGTGACTTGCTACAATTGTCAGCAGAAGGGCCATTTCTCTAAGGATTGTAAGAATCCGAAGGTGCCAATGAAGTGTCACAACTGTGACAAGCCAGGGCACATCAGGAAGAATTGTCCAGAACCGAGGAAGGACAAGCAGATTGTGCAAGCTTATGCTTTGGGAGCTGTTCCGTCGTCTTCAAAAGCTCCTACCGCTGAAGAGAAGGGAAAGAGTGTGGTCGTTCAAGGTACTCTTTTCCTACGTGGTGTTCCAGTTAGAGTTCTGTTTGATACTGGAGCGTCGCATTCGTTTGTTTGTAGTGAACTCGTAGGCCGGTTAGGTTTGGAACCGGATATTGTTGATAGGCCATTGGTTGTGACTAATCCAGTTGGGGGTTCGTCTTGTTTGTGTATGTTATGCCGTGGTCTAGTTGTGTTGAGTCATGGTTGCTCTTTTGTTTGTGATTGCTTTGTTCTGAACTTTGCGGGGTTCGGAATTATCTTGGGTATGGACTGTCTTAGGAAGTATGCGGCAAAGGTTGATTGCGAGAGGTTGGAAGTGACAGTCGAGAATGTGGAGGGGCGAAAGGTTGTGATACGATGTAAGCACGAAGAAGGCGTCTTCATGAGCTTCATGTATTCACTAGTTGTTCCATGGAATGGACTGTCATTAGTGCCAATCGCTAATGGATTCGAGGATGTCTTTGACGAAGTCAATGGGTTGCCGCCGCATAGAGAGATCGAGTTTCATATAGATCTAGTTGAAGGAGCCAGACCTGTTGTGATGCCTCTTAGGCGGATGGCGCCTAGGGAACAGCAAGAGTTGAGGGTGCAAGTTGATGACCTTTTACAGAAAGGATTCATTCGGCGTAGTGTGTCCGAGTGGGGTGCACCAGTTGTGTTTGCAACCAAGGCAGATGGGTCGTTGAGATTGTGCGTCGATTATCGTGAGCTGAATAAGGTGACAAAGAAGAACAAGTATCCATTGCCGAGAATAGATGACTTGTTTGATCAGCTTCACGAGGCTAAGGTGTTTTCTTAGATGGATTTGGCAACGGGATTTCACCAGTTGAGAGTAGCTAAGGATAGTGTGCCGAAGACTACTTTTCGGACACCATCTGGTTTCTTTGAGTGGCTGGTAATGCCGTTTGGATTGACTAACGCGCCAGCATATTTTGTGGATCTTATGAATAGAGTGTTCAGAGATCAGTTGAACAAGTTCGTACTTGTGTTCGTGGATGATATTCTGATTTATTCCAGAACTGAAGAAGAGCACAAGACGCACTTGCGTATGGTTTTGGAAATCTTGCGGAAACATCAGCTGAAGGCTAAGTTTTCGAAGTGTCACTTATGGAAGAGTGAAGTGAGGTTCTTAGGCCATGTGATTTCTGGAAATGGAATAGCGGTTGATCCCGCTAAGGTGGCAGCAATCCAGGATTGGGTTAGACCTAAGAATGCATCTGATGTGAGAAGTTTTCTTGGATTAGCAGGATATTATCGACGGTTTATCAAAGACTTCTCCAAGATAGCTGCACCGTTAACAGGATTGACGAAGAAGAACCAAGTGTTCAGTTGGGATGCTAAGTGTGAGCAAGCTTTCGGAATCCTAAAAGAGAGATTGACGAGTGCTCCTGTTTTGACTATTCCAAGTGGGAATGATGAGATGGTGGTTTACACCGACGCATGTGGTACGGGACTTGGAGCAGTGCTGATGCAGAAGGATAAAGTTGTTGCGTATGCCAGTCGACAACTAAAGCCGCATGAAAGGAATTACCCAACTCATGATTTGGAGTTAGCATCGATTGTATTTGCTCTGAAGATGTGGAGACATTATCTATTGGGAGTTCGATTCGAGTTGTTTACGGATCATAAGTCGTTGAAGTATCTTTTCTCCCAAAAGGATTTGAATCTTCGGCAGCAACATTGGCTAGAGTTTTTAGCATCATATGATTTTGGTATAGCTTATACTCCGGGAAAAGGTAACGCAGTGGCAGATGCGTTAAGTCGAAGACATGCAGGATTGGGAGCCATGTTTTCAGAATGGAAGAATCTCGAGTATCTAGCTGGATTTGACTTCAGGCCTAGATGTGAATTGGAACCTGAGATGTTGGCAAACTTATTAATAAGACCCACTCTTGTGGAAAGGATTGGCGAGGGCCAAAAGCGAGATGATAAGCTTGTCAAGATTATCCGTGAATTGGAATCTGGATTGGATCTAGAAAAGGATAAATGATTCGAGGTCGATCGAGAGGGTTGGCTTCGGAAGCAAGGACGACTAGTTGTTCCCGATATAGATGAATTGAGGAGTGAAGTTTTGAAGGAAAGTCATCACTCGAAGTTGACAATTCATCCAGGTGGAAATAAGATGTATCGGGATATGAAGAGAACCTACTACTGGGAAGGCATGAAGAAGGATGTTGGAAATTTTATTTCCAAGTGTATGAACTGCCAGTTGGTTAAAGCCGAGCAGAAGAAGCCAAGTGGATTGCTTCAGCCATTAGAAGTTCCTACATGGAAGTGGGAACAAGTGTCGATGGATTTTATCGATGGATTGCCTAGAACCAGAACGGGAAATGAAGGGATTTGGGTCATTGTAGATCGCTTGACCAAGAGTGCAAGATTCATTCCTGTTCGATCGACTAGGACTGCATCAAAGTTGGCTGAGTTGTATGTTAAATGGATAGTTCGATTCCATGGTATTCCGAAGAGTATAGTGAGCGATCGAGACCCATTGTTCACTAGTGGATTTTGGAAGAGCTTCCAGGAAGTTTTGGGAACCGAGTTGTGTTTGAGTACAGCTTATCACCCTCAAACAGATGGTCAGACCGAGAGAGTCAACCGAGTTTTGGAAGATCTTCTTAGAGCATGTGTTTTGGACTTCGGAGGATCATGGGAAGATCACCTTCATTTGGTGGAGTTTGCATACAACAACAGTTACCAGTCAAGCATTGGTATGGCACCGTATGAGGCATTGTATGGAAGACCGTGTAACTCTCCGACATGTTGGTTGGAAACTGGAGAAAAGCTGATACTTGGGCCAGAGATGATTCGGCAGACTTCAGATTGTATAGAAATCATTCGGCAACGAATGAAGGCAGCCCAAGATCGTCAGAAGAGTTATGCTGATAAACGTCGTAAGGATTTGGAATTCGACGTGGGAGATATGGTTTTCGTGAAGATTTCTCCACTGAAGAATGTTATTCGATTCGGGAAGAGAGGAAAATTGACTCCGAGATTTGTTGGACCATTCCCGATCATCGAGCGAATTGGGAAGCTCGCCTACAGATTGGAGTTACCAGAGAAGATGTCGAGTGTGCACAATGTTTTTCATGTATCATATCTATGGAAGTATGTGTACGACTCGAATACAGTAGTTTCTGCAGATAGCTATGAAGATTTTGAAGTTGATCCAGTTGATAGAAGACCTCGTAAGCCGCTTCGTGTTGTTGAAACCGACACGAAACAGCTTAGGAGGAAGGTAGTTAAATTGCTCAAGATACAATGGAGTGATGATGATAACGACTGTACGTGGGAGGTGGAAGAGAGGATGAAGGCAGCTCATCCTGAACTCTTCAAGGTATGGCCCTAAGGTGTCGTTTCATCTCGCGATATTGTAACTTGTTCTAGTTTTAGAATTCTGTACGCTAAGCTAGAATTGGATGCATGGTTTGTTGATTGCTATGGATGGTAGGCGTACAGAATAGTTTTGATTGCTTTGTTTGTTTGGAATTTCGGGGGCGAAATTCCTAAGGGGGAGAGAATGTAACGACCCGTATTTTTACGGATCGAAAAGTTCGCTCAAATCTGGAATTTTCAGCATTTTAAGTCGTTTCAGATTTTAGGCAGAATTTTTTTAAGTCCTAGGTCGTGAACGACCTAAGAGCTAAGTCGTGACCGACCTATAAGAAGTTGGGGTTGGTGACCTAAAGATTTGGAGTTAGGTCGTAGGAGGATGGTAAGAGTTTAGGTCGTAGACGACCTAAGAGTTAACGGCCTGGAGATATGTCGTTAGGTAGCATATGTCGTATAGGAAGTAAGTCGCAGGTTGAGGCTTAGGTCGTAGCCGAGTTAAACATAGTTGGCGACTTATAGGATCGTGACCGAGTTAAGTGGTAAGTCGTGAGCGACTTAAGGAAAGTCTGCGACCTAAGGACTTAGCAAGTTAGCGTGTTAGCGACCTAAGGAAATTAGGGGATAAGCAGGAAGCGACCTATAGTAGTTCGCGACCTAAGGGTTAGCGAGTTAACAACCCAGTATGTCGCGACCTAGTGGATAGCTTGTTAGCGTAGTTAGGTCGTTAGGCGACCTAAGGAGTTAGGTCGCATAAGTTGTTATGTCGCATGGGTTGGTAGGTCGCTAGGATAGTTTAAGTGTTAGGTCGCGTGGGTCTAAGTGTTAGGTCGTAACACTGGTAAGTCGCTGGGTTGTTGAGGCGTTATGTGTTAGGTCGCTGAGAAGTTAAGTCGCGTCTTAGTGTTAGGTCGTAGCCTATGTTTTAAGTTGAAAGCGACCTAGGAGTTAAGTGTTAGGTCGTAACATCGTTAGGTCGTAGGATGGGGAGCTCTGTTAGGTCGCTAAGCGCGTAAGAGGTTAGGTCGCGCGTGCGCATTGTTAGGTCGCTGGGTCTGGCTTTGGTTAGGTCGAAGAAGTTGCTAAGTCGTAGGTCGGGGACGACCTAACTCCGAGCGACCTAAGGATTTTCTACCTATAAATAGAAGGGGGTTGGCTTCATTTTGGGATCCGGATTTTGAAGCGACGAAGTGCTGCCATTTTGAGAGCTCGACTTCTACACTTCTTCACTTCTTTTCTCCACTCTAATCTAGTGCTTCCTTTCATCCAAATCGAAGATCAAGATTGAAGATCCAAGAGCTAAAGTTGAAGATCTTCATCCTTTGAAGCGAAATTTCTTCATTTGAATCGGATTCGTGATAGATCAAGCTTGGTCCTTCGCTGTCCAGATCTGAAGCATATTGATTTGAGGTTGTTTAGGTGATTTGGTGAGTGGTGATTATCTCTCACACGGATCCAAAGGAGTATATCGGATTGTTGGCTCGATTTGGTGTTAAAATAGTGATTTCCATGCATTTTCTTCATCCTAAGTGTAGATCCATATAGATCCATTGTTCATGATGATGTTACATCCATTTTATCATATGTTAACCTATGCAAGTTCATTCATCAAGTTTGTAGAGATATAATCCATGTTTTCATGCTTATTGGACTTTCAACTCTTTAATTACGAAAATGCCATTATTGTTATAATTGTCTACTTAGATCATATTTGAATGCTTGATTGCTTGGATTGATGTTTGATTTGATTGATTGTTATGAACTAGATGATTGATGATTAGATTTAGATCGAAGATGATTCAAAAGCTAAGGGAAAGGCTCTTGGATTGGGAAAGCTGCTCGTGGCATATGTAGCGGAATGATGAAGCTCTTATGCATAGATTTGATGATGTGATGTTGAGATGAGGCTTTGCGAGGATGTGATGAAGCGAGGCAATCATGTGATGAAGACTTGGTCTAATCCAGACGGGATCATTCCAAGCACGTTGATAACTCGGTGATATGATTCGAGTTGAGGATAATGAATGGATATGAGAATAGTCGTCGAGGAGGATGACTAGGAGGTTTGGATAGCATCGTTGTTGAAGGTTCTAGCATGCTCTAAGCAAGAGTACGTTTGGGCAGATTCGATAGTCCCAACGACTAACTGTTGATGGTCGAGTACTTTGGGCAGATTCGATAGTCCTAGGCACGGGTTGCGACGACGTGCGGGAGTTATGTCTAGAACCGGGGTTTCCATTAGCCCTTGACGGACGGCTGAAAGAATGTGCCGGTCATTCAATTAACGGTGATATCGAAGCAATGATAACAGTGATAGCCAGAGTCATGGATGTTTGGTTGTATCGTCATTCGGACTCAAGAGCGGTATTTTCTGGGTGCTTATCTGATTTAGGCCTTGGTACTTGGAAAACATCGACCTTGACTCGAGTGATAGTAGCTTTACTTTAAATTGTATGCTCTGCTATGTTTGCTTCTGCTTAGTGTGTGTCTGGGGGCTATCACTGTAGAATGAGGTTGGAGTGGGAGGGTTGTATTCCTATTCCTTTTCCTTTATGCTCTTTTGGTATGTTGTTAGTTAATTTGCTGCTCACTAAGACTGTTGTCTGACTCAAGGCTTTATGTTTTAATTCTTATTGCCTTGGGCTGTTCGTCCACTTTGGGACGGGCAGACTAGGTAGCAGGTGGCAGGTGCTGTTCTCTTCTCACGATGCTGATATCGAAGACGAGCTGGAGGGTTGCATATTATCTTCTTATTATATGTACTGGATATTCCGCTGTTTTTTTTGTATTCTCTGAGAGATATGTAGTGAGGCTTGATGTATTGACTATGTGGATGCTTGTATTCAACTATTATGGAGTTTTATATGATGTCATTTTGTTCTGTAAAGCTTCACTATACATATGTTCTATTGTATTTTGTCCATGCGCTGTGAGTAATACGATAGATTCTATTGTTTTAATCTACCCCAATAATCGTCCATGGTCGCCTGGCACACTTTATAGCGCACTATCTCTAGATTCGGTGCAGGGGTCATGGGCGGTCGTCACAGATATAGTTCTTTGTTTAAAGATTATTCATTTATCTATTATATGTTGTTCCGCTGCGAATGTGAGATTCTATTATTGTTTCTGTTTCTTCTTCTTTCTTCTTCTACCTCTTTCTTCTTTAACCCTAATGATTCGGTTTTCCGGCATTCGATTGTGCGGCATTTGATAGAGTGGACGTATTAATGTCGACTTTTGGGCGTCGAAAAATCGGGTCGTTACAAGTGGTATCAGAGCAATTGGTTAAACGACAACCTTGGCTCTGATGGGGATTACTCATTAGAGATAGAGTCAGTAGCACTCTAGAATGAGTGTGAGTGTAATAATAGATATGAGCGCGTATTTATTATTGAATATAAAAAAAATGTTTTGTATTGTGTTGACTTATCGGTTGATTGTTTATAGGTTCTGGTCGGTGCAGTTTGGCCAACTTTATCGATAGGGGTTTCTAAACTCTTAAACAAGATAAAACGACAAAGTATTGTTTTAAAATCGGGTAAATGAAATAATTTTACTCAAACTATTTTTGTATAGAAAAGAAATCATTTTCCGTACATTATTGTAGTATATGGTTGCTTGGTTGTTAGGAAGTGATAATATTGAATTATTATCATTGTTGTATGGAAATTGAACAAGAAATTAAGGTAATAACCAAGGGGTTTTGGATATAATTGATTTCAAAGATGATTTTGAAGTGTTGAGTAATTGTTTAAAAGACTCTGGAATCTTATTTGAAATGTTACAGAATATAAATAAGTTTGATAACTTATAAAAATTTGAAATTTGTTGGAATAAGATTCAACTTGAAAAGGGATAAACAAAAGTAAGCGTAAAACCCAAATAAGTGGGAAGGTAAGCTAATTAATTGAGGTGAATCAAAAGAAATTAGCAAATGAAATTAAATTTGGGAAACTTATTGAAGTTTAAAATTTAAATTGAATTGGAGTTAAGTAAAAGTGAATTGAAAGAAAGGTCTAAGGAGACTTAAGTAAAATGATTACTCAAATAAAATTTAAGGTGGAAATAAATTTCTGAATGAATAAATGAATTTACAATTGCAAGTAAATGAAATTGAAACTGAATGTTGAAATTCGTTTTGAATTTGTTAGTAAATGAAGTTTTGAATTTGTAAGTAAATGAAATTGAAGCTGAATATTGGAAATTGAATTTGATCTTTGATAAACAAAGTGAAGTGGAAAATTTGTCAAGTTGGATCAAATGAAGCAAGGTATTGAAATAAAAATTAGTAAATGAAACTAATTTAAACAATGAGATGAATCGGTTGTGAATGAAAGATAATTGATAAAATTCAGTATTTAGAGTTTGAAGATAATGAATTCAAATAGAATTGAAATTGTAAATTGAATTCAAATGGAGCTGAAAATGCAAAGTTGAATGGAAATGAATATGTAACTTTGGTAGTGAAGTGAAAATAAATATAAGAAGTATGTAAATACTTATATTGAACTTAAGAAATGGATAATGGAATTCTTAAGTACATTTTGAATTGAGAAAATATTCTAAGTTAATAAGTGAATGAAGATTAAACGGGAAGTTGTAAAATGGTGATTGTAAATAAGTGGATAGAAAACAAAATATAAATGTGCAAAAAGATTTTTGAATGTTGTAATTGGACATCATTGTTAAGTAAAATATACAGGGGTTATAAAGGAAAAGGGAATTGAATTTTTGAAGATAAATTTGAATTATCCAACAAAGGTACGTATTTAAATTTCTATATGAAATTTGATGATTTTCTGGTCTAGCCACTTGGCTTTTGTTTTCTTTTTGAAATCCGGGGGCCCGTTGTGGCATTTTGTAGTCGTACCGAGCTAGCCGCGTAAAGGAGACGCTAGCGAAATTTTTCGAAAATTTAGGGAGTTAGAAATTTTTTGAGAGAATTTTGAAAATTTGAATTTAAATTTAAATTTGAATTGTTAAACAAAACAATGTTGTTTGGAACTTATGATAGATTTTGGAAAGTTAGTTGAAATGATAATAAATCTTTGATGAAAAAAAAATTTATTTTGGAAAGTTGATAAAACTGTTTGGTTTTGGGAAAATGATAAACGGGTACTGGAGCATTCTTCTTAACTTGTAATTTCAGGATGAAATTCTTTTAAGGGGGGAAGTCTGTGATGACCCTGAATTTTGGACAATTGAAATTGAAATATTTAATTGATTTTAAATATTTGGAAGTTAGATTAACTTGAATTTTGAATATCAGAATGGATTTGGCAATTTAAATTATTGAATTTAATATATTAAAATTGGGTAAAATATTGAATCTTGATTTTTAAGCTGATTAAAAATGATTTCAAGGCTTAGAAAATTTATATTGATGATGCTGAAGATAATGGAAGTATTAAAATTTGAAATTTGAAGCATTTGTTTAGTTTTGAATTTATATCGTTTAAATCGATATTTAAAAATAGCCTTCCGAGGCACGATCTCAGATTTTGACGAAACTAGTTCCATTGGATCCGTAATAGTGTATTATTATCGGATTTCAATTTCCGTATCATTCAGAGTTGTCGTGTGATCGTACGGTAAGCAAACGCGTTGAAAATTTATATAAAAATTTAAGTTAGTAACTGGTTCAAAAACTATCTTATCCATACGATCGGATTTGGACTCGAAACCTTTTCCATTATGTTCGGAATGTGGTTAAACATTGTAAACGCCTAGCGGCATGCCTCGATAGGATGTAAAATTTTAAGGCTTCGAATTCGAGACAATTTAAATTTAAATATAAATCATATTAATGCACTAAAGCACTGTAGCATTACACACGTAGAGAAATTTTAACACGTGTTCCCCTGCCATTTTAAAATGCGTACAAGTGTTTTCTCTTCATCTGTTAAAATAGAAAAGAAAAATATACATATACGAATTAAGAAACAAAACAAATGAAAATTATCTTCGTTCGAAAATAAAACAATGGCCGAAGTATAAATCAAAATCCAACAAACAAATAAAAAAATGGCGCCGAGCTATTTTTGCATCGAGCAATCGAATTCAACCTCAAATTCGATTTTAGCATAGCTGCCTTCCTCACTCGATTCATGGCGATGGCACGCGATGCAAACAACCTGGGTCGACAGTCGTGATTGAAGAGGCATGTCGAGACTCGGCTTGAACTCGAGCGTGTTGTCGTCGAAGGGAAGAGGCGATTGGAACAAGCCTTAGGCGATGCCGTGATTTGGGGCAGTGCTCGAAAAGGGTTGCTCATGAATTTAGTAGGCGCGCAAGGCGGGGGTAGCGAAGCGTCGCTGGTAGTAGTGGAAGCTCAATTTCGAGCACGCGTTGGAATTCGCGATACTAGGGTTGGCGTCGTGGCACGTCGTTCATGGCGAGGGGAAGCTAGGTCTGGCGTTGGGGTCGAGAGCGGCTGGGATCGATTCGGTGAGGTATTTAGTTTATCAATTTATTTTCAAAAAATTAAAATCTAGTGTATATATATTGTAACGACCCGCCATTTTGGACCATTCGCATCCATTATAAGTGTATAGGTAGACACTCATGCCGGAGTTGAATTGCTCAAAATACCGCATTGTTAATTTAAATTCGGCAAAACTGAACATATACAGTAAGTAAATAATCACAGATCACAGACACAGAGTAATAAATGCAGCGGAATTAAAAGAGATAGTAGTTCATGAAGCTACTATATGAATATATAAAATACATCAGAGTTTACAACAGAAGAGTAAAACGATACATCAGAGTTAAACCAGATACAACGGAAGAGTAACACGATACATCAGATACGAATCAGAATACATCACTGGAATCATCGAATATCTGAAAGCTGGATAGATAGCTGGATCTCCAAGCGAAGCTCCAACTCCAAAGGTGAGTCTCGAAAGCTGAACCACTCAGTCTGACCCGAGCGTAAAGCAAAATACAAAACACTCGAGTCAGGATTAACATTCTTATATTAATAAATCCAACTCAAGTGAAATAGCAATTGAAATACAAGTAACTCAAAGGATGTTTGGAATAACCATCTTTTAAGGATCCGTTAAACTATCTACTAAGTAGTAGTGTACGATAAGTAGATAATGTCTATCAGTAATATAAAGATATCAAAATAGCGTTAAGTCATGGCCCATTCCACCCTTAACACATTTTTATCCCCACAAGCATATACAAGACCGTAGTTTCCCCAAAACCGGAAGTCACCAGAGGGCAATCCATATACTCAAGGTACAAATCAAAATCGTAGTGGTCGCGCATAAATGGTATACAAGTATGACAAGGCACATGAGGCAATACCCAAGGTAGTGATACTACCGTTCGCCTGATCCGGACTGGTGAGAACGCAACGCCGCAGCGCCCGCAACACCGTGAAACAACACTCCCAAAATCAAGGGTGCACCAATCGACAACAAGTATAAGTAGTTCGAAGAAGTGTGTCCACTTGAGGTATCAATCCTCCATTGGCCCGGCACAGCTCCTGTTTTAGTCATTTCCAATTTGACACAAGTGTCAAGGCTATCCATCATCGTTCTCTTTCTTCAATCATCACGTACACCATTCCAACCACTTCATTCTGGATCATCACTCCGCGTATAGTTATTAAAGTGGTTTCCGGTTTAGATAGAGAGTATATCCATAATCGAATTCCGGTCTCTTTAATAACTTTCGTAATTATTACACCGATTGGTCGTTTATTTATTTCAAAACCAAATCAATTTCAATTTCGATTCGTAAATCAAAATTTCATTTGTCTTTCGAAATCAATTTCCAAAATTTTCGTTTCAAAACTTCCAATTTACCATTTCAAAATCTAATAATTCAATTTCAAATTTTATTCAAACAATTCAATATTGATTCAAGTTCGTATATAAGTTTCATTTCGAAATCATTTAAATCAATTTAGTTTTAACACTCAAATCAATTTACATTCATTTATCGATTTCATTTAATATCGTTAAATTACTTTATCATTCAAAACAATTTCTATTAAATTTCCAATTCATTAAACCCATTATTTAAATTCAACTTCATTAAATCAAACTTACAATTTTGAATTAAATTAAATTCATCAAATCGAATTCTTTAAACTTCCAGTCTTACATTAATTTCAATAAATCGCATTTTATTTCTTGTTAAGAAATTCAATTTCAGTTATTTACTTACTTAAATAAATTTCCAAAACTTAATAAATAAAGAAACCCAATTTCATTTATTAATAAAGTTCAAATCTCACTTATTCAAAAGTCTAATTTCTCTTATCAAAGAATTCAAATTTTTATTCAATTATCAAATGATTCAATCTTATTCAATTATTAAATAATTCAAAACTTAATTATTAAATAATTTCAAAATTTAATAATTTCAAACTTAATTATAATTTCAAACTTAATTCAATCATTTCTCAAATTAAACAACCTTCTTTCATCAATTTCTTTATTAATATTTCATTTCAGATTATTAAATATTCACGTTTAAATTTCATTAAATTCAATTTCCAACTTCGTTTCAAAACCATATTATTTATTCAAATAAAATCTTCATTTTATTTTTAAATCAAATTATTGACCAATCGGGTTTTATTGAATTTCCTATCCTAGGTACAAATTCAATTTGGGTATTTATCATTTCAACCCGATTCCAATTCAATTCAAAATCAAAACATATCAAAGGGAACTTGCAGTGTGATAACTGGGATGGTGTCAAAGTAAATAAACAAGCAATAACAACAATCAATATCAATCCAATAATCAATTCAAATAATCCCGAAATAACCGTATTAATTCGCATTGTTATTTGTACGAATTAATATAATTATTTCTAGAATCTACAATATCATTTCATGTAGATTAAAGATTATTACCTTATGGTTTTTCACTTGTCATCTATTACAATTTCATACATCATCAATTTAACAACATACATTCAGTGGTTCAAAGTGTAATTTAAACAAATCCTACGTGTCAATAAATTTAACAGTTAAAGGGGTCATATTATACAAAAGTCAGTTAATCAAATTTAACATTTAACTATCCTATATCAAGTTCAATTGCATACTATTTATCATTTTAACATTAACAATTTAACGTCCAATATAAACATCAACAATCAATCAATTATCAGCCAAACTGTATTATCATCGCATAAATAATTAACAGATAATGGTGTCAGATGTCACAGGTGAACTGATACAGGTAATAGCATATATAACAGTGTAATTAACTAACAGCAGCATATTTCAATTGTCATTTCAGTTGAAATCAAATCTAATAAATAAAAGAACGTAAATCGTGAGTGATTGCTCACCTTTCGAGGCTAGAGATATTTAACGATGAAACGAGTTGTGAGTCCAAGCGCGAATTCCAAAACAAAGCTAGATTGGCACGGTTTGGCGATCAAAGCTGATAGATATGCATCGATGAGAATGAGTCAATTAAGCTCGATGCAAACGGAATATATATATATCAATTGTTATTATTATAATTATTATTTTTCCAAAACCCAATGTTTAATTTAAATTACATATTTAAAATGACATAATATATCCCATGTAAATTTAAAATTTTAAAACATAGATCATAAAATCCATATACCATATTACAAAACAAATATCTAAAACCAATGTTAAATAAAATATACAAACGAATGATATATATAACTCAACATATATTTTAAACAACTGTACACCTGAAACTTGTAATAAAACTACTATACTTAAATCTATGTTCTGAAAAACATATATATACATATAAAAACAATAAGGCGACTGATTTTAAAGTTTCATACATAACTTATCATCTTTATAAACAAAAATCATATATATCTAACCATATATATAAACAACCTGTACAATATAACGTATCTTTTGTGTGTTTTGGATTACCACAAAAAAACAGTACTATAAAGTTTTAGACAAAAATGACAGTGGAGATCTCTACAAACAGCCATAGTGAACAGCAAATAGGTTAAAAGGGAAAAACAGCTTTAATGCGTTGCGAGGTGCGTAAAAGCATAAAACAGGAAACAGGTAAAAACCAAAGGTGGAAGCCATACAGCAAAAATAAAAGGATGGTGGGCATATTTTCTCACGTATGGATAGTATATTAAATTTGCGTGGATGGAGGAAAATGTAGTAGAAGCCATATACATATATAATACTACAAATTTTTTTTATATATATACAAACTTTAAATATAAATATATACCTATAAAAAGTTTGGAAATCAGGTTCCACTCATTTAAAATATACATACTATAAGCATCTATATACCGTATAAACCACATAGCTATGTGCTGCATATAAATCTATGTAAACTATTAAATACGTATAACATTATATACTGTGAGACTAAGGAGCACGGTAGTATAAAACTATTCGTACAAACAAATATTATAGTTAGCCAAACCACCTATAAACCCATAAAAATCATATATACGAACAACATACTGACGCTAAAAAAAAAGTATACAAAATAAGTTGATATGTTAAAACTTGAGTAGACAACAAAATATATAATACTTAAAGTAAACCATTTTTCATATTATATATATATATAACCAACTGTGTAAAAGAAGTTTGCAATTTGTATATATAAATAATCTATTGTAAACTAACATACTTTACTTTAACAACAAATAAGACTAAAATATATATACTAACATATCAACTGCACAACATATATTTCTATACATACTTATATATGAAATCATACTGTTAAACCAAATATATTTTTGTGTACCTCAAAACAAAAGGTCGAGCACAACAAAAAGAACAGGTCGGAGGGCGGCAGTGGTGGCCAAAGGCGTGGGCTCGGGAAGATAGACTGGAAGGTGCTGCACGAAGAAGTCTGGCCGAGGTGGCTGCTATTGGCTGCTAAGGACCGGAGAGGAGGACGTGGTTCTCAGGTGTGATGGGAAGATCTCGACAACACTGGGGTCGAAGTGATGGTCAGGGGCTCGGTTGGGTTGTTTGGAGGGGTGAGCTATGGTTTGCGGACGGAGGGTGTAGGTGCTGTCAGCAGGCTAAGGCCGGGAGAGGAAGGGCAGTTCTGGTCGGGTTGCTTGGGGTCATGGCATGGTGATGGGTTCTAGTGGTTGGCAGCTGCGTGAAAGAGGGAAGGCACAGCTTGGTTTTGGGGTCAGAGGGGAGAGGGAGGATGGGCTATGCAAGTGGTAAGAAGTTTTTCCTTCGACCATGAATATATTTTGAGTTGGGAAAACCCTTCATGTGAAGTAACGTAAAATGTGAAACAACAAATCTAGTATAGGGAGCTCTGGGAATAGCAAAAGTTAACGCTGAATTCAGAAACATTAATTGTCTCGAGCCTATTGATTTCTTCAAGAAGCAACGAAAAGGCACCGGTTCAACACGGAACCGGTACGACTGATCGGTTCACCAATTTAGTCGTGTCCCGAACTCTGAAACACGCGAATGAATATATTGTGGAGATCAACCGGATGAGGCGATCAAAATGGTATACAGATAATAGTGGTATGATTTAATTACAAAAATTCGAATTTTTCTACTGACTAAAATGCAAGAAAAACACTGAAAAATAAGATCGACGGAGCCAAAGATGTCCGAATTTGGTAAAACGACGAACTGACATCTTGCTCAGAAGATGGTTTAGAATTTTTCTATGTAAAAATATTTAGGTTTCGAAAACATTTTATTTTCACCGCTTTTTAACTGATTAAATTGAAGTGAATTTACGCGCGAAATAAACTTCGTATTTTCGAACGAAAATTTACCAGTTGCTATGCTTAACTAGACGTATTCCAAATATTAAATTTTTATTTCAAAATTTTATCGTTTAAAATTTCACAAAATTTCAACTAATTACGTTATTAAAACAGTTGAAATTTTACGGGTCGTTACACTCTCCCCCACTCAAAACTTTTCGTCCCCGAAAAGGAATGAGGTAGGAGAATAGAAACAACCATAAAGAAAACAGATTTGAAATACAAAATAACAATTAATTTAAACCATATAAATTCAAATTTAAATTAATTGATATTCAATAATTGATTTAATCCATTTGATTTCACTAACATCAATCTCAACTATTTCTAAATTCACTATTTTATTATCCAATTATCTTAAATTTACAATTTCTAAATCCGTAAATTTGAATAGTCTTTTATTGTACTCGTTTTTATTCAATAAATTTAATTCTTTTATTCCAAATTATTATTAAGTTTATTTCACTTAAAATATCTTATTACATATTTTTAAACCATATAAATTAATTTAAACCATATAAATTTCAATTTAAATTAATTTATATTCAATAATTGGTTTAAATTTAAGGTATTTCCATAAGTTGATCTAATTTAAATTTATTTATTTACCTTCAAAACAAAATTTATTTTTCAATTATCTCATTGTTCTATTTATCTCTATTAACATTTATAATCAAAATTTAAGTGTATAACATTTATTATAACCAATCAAATTTTATTTATAAATTCAATTTATCTTATATATTATCCAATTACATATTCAACTTCTGAATGATTTAGGTAAGTTGTATTAGAATGCAGTTGAACAATATACAATTAAAATTTTCCCAAGTCAAATATTCACGTTTAAATATTTATTCCAAATTTTGGTTTTATTTATAATTAAAATCTTCCTTTAACAAAATTTAAGAATTAGATTTCCGATTAACTTTAAACAATTTAGAGATATATATAATGTATTTATATCAATCAAATTAAACTTTAAAATAAGATACCTATATATGTAAATCAAAATATACTGAAGAAATTTACATCAAAATATATTTTTCTTTCAAACAAAACCGTAGCAAAACTACAGGATAGTATCTCCACTTCGAAACTCGAAAATGAACGTCGATGATGCGGCCGCCATCACCGAAATTATTTTCCAGCGACAAAGAGAAGAGCATTGATTTCAACATTTAAAATTCTATGAAAATGATTTCTATTCGAAAAATACTTTCAATAATATATACTTTAAAATTTAAAAAAACAAAGTCCGAAATCAACGGAACTAAATTCTCAAATTTCTGAATTTAATTCATTTCAAATTCCAAATCAATTTATAAACCATAATTATAAATTCATTTAGAACAATAAATGATAATCAAATATTATCATTTCAAACAAACAATTTAATTAACCTATTAAATTCCAGGAAATTTTACTTATATTTTCACAATATAATCAAACAAATTTATTTCATTTTCCAAATTTGAAAATAATATTGTGTCAGTTTGCTCTGTTCAAGTGTTTTGGAAATCCTATCGATTGCGTTGATCAGACGTATCGATCAGAAACCCAAATCAACACCAACAACTCAAACAACACAATATAAAAACATTTTAAAATTTATTTACAATACACTTCCTCACTTAACGATACAATAATGGATTTCAAAGCAAGGATAGGGATTCAAATTTTTGATAGACCCAAATCAAAGAGAATTTCGATTCGAAGATAGGTTTGAACAAAGACGAGATAATTAAATAACACAATAAGGCGATGGATAAGTTTATTTAATTCACGGGCAACCTTAACCGGGTCGTCCGTAACTTCAAGAATAAGATTGATGCAGAATTTCAAGGCAAATCTACATTTGATCTCGAGAAATAGAATTCAGGTATAGCAGGAGATAGATAGCATCGTAAACCGAGGATACCGAAATCTCCGATAAATTGATGCCTATTGTAGAGGAGTTTTGCTCCTTTACGAATCATTCGAAGATTGGCGAGACCGCCGATCTATTATAGATATCATTCAAAAATGGAGTTATGGGGTGCTCCAGAATTGAAAGAAGACGAATAATGAAGGACACGAATGAATTTCGGAACCGAGGGGAACGTTCCAAAATTCAAAGGAATTGAGTCAAAGGAAGAGATTGAAACTCGAATGAGAGTGATTCTGTAAATAAATTTACCCTATATGTTAAGTTTTGCCTAGAGCTACCAAAGCTCTGATACCAACTGTAACGACCCGCCATTTTGGACCATTCGCATCCATTATAAGTGTATAGGTAGACACTCATGCCGGAGTTGAATTGCTCAAAATACCGCGTTGTTAATTTAAATTCGGCAAAACTGAACATATACAGTAAATAAATAATCACAGATCACAGACACAGAGTAATAAATGCAGCGGAATTAAAAGAGATAGTAGTTCATGAAGCTACTATATGAATATATAAAATACATCAGAGTTTACAACAGAAGAGTAAAACGATACATTAGAGTTAAACCAGATACAACGGAAGAGTAACACGATACATCAGATACGAATCAGAATACATCACTGGAATCATCGAATATCTGAAAGCTGGATAGATAGCTGGATCTCCAAGCGAAGCTCCAACTCCAAAGGTGAGTCTCGAAAGCTGAACCACTCAGTCTGACCCGAGCGTAAAGCAAAATACAAAACACTCGAGTCAGGATTAACATTCTTATATTAATAAATCCAACTCAAGTGAAATAGCAATTGAAATACAAGTAACTCAAAGGATGTTTGGAATAACCATCTTTTAAGGATCCGTTAAACTATCTACTAAGTAGTAGTGTATGATAAGTAGATAATGTCTATCAGTAATATAAAGATATCAAAATAGCGTTAAGTCATGGCCCATTCCACCCTTAACACATTTTTATCCCCACAAGCATATACAAGACCGTAGTTTCCCCAAAACCGGAAGTCACCAGAGGGCAATCCATATACTCAAGGTACAAATCAAAATCGTAGTGGTCGCGCATAAATGGTATACAAGTATGACAAGGCACATGAGGCAATACCCAAGGTAGTGATACTACCGTTCGCCTGATCCGGACTGGTGAGAACGCAACGCCGCAGCGCCCGCAACACCGTGAAACAACACTCCCAAAATCAAGGGTGCACCAATCGACAACAAGTATAAGTAGTTCGAAGAAGTGTGTCCACTTGAGGTATCAATCCTCCATTGGCCCGACACAGCTCCTGTTTTAGTCATTTCCAATTTGACACAAGTGTCAAGGCTATCCATCATCGTTCTCTTTCTTCAATCATCACGTACACCATTCCAACCACTTCATTCTGGATCATCACTCCGCGTATAGTTATTAAAGTGGTTTCCAGTTTAGATAGAGAGTATATCCATAACCGAATTCCGGTCTCTTTAATAACTTTCGTAATTATTACACCGATTGGTCGTTTATTTATTTCAAAACCAAATCAATTTCAATTTCAATTTCGATTCGTAAATCAAAATTTCATTTGTCTTTCGAAATCAATTTCCAAAATTTTCGTTTCAAAACTTCCAATTTACCATTTCAAAATCTAATAATTCAATTTCAAATTTTATTCAAACAATTCAATATTGATTCAAGTTCGTATATAAGTTTCATTTCGAAATCATTTAAATCAATTTAGTTTTAACACTCAAATCAATTTACATTCATTTATCGATTTCATTCAATATCGTTAAATTACTTTATCATTCAAAACAATTTCTATTAAATTTCCAATTTATTAAACCCATTATTTAAATTCAACTTCATTAAATCAAACTTACAATTTTGAATTAAATTAAATTCATCAAATCGAATTCTTTAAACTTCCAGTCTTACATTAATTTCAATAAATCGCATTTTATTTCTTGTTAAGAAATTCAATTTCAGTTATTTACTTACTTAAATAAATTTCCAAAACTTAATAAATAAAGAAACCCAATTTCATTTATTAATAAAGTTCAAATCTCACTTATTCAAAAGTCTAATTTCTCTTATCAAAGAATTCAAATTTTTATTCAATTATCAAATGATTCAATCTTATTCAATTATTAAATAATTCAAAACTTAATTATTAAATAATTTCAAAATTTAATAATTTCAAACTTAATTATAATTTCAAACTTAATTCAATCATTTCTCAAATTAAACAACCTTCTTTCATCAATTTCTTTATTAATATTTCATTTCAGATTATTAAATATTCACGTTTAAATTTCATTAAATTCAATTTCCAACTTCGTTTCAAAACCATATTATTTATTCAAATAAAATCTTCATTTTATTTTTTAAATCAAATTATTGACCAATCGGGTTTTATTTAATTTCCTATCCTAGGTACAAATTCAATTTGGGTATTTATCATTTCAACCCGATTCCAATTCAATTCAAAATCAAAACATATCAAAGGGAACTTGCAGTGTGATAACTGGGATGGTGTCAAAGTAAATAAACAAGCAATAACAACAATCAATATCAATCCAATAATCAATTCAAATAATCCCGAAATAACCGTATTAATTCGCATTGTTATTTGTACGAATTAATATAATTATTTCTAGAATCTACACTATCATTTCATGTAGATTAAAGATTATTACATTACGGTTTTTCACTTGTCATCTATTACAATTTCATACATCATCAATTTAACAACATACATTCAGTGGTTCAAAGTGTAATTTAAACAAATCCTACGTGTCAATAAATTTAACAGTTAAAGGGGTCATATTATACAAATGTCAGTTAATCAAATTTAACATTTAACTATCCTATATCAAGTTCAATTGCATACTATTTATCATTTTAACATTAACAATTTAACGTCCAATATAAACATCAACAATCAATCAATTATCAGCCAAACTGTATTATCATCGCATAAATAATTAACAGATAATGGTGTCAGATGTCACAGGTGAACTGATACAGGTAATAGCATATATAACAGTGTAATTAACTAACAGCAGCATATTTCAATTGTCATTTCAGTTGAAATCAAATCTAATAAATAAAAGAACGTAAATCGTGAGTGATTGCTCACCTTTCGAGGCTAGAGATATTTAACGATGAAACGAGTTGTGAGTCCAAGCGCGAATTCCAAAACAAAGCTAGATTGGCACGGTTTGGCGATCAAAGCTGATAGATATGCATCGATGAGAATGAGTCAAATAAGCTCGATGCAAACGGAATATATATATATATCAATTGTTATTATTATAATTATTATTTTTCCAAAACCCAATGTTTAATTTAAATTACATATTTAAAATGACATAATATATCCCATGTAAATTTAAAATTTTAAAACATAGATCATAAAATCCATATACCATATTACAAAACAAATATCTAAAACCAATGTTAAATAAAATATACAAACGAATGATATATATAACTCAACATATATTTTAAACAACTGTACACCTGAAACTTGTAATAAAACTACTATACTTAAATCTATGTTCTGAAAAACATATATATACATATAAAAACAATAAGGCGACTGATTTTAAAGTTTCATACATAACTTATCATCTTTATAAACAAAAATCATACATATCTAACCATATATATAAACAACCTGTACAATATAACGTATCTTTTGTGTGTTTTGGATTACCACAAAAAAACAGTACTATAAAGTTTTAGACAAAAATGACAGTGGAGATCTCTACAAACAGCCATAGTGAACAGCAAATAGGTTAAAAGGGAAAAACAGCTTTAATGCGTTGCGAGGTGCGTAAAAGCATAAAACAGGAAACAGGTAAAAACCAAAGGGGTAACGACCCGATATTTTCAACCATTCGCATCCATTATAAGTGTATAGGTAGACACTCATGCCGGAGTTGAATTGCTCAAAATACCGCGTTGTAATTAAAATTTGGCAAATCTCAGAATATACAGTAAATAAATATAATCACAGATCACAGACACAGAGTAAAATAATGCAGCGGAAGTAAAAGAAATAGTAGTTCATGAAGCTACTATATAAATATATCAGAGTACATAAGATACAATAGAAGAAATAGAGTACAACGGAAGTATAAATAAGATAACCAAGTACAAGCTGAATAGAGCAACATAACTGAAGTCGATAGAACAAGACTAGCAGATAATCTCCAGCGATTCAAATCTCCAGAAGGTGGAAATCCAAATCTGTGAATACTCAGGCTGACCCGAGCGTAAAGCAAAACACAAACACTCGAGTCAGGACAATATATACTTATATAATATAAACCAACTCAAGTGAACTGTAATAAGGTACAAGTAACTTAAAGAATGCTTGGGACCGCCCATTCTTTAAGGATCCGTTAAACTATCTACTATGTAGTAATATTCGCTATTATAATAATGTCTAATCAGTAAAGTATAATCATATAGAAAATAGCGTTAAGGGGATGTAGAACCTTAACGCGGTCGGATCTTAAAATCATAATCGTAGTAAAGCTCGATATGGTAGGTGACACGGCACAACTAGGCAATGCCAGGGTAGATATACCAATTACGCATCCGGACTAGTGGTGACGCATAGCAGCCACTACCGCCCACCTCGAACAACACTCCCAATCAAGGGTGGCCACCAAATCAATCACAAGTAATAGAATGGTATCGAAGAAGTGTGTCCGATAAGAGGTGCTACCTCCTTGGTCCGTCAATCGCTCCTGTTTTAGCCACCTTATGCCAACTCACGGGAGTTGGGTCCACGTAACATACCTTAAGAACGTCGCCACCATCCTACTTCATTCTGGAATCTCCACCGCGTACACGGTTGTCAAAGTGGTTTTCGGTATCGACAGAGAGTATGTCCATATCCGATCCCGGTCTCTTTGCCAACCAATCGTTATTATAACCCGTGGTTATAACCTTTAAAAACAATACTTTACTTCAAAATAAGATATCATTTCAAAATCATGTCTTTATCAAAATAAAGATTTATCATTTCCAAATCATTTCAATATTCTAAAATATCGTATCCTTTCAAACTTCTTTTCAAATCATTTTATTACATCAAAATATTATATCTTTTCAAACTTTATTTCAAATCATTTTTATATATCAAAATATCATATCTTTGATAGTTATACTTCGAAACCAAATCATTTTATTTCAAAACTATGTTCATTTCAAAACAACATCATTTCCATTTCAAACATATATTCACCTTTCAAATAGTCTATACTTTCAAAGTTATAACTCTTTTGAAACAAAACATTTGAAATCATTATACTTTGAAAATCACAGCATTTCGAAATCATATATTTAAAATCATCTTTTAATTCTATACATTTACAAACTTATTAAATTCAAACCATCAAATTTCAATTCAATTACAGTTTACCAACAAACCGTTTCAAATCTTATCAATTCCCAATATAGATTAAATCCACAAAATACAATATTCAATCTTTAGTATATTTCAAAACTTTAAATCTCCGACATTTCATAAATCCAATATCATTTAAATAAACTCAATTGATATATACTTCAAATATTCATTTATCAAATAAATTAAATAAGTCAGAAATCAAGTATCATTTCAAACTCATTTCACAATATCAAAATATTATTCAAAACACCATTCATTTTTATTCATTTAAATACCATTTAAATCCATTCATTTTATTAAATTTAAATACCATTTTAAACTCACATTAGAAATCAAATTCTTCCACTTAAATATCTCTTCATTATCTTTAGAAATTTAACATTTAATTTCCCAAAATTATATCATTTTCCAGAGATTATTTTTCATTAAAATTAATTTAAAACAACAAAATATAGTTTCCGTAGCACTTATAAAATGCTACGTAAAGTTATAGTTTAAAACAGTTAATTAACAAAAGACAGCGTTAAATGCTGTAATAGATTTCTTTTAAGTTTCAATTAACTTACATGTTAAGTTTAACCACTATAGCACTTACAAAGTGCTATAATAGCCTTTATTTCAAATTAACCCTTTAGTTCATTTAAAACACTACAACATTTACAAAATGCTGTAATATCCTTTACATTACATTTCAAAATGCTGTTAAATCATATTCAGAGTTTTATTTACAATTCCACAAATAATTAACTTTTAATATAAATCATTTTAACTTATAAAATCATATATTTCACATTTAACACAATCATTTAAATACCTTTATTTCTATGATTTTATAAAGTCAAATTTCCATACAAAAATCAAATTTAATAACAATTAAATTTTCATTTCTTTAATTAAATTATTAACTTAACAACTAAGTTTAAATTTCCAAAAATATAGCTTATTTCCATTTATTTTACTTAATTAAAATTTCACTTTTAAACAAATTTCACAAAATTCAATTTAAGTTATATTTCCAAATTCAGCTTAAATGTTCATTTATTCCATATTTTAATTTATACAAAATCATTAACACCTTTAAAACATTATTATTACTTAATAAAAATCATTAAATTCATCTTTAAATCAAATTTGTCATATTTTCTTACTTTACAAAAATTCCATTTATAAACAAAATCATAAATTCCAAAATTAACTTATATTTCAAATTCTACTTCACCATTTACTTAATTCACTTATTTAATTTGTAGAAAATCACAAATACTTTATAGAAATCATTTTAATGAAATTTAAATCAAAATACCATAATATTTACATTAAAAAAAAGTATTTTAAAATTTTCAAAAAAATATATAAACCACGGGTCTGTATATAATTTTCTAACCTAGGTCAAGTGATACGGATATGTATCATTTCAATCCGCAGTTTACAAAGAAAAACCGGGTTTTATCATTTCAAACCCGCAATCCCAAGTAATATAAATAAATAAATAAAAACCGTTCAGGCCTATCATTTCAGCCCATAACGATTTTTCCTTATTCTAAAGTCCGTTCGGGTATGTATCATTTCAACCCATAGTGATTCTAATCTACAGGGAACTTGCAGTGTGATAAACTGATATAAATAAACAGAATAGCATGAGATAACAGTAATAGATGATATAACATATGTAATAACAGGGGTAAACATTATATGATCATAATATAACAGTTACAACAGGATGATATAATTTTACAGATTCAAATGGTGTCAGTTTACTAGTTATATAAGTACACATTGTCTGGTGAGAATTACTCACTTGTTCAAGCTGGAGATGACAACCACAAACGCACAACAAAGATTTCTAGAGGCACGAGAGCACGATAATTATTTGAGTGTGGGAGAGCCAAAGCTAATTGCCTTGTCACATTCAAACCAAACAATTACAAACAACATAAGATTTCAACCCAAAAATTCAATAAACAATGCTAGAAATGGATGCATAAACAAAGTCAAAGTGTTTGCACTTGCTTCCTACCACCTATGCTTCAGCTCCAGATCTGAAATGGCACGACTAAAGGCATGGTTTGGATCAGGTATGGTCTGGAAAAGGTGCGGCTACAAGGTGATGAAGGTGAGTGGAAGTTACAAGGTGTTGAAGGCAATGGAATACCAAAGGGTTTCAAGGCAAAGTGTGGCTTTTGTTGCACCATAGGGTTCGGCCCCTTTCTGATGTGGCTTGGCCATGGTATGTGGTGGTCAGGTGGTGGCTGGAGTGTGGGCCAGAGGTGGTGGAAGGTCAGGTCAGAGGTGGTGGTGGTGGAGGTAGTGGTGGCAAAAGGTGGTAGAAGGAGGAGATGACAATTCTAGGTCATAAGTGATAGTTTGTGATGGTTTTTGGTGGATTTTGTGTAGATCTTGGACTTGGATTGGTTAGGCCTGAGGAGGAGGGTTGCTAGGATGGGTGATGGTCAGAGGAAGGGGGTCGTGGTGGTCGGCCAAAGCCTGGAGGAGGAGGAACCAAACTATGAAGGTAGAGAGCATATGCAGTTTCAATAGAAAAAACATAGAAAACAAGGAAGAAAGAAGGAATTTTTACCCAAAATTTTGAAGCCATGGCCGTGATTTTTTTGGAGGAGAAAGAGAAGTGTTTGCGTGAAATAAATGAAAAGAAGTCCGCTGAAAAGAATAGGGTATGCATGGCCAAAAACATTGAAGAGAGGAGTTGAGAAAGTGAAAGGTCGGGAGGTGAAAAGCCATAGGAATTTCAATAGTTTAAAACTTTTCATATTTCCTCTAATTTCTTTTTAAGTTTTATATAACTGAAATATATATATAAACTCAGATAAAATACGAAAATTTAGTAAATAAACAAAAATAAATTAATTAATTATTAATTATATAAAATTTAATTAAGTAAAACAGCAAAAATTGCAACTAGTCTTGAAAATATGAAAAATAAATGCAATGAACTTTGGAAAAAGTTTATGGACTTGTAAAACATTTATAAACAAAGATAATAACATAAAATAAAAATGCATTCACAAAATGAATAAATAAATTTTAATTAAATATAATTTAATTGAAGAAAATAGCAGAAAAATAGAAACTAGCCTTTAAAAATAGAAAATAAATTCAATACGCTTTGGAAAAATTATATAATCATTTTAAATTATTTAAAAGACAAAATTATACATAAAATAAAATACTAACACATATTAGAACAAAATATGACAAATAAAATATAATTTAAAATAGACAATATTGCTAAATACATCAGTTTACACACAATATTGAAATATACATAACTTTCACAATTTAACTCCGTTTCCAACGAAACGAAAAGCTGTATCCATGGAATTAAATCTATTTTCATAATAAAAGATAAAATTTAAGAATTTGAAATATTTAAATTTAAAGTTCAAAAGTCAAAGTTTGACCAGTTTCAATAGAAATTCACTTTTCACTGAAATATCCAATTTATACTAGTTTGAACTATAAATCACTTAATAGTCAACATTTATATTTAAAATGAAATGTTTGAAATAGAACAAGTTTAAAATAATTTAAAATAAAATAAAGTCAAAATTTAAAATATAGGCCAAAATCTAGGGTTGTTACACTCTCCCCCACTCAAAACTTTTCGTCCCCGAAAAGGAATGAAGTACGGGAAAACACAGGAAAGATAAAATTGAAATGAGATTAAGACAAGATGACAAAAGATTGAAATTATACCTGATAACTGTGGTTATAAGTAAGTTTAACAAGATGGAGATGGTCTTCCCAAGATTCTCCAGAATCAGGAACACAAATACGAAAAGATCCTCTAGAATCTGATTCACTCTTTCCGCTTGACCGACAGTCTGTGGGTGGAAAGCAGTGCTCAGATTTAAAATGAGTACCAAAGATTATAAAGATTATAGAAAGATTTCTAAGCAAAAAGATTATAGATAGATGCCTATACCAGTCTGTAGCAAGATAAGGAAAAATAAGGACAACTAACAGACAGTTTGAAAAACAAAATTAGGTAATAAGTTTGAAAAACAAAATAAGATAATAGGTTTGAAATTTCCATGGTTTCAGCTTAACTGATAATTAATTTTACACAAGTTAAATAAATCTTAACTATCTCTAATTTCATTATCTTATCATCAAATTTTCTTAAACAAACAATCTCTAAAATCATGATTTGATTAAAATTAAGTGTATAACATTCAATAAATTTAATTCTTCTTTATTCCTAATTATAATTAAATTTATCCCTCTCAAATATTTTATCACATATGTTAAATATGCTTACACTTATTATAACTGTTTTAATTTATTCCTAATTCCCTTAACATCATTTGTATTGTAAATTATTCAATTAACCTTTTAGTCTATTTACCTATGTTAATCTTTTTATAACTAAAATTTAAGTGTATAATATTTATTATAACCACTCAAATTTTATTTATAAAAATCTTTTTATATTGTATATTATCCAATTACATTGTTAACTTCTAAAAATTAAGGTAAGTTATATTGGAATGCAATTGAGAATTATACAAATAAAACTTTCTAAAATTAATACACTATAAACATCCTAATTCAATCATTTCAAGCTTGAATCATCTATTCAAAAATTTTGATTTTCTTTTTATACTTGAAGTTATTATTTAAGATAGAATTTAAGAATAAAATCTCCGATTCCTTTCAAACCATTTAGAGATAGATAAATGTATGTACATAATTTGTCAAATCAAATTTAAATCATATATCTATATATTTTATAAATCAATCATATTTTAGAAATTTATATTAATCAAGTTTCCCAAAACAAAGCTGTAGCAAGACTATAGAATGGTTTCTTCACTTCGAAACTCGAAAATGAACGTCGATGATGCTGTAGTCATCACCGAAATTATTTTCCAGCGACAAAGAGAAGAGCACTTAATTTTTAAACTTTAAAATCCTTTAGAGACAAAAAAAAATTATTCAAAAATACTTTAAATAATATCCTTTTAAAAATTTTAAACACAAGGTTTGAAATCCATCGGAAATTAAACTCTTTAAATTTCTTGTTTTAAATTCATTTCAGTTCCCAAATAAATTTATAAACAACTATTTATAAATTCCTTTGTAGAACAATAAATGATAAATCAAGTATTATCATTTTAAATAATCAATTTAAACCAATTTATTAAGTTCCATAAATTTACTTATATATTAAAATTTATTTAATTAACCAAATTTTAAAATAATATTGTATCGGTTTGTTCTGTCAAAGTGTTTTAGAAATCCTATCGATAGCGTTGATCAGATGAATCGATCGGAAACCCAAATCGACATCAACAACTCAAACAACACAATATATAATAAAATATAGATTTAAAAGTACAATTCAAAATGTTGGAGATAGTTTAGAACAAAGACAAGATGATTAATTAACAAAATATGAAGATGGATAAGCTTAGATAAATCGCGGGCAACCTTAACCGGGTCAACCGTGACTTAATGAATAAGAGCAAATGTGGATTTTCCTGGGGTAAATCTACATCCGATCTCAAGAGATAGAGTTTGGAATAACAAAAGATATTAGCATCTAAACCAAGGATAAATATAAATCTCTGGTGAATCGATGCAAATTTGTAAAGGAGTTTTCCCCCTTTTACAAGTCATTAGAATATTGGCGAGACCACCAATTCACTATAAAGCTCATTCGAAGTGGAGTTATGGGATACTCCAGAATCAAAAGAAGATGAATAGTGAGGGACAAGAATGAATTTTGGAACCGCAGGGAACGTTCCAAAAATTAAAAGGAAATTCGAATCAAGAGTAAAAGATTCAAACTCGAACGAAAGTGATTCTGTAAATAAATCTACTCTATATGCTGAGTTTTGCCTCAAAGCCAAAGCTCTGATACCAACTGTAACGACCCGATATTTTCAACCATTCGCATCCATTATAAGTGTATAGGTAGACACTCATGCCGGAGTTGAATTGCTCAAAATACCGCGTTGTAATTAAAATTTGGCAAATCTCAGAATATACAGTAAATAAATATAATCACAGATCACAGACACAGAGTAAAATAATGCAGCGGAAGTAAAAGAAATAGTAGTTCATGAAGCTACTATATAAATATATCAGAGTACATAAGATACAATAGAAGAAATAGAGTACAACGGAAGTATAAATAAGATAACCAAGTACAAGCTGAATAGAGCAACATAACTGAAGTCGATAGAACAAGACTAGCAGATAATCTCCAGCGATTCAAATCTCCAGAAGGTGGAAATCCAAATCTGTGAATACTCAGGCTGACCCGAGCGTAAAGCAAAACACAAACACTCGAGTCAGGACAATATATACTTATATAATATAAACCAACTCAAGTGAACTGTAATAAGGTACAAGTAACTTAAAGAATGCTTGGGACTGCCCATTCTTTAAGGATCCGTTAAACTATCTACTATGTAGTAATATTCGCTATTATAATAATGTCTAATCAGTAAAGTATAATCATATAGAAAATAGCGTTAAGGGGATGGAGAACCTTAACGCGGTCGGATCTTAAAATCATAATCGTAGTAAAGCTCGATATGGTAGGTGACACGGCACAACTAGGCAATGCCAGGGTAGATATACCAATTACGCATCCGGACTAGTGGTGACGCATAGCAGCCACTACCGCCCACCTCGAACAACACTCCCAATCAAGGGTGGCCACCAAATCAATCACAAGTAATAGAATGGTATCGAAGAAGTGTGTCCGATAAGAGGTGCTACCTCCTTGGTCCGTCAATCGCTCCTGTTTTAGCCACCTTATGCCAACTCACGGGAGTTGGGTCCACGTAACATACCTTAAGAACGTCGCCACCATCCTACTTCATTCTGGAATCTCCACCGCGTACACGGTTGTCAAAGTGGTTTTCGGTATCGACAGAGAGTATGTCCATATCCGATCCCGGTCTCTTTGCCAACCAATCGTTATTATAACCCGTGGTTATAACCTTTAAAAACAATACTTTACTTCAAAATAAGATATCATTTCAAAATCATGTCTTTATCAAAATAAAGATTTATCATTTCCAAATCATTTCAATATTCTAAAATATCGTATCCTTTCAAACTTCTTTTCAAATCATTTTATTACATCAAAATATTATATCTTTTCAAACTTTATTTCAAATCATTTTTATATATCAAAATATCATATCTTTGATAGTTATACTTCGAAACCAAAATCATTTTATTTCAAAACTATGTTCATTTCAAAACAACATCATTTCCATTTCAAACATATATTCACCTTTCAAATAGTCTATACTTTCAAAGTTATAACTCTTTTGAAACAAAACATTTGAAATCATTATACTTTGAAAATCACAGCATTTCGAAATCATATATTTAAAATCATCTTTTAATTCTATACATTTACAAACTTATTAAATTCAAACCATCAAATTTCAATTTAATTACAGTTTACCAACAAACCGTTTCAAATCTTATCAATTCCCAATATAGATTAAATCCACAAAATACAATATTCAATCTTTAGTATATTTCAAAACTTTAAATCTCCGACATTTCATAAATCCAATATCATTTAAATAAACTCAATTGATATATACTTCAAATATTCATTTATCAAATAAATTAAATAAGTCAGAAATCAAGTATCATTTCAAACTCATTTCACAATATCAAAATATTATTCAAAACACCATTCATTTTTATTCATTTAAATACCATTTAAATCCATTCATTTTATTAAATTTAAATACCATTTTAAACTCACATTAGAAATCAAATTCTTCCACTTAAATATCTCTTCATTATCTTTAGAAATTTAACATTTAATTTCCCAAAATTATATCATTTTCCAGAGATTATTTTTCATTAAAATTAATTTAAAACAACAAAATATAGTTTCCGTAGCACTTATAAAATGCTACGTAAAGTTATAGTTTAAAACAGTTAATTAACAAAAGACAGCGTTAAATGCTGTAATAGATTTCTTTTAAGTTTCAATTAACTTACATGTTAAGTTTAACCACTATAGCACTTACAAAGTGCTATAATAGCCTTTATTTCAAATTAACCCTTTAGTTCATTTAAAACACTACAACATTTACAAAATGCTGTAATATCCTTTACATTACATTTCAAAATGCTGTTAAATCATATTCAGAGTTTTATTTACAATTCCACAAATAATTAACTTTTAATATAAATCATTTTAACTTATAAAATCATATATTTCACATTTAACACAATCATTTAAATACCTTTATTTCTATGATTTTATAAAGTCAAATTTCCATACAAAAATCAAATTTAATAACAATTAAATTTTCATTTCTTTAATTAAATTATTAACTTAACAACTAAGTTTAAATTTCCAAAAATATAGCTTATTTCCATTTATTTTACTTAATTAAAATTTCACTTTTAAACAAATTTCACAAAATTCAATTTAAGTTATATTTCCAAATTCAGCTTAAATGTTCATTTATTCCATATTTTAATTTATACAAAATCATTAACACCTTTAAAACATTATTATTACTTAATAAAAATCATTAAATTCATCTTTAAATCAAATTTGTCATATTTTCTTACTTTACAAAAATTCCATTTATAAACAAAATCATAAATTCCAAAATTAACTTATATTTCAAATTCTACTTCACCATTTACTTAATTCACTTATTTAATTTGTAGAAAATCACAAATACTTTATAGAAATCATTTTAATGAAATTTAAATCAAAATACCATAATATTTACATTAAAAAAAGTATTTTAAAAATTTCAAAAAAATATATAAACCACGGGTCTGTATATAATTTTCTAACCTAGGTCAAGTGATACGGATATGTATCATTTCAATCCGCAGTTTACAAAGAAAAACCGGGTTTTATCATTTCAAACCCGCAATCCCAAGTAATATAAATAAATAAATAAAAACCGTTCAGGCCTATCATTTCAGCCCATAACGATTTTTCCTTATTCTAAAGTCCGTTCGGGTATGTATCATTTCAACCCATAGTGATTCTAATCTACAGGGAACTTGCAGTGTGATAAACTGATATAAATAAACAGAATAGCATGAGATAACAGTAATAGATGATATAACATATGTAATAACAGGGGTAAACATTATATGATCATAATATAACAGTTACAACAGGATGATATAATTTTACAGATTCAAATGGTGTCAGTTTACTAGTTATATAAGTACACATTGTCTGGTGAGAATTACTCACTTGTTCAAGCTGGAGATGACAACCACAAACGCACAACAAAGATTTCTAGAGGCACGAGAGCACGATAATTATTTGAGTGTGGGAGAGCCAAAGCTAATTGCCTTGTCACATTCAAACCAAACAATTACAAACAACATAAGATTTCAACCCAAAAATTCAATAAACAATGCTAGAAATGGATGCATAAACAAAGTCAAAGTGTTTGCACTTGCTTCCTACCACCTATCCTTCAGCTCCAGATCTGAAATGGCACGACTAAAGGCATGGTTTGGATCAGGTATGGTCTAGAAAAGGTGCGGCTACAAGGTGATGAAGGTGAGTGGAAGTTACAAGGTGTTGAAGGCAATGGAATACCAAAGGGTTTCAAGGCAAAGTGTGGCTTTTGTTGCACCATAGGGTTCGGCCCCTTGCTGATGTGGCTTGGCCATGGTATGTGGTGGTCAGGTGGTGGCTGGAGTGTGGGCCAGAGGTGGTGGAAGGTCAGGTCAGAGGTGGTGGTGGTGGAGGTAGTGGTGGCAAAAGGTGGTAGAAGGAGGAGATGACAATTCTAGGTCATAAGTGATAGTTTGTGATGGTTTTTGGTGGATTTTGTGTAGATCTTGGACTTGGATTGGTTAGGCCTGAGGAGGAGGGTTGCTAGGATGGGTGATGGTCAGAGGAAGGGGGTCATGGTGGTCGGCCAAAGCCTGGAGGAGGAGGAACCAAACTATGAAGGTAGAGAGCATATGCAGTTTCAATAGAAAAAACATAGAAAACAAGGAAGAAAGAAGGAATTTTTACCCAAAATTTTGAAGCCATGGCCGTGATTTTTTTGGAGGAGAAAGAGAAGTGTTTGCGTGAAAAAAATGAAAAGAAGTCCGCTGAAAAGAATAGGGTATGCATGGCCAAAAACATTGAAGAGAGGAGTTGAGAAAGTGAAAGGTCGGGAGGTGAAAAGCCATAGGAATTTCAATAGTTTAAAACTTTTCATATTTCCTCTAATTTCTTTTTAAGTTTTATATAACTGAAATATATATAAAAACTCAGATAAAATACGAAAATTTAGTAAATAAACAAAAATAAATAAATTAATTATTAATTATATAAAATTTAATTAAGTAAAACAGCAAAAATTGCAACTAGTCTTGAAAATATGAAAAATAAATGCAATGAACTTTGGAAAAAGTTTATGGACTTGTAAAACATTTATAAACAAAGATAATAACATAAAATAAAAATTCATTCACAAAATGAATAAATAAATTTTAATTAAATATAATTTAATTGAAGAAAATAGCAGAAAAATAGAAACTAGCCTTTAAAAATAGAAAATAAATTCAATACGCTTTGGAAAAATTATATAATCATTTTAAATTATTTAAAAGACAAAATTATACATAAAATAAAATACTAACACATATTAGAACAAAATATGACAAATAAAATATAATTTAAAATAGACAATATTGCTAAATACATCAGTTTACACACAATATTGAAATATACATAACTTTCACAATTTAACTCCGTTTCCAACGAAACGAAAAGCTGTATCCATGGAATTAAATCTATTTTCATAATAAAAGATAAAATTTAAGAATTTGAAATATTTAAATTTAAAGTTCAAAAGTCAAAGTTTGACCAGTTTCAATAGAAATTCACTTTTCACTAAAATATCCAATTTATACTAGTTTGAACTATAAATCACTTAATAGTCAACATTTATATTTAAAATGAAATGTTTGAAATAGAACAAGTTTAAAATAATTTAAAATAAAATAAAGTCAAAATTTAAAATATAGGCCAAAATCTAGGGTTGTTACAAAAGGTGGAAGCCATACAGCAAAAATAAAAGGATGGTGGGCATATTTTCTCACGTATGGATAGTATATTAAATTTGCGTGGATGGAGGAAAATGTAGTAGAAGCCATATACATATATAATACTGCAATTTTTTTTATATATATACAAACTTTAAATATAAATATATACCTATAAAAAGTTTGGAAATCAGGTTCCACTCATTTAAAATATACATACTATAAGCATCTATATACCGTATAAACCACATAGCTATGTGCTGCATATAAATCTATGTAAACTATTAAATACGTATAACATTATATACTGTGAGACTAAGGAGCACGGTAGTATAAAACTATTCGTACAAACAAATATTATAGTTAGCCAAACCACCTATAAACCCATAAAAATCATATATACGAACAACATACTGACGCTAAAAAAAAGTATACAAAATAAGTTGATATGTTAAAACTTGAGTAGACAACAAAATATATAATACTTAAAGTAAACCATTTTTCATATTATATATATATAACCAACTGTGTAAAAGAAGTTTGCGATTTGTATATATAAATAATCTATTGTAAACTAACATACTTTACTTTAACAACAAATAAGACTAAAATATATATACTAACATATCAACTGCACAACATATATTTCTATACATACTTATATATGAAATCATACTGTTAAACCAAATATATTTTTGTGTACCTCAAAACAAAAGGTCGAGCACAACAAAAAGAACAGGTCGGAGGGCGGCAGTGGTGGCCAAAGGCGTGGGCTCGGGAAGATAGACTGGAAGGTGCTGCACGAAGAAGTCTGGCCGAGGTGGCTGCTATTGGCTGCTAAGGACCGGAGAGGAGGACGTGGTTCTCAGGTGTGATGGGAAGATCTCGACAACACTGGGGTCGAAGTGATGGTCAGGGGCTCGGTTGGGTTGTTTGGAGGGGTGAGCTATGGTTTGCGGACGGAGGGTGTAGGTGCTGTCAGCAGGCTAAGGCCGGGAGAGGAAGGGCAGTTCTGGTCGGGTTGCTTGGGGTCATGGCATGGTGATGGGTTCTAGTGGTTGGCAGCTGCGTGAAAGAGGGAAGGCACAGCTTGGTTTTGGGGTCAGAGGGGAGAGGGAGGATGGGCTACGCAAGTGGTAAGAAGTTTTTCCTTCGACCATGAATATATTTTGAGTTGGGAAAACCCTTCATGTGAAGTAACGTAAAATGTGAAACAACAAATCTAGTATAGGGAGCTCTGGGAATAGCAAAAGTTAACGCTGAATTCAGAAACATTAATTGTCTCGAGCCTATTGATTTCTTCAAGAAGCAACGAAAAGGCACCGGTTCAACACGGAACCGGTACGACTGATCGGTTCACCAATTTAGTCGTGTCCCGAACTCTGAAACACGCGAATGAATATATTGTGGAGATCAACCGGACGAGGCGATCAAAATGGTATACAGATAATAGTGGTATGATTTAATTACAAAAATTTGAATTTTTCTACTGACTGAAATGCAAGAAAAACACTGAAAAATAAGATCGACGGAGCCAAAGATGTCCGAATTTGGTAAAACGACGAACTGACATCTTGCTCAGAAGATGGTTTAGAATTTTTCTATGTAAAAATATTTAGGTTTCGAAAACATTTTATTTTCACCGCTTTTTAACTGATTAAATTGAAGTGAATTTACGCGCGAAATAAACTTCGTATTTTCGAACGAAAATTTACCAGTTGCTATGCTTAACTAGACGTATTCCAAATATTAAATTTTTATTTCAAAATTTTATCGTTTAAAATTTCACAAAATTTCAACTAATTACGTTATTAAAACAGTTGAAATTTTACGGGTCGTTACATATATGGAGGGAACTGAAAGAATAAATATACATAGAAATATATATATATATATATATAAAGATAGGATTTTGGAAAAAATATATATATGTAGTTTTTCAATTTTTACATATATATAGATGCATGCAGTAAAGAAATTTGCTATTTCACTATTTACAGAAATTATTATGTATATAGATAAAGTTTGGGAAAATTAGGAATTTTGAAGTGTTTGAAAGTTTAATTATTAGATTTTTAAAATCTATATAGATTGTTTTTAAAGTAAAGAATAATGTAATATGGAGTTTATATAAATTAGATTTTTAAAATCTATATGGATTATTTTACATATATATATATATATATGTATGTAATCCTAAAGAAAATAAATATGCTTGTATATATTTTGATTTATTCAGTTATGTTAAAACAACTTATTAAGGTGATAAATTGTTTAATTAATTTATCTAAATTTTTTTAGTTACTAAGAAAAATATTTTATTTAAAAAGGAATTAGTTTAAAACTAATTATTAGTTAAATCAAATCATAAAATGGCAATTAATTGGTCGATTTGTTTGAATATTAATGAATCATATAATTGTTGTACAAGGTCTAAAACTGGGAAGAAAACAAGTAGTGATGGAAACGGATTGCAAAATAAAAGCAAAGGTGAGATCTTCTCACTAAATCGAATTTTTCGATTAAATTTTAAATAGTTAAATTTAAAATTGTTGATTGTGTGCTTGGATGAAAATTATTATCAATTGTATTGGAATAGACCCTATGCGCCGCATAATAGCGGATGATATTATATGAAAACCCATATACCGTGATATTCCACCTCGAAGTGGAATTGGTATTATATATATATATTTGGAGATTGATTTCCCGTATTATATAGCGGATGAGACCCTATGCGCCGCATAATAGCGAATGATATTATATAATTTCATATACCGCAATATTCCACCTCGAAGTGGAATTGGTATTTAATTGTTGTGCTAACATCTGTGGATGCAGGGAAACATGTTGGAGGGATCCAACTGGATTCCATACATTGTTGAGTTTATTTGTATATGTTGTGATGTGATAATCTGTGAATGATTATATTGGTGTGAATGATTATATTGATAAATGAAATTTATTTGAAGGCTATAGTTTAGTCGAATATATTTTTGGTATCGTAGGATATCAGAAATAAATATAATTGGATTTTTAAAAATCAAAGTAAAGATTTATTTTAAAAGGTAACAAATTTTTGGAAATAAATTTGGAAATCAAATTGGAATTTGATTTGGTGTTTGAAATTTTTTTTGGAAAATCGATTTGAAAATTGTATATCAATGGATATTTGGAAATGTAAATTCACAATGGAATTTATAAAGGAAAGAGAATTTGTTTTAAAAATAAACGTTGGTTTATTTTTAAAAGTGTGGAAAGAAATTACGGATTTGGAACGTAAAATTAAAATAAATCCAGAAGGATTTATTAATTGATTTAAATGGACCATTTTGAAATGGAAAGAGAATTCTTCCCTGGAAAGCCGAGTATGTTTTTAAAGTATCTTTTAAATATAAATTAAGAGTTCTAGAGTTGGTTTTAAAAGAATGTTTTGGAGAAATTAATTTCTCAAGTTATTTTGAAAATCTTTAGAAATTTATTTAATTAATTATAGAAGTGATTATTTAAAGATTTAATTGATAATTGTTTTAGAGAATGGTTATTTAAATAGTTATACTCTAGCTACTAATTTTATTTTAAAATTAGTTTGGACTTAAGTTTTTATATGAGATATTGATATTAAATTTTATAACTAATGTTTTAAATAAAGTTTTTAAAAATAGTTTTTATTTTTAATGTATCTAAGTACATATATGTTTGGATAAGTGATTTAAATCATTTTGAAGTATTCGGACTCGGCAAATTTTCAGTGGAAGTAAATAAATATTTGGAAATTTATTCCGCAAAATAAAAATGATTTGAAATTGGTTTTCAAAGCGTTGAAGTGTTAAAATATATCTTGCAAAGATATTTTGAAAATAAATAATTTGGGAAAAATTATTTAAATTTGCTGATTGTTGTGAATGTTGTTTGGTAGTTAAATAACCGACTATCAATATTGGATTTTGAAACGACACTTTGAATTTATTTTCAAAAACAAGCGCTCATTATTCGGTTAAGCCGGGAGAGGACTTTATTTCATAAAACCCATTCCGAATAATGATACGACGAAACGAGATCGCATTTGAAGTTGGTGTTGAAGACTGAGTATTTTCGAAAACGAAAGGATTACTTGTCAAATGTCTCTGCACCGATTTGCTCCGGTATAGAGATTTTTATCACCCTTTGTGATGGGGAGTCCGGACGTGATTAGGGATTATCCGAATTTGCAAGGACTTCTTTGAAGTGCCTTCGGTTCTGTTCGGACCTGGAACAGACTTGTATGGATGTATGTATGACGTTACACTTTGAGATGTAAAGCTGGTTTCTATCAAATATATTTCTGTTGGTGGCGGAGAATTTATTCTCTTAGCTTAACACCCTTCTCTGAGACGTACGAGCTCAGAGGTTATGTAGTTGATTGTTACTAGTGATACATTCCCAATTTGGTAATGTGGCATGTTAAGTGTTGCTGATCATTTGTTGATCGAAGCATGGCTTTTGTGAAAAGTGTAGCTTTGTGGATGAGACTTCGTCGAACCTTACAACCCGAAATGGCCGAAACAGGAAGGATGCAGCAAGGTTGTTTGGGGGTAGCGCCCTCAGGGTATGTCTATTTCCTTCTGGAAAAAGGTGGTATCATGGTATAGAGCCCAAATACTTAACTTATGTGGTTGCTACAAATTTATTACTTTGTGGTTGTTGGTGTTGAGGATCCTCGGATAAAGGTCGGTAACGACCGGGAATGACATAGCTCGTGTGTGGAGTTATCTAGTTACAGCTTCATTGAACCAGAAGCGTGATATAACTCGGCCTTGTGTTGGTAGAGATCCGGTTAGGTTCTCGGGGAGTCCCTTTAGAGGCGTACCCATGTGATGTAGGAAGTTCCTTAACCTGACCATTTGTTGGAAATCCAATCATCCAATTCGCGCTCTGTACGGTTTTAGTTGTATAATCTGCCATTTACTTATGGTAGTTTCATTTTCTAAAAGCATAGCGGATTTCTTTTTATTCCTTTGTGCAAATAACTGTTTTAAGATCTCACACCAGTCCCATGACTGACTCGAAGTTTATTGTTCCCTTTCTAAACTCTGGGTGCCCATAATTTTCCACACGGGCAGCCTAGAGTCAGGTTATCAGTTGTTCTGGAGCGAAGTCAGAAAAATATGCTGTGGAGATCAGGAGGCGAGCTGGATGGCGAGACGTATCACTTATATTATGTATTATCCACTGTGTATTCTATGATGAGGACAAGTTTATATAACTGTCCAGTGTTTGTGTGTTGTTGTAAACTCTGATGATGTATTGTATGAACTGATATAGTTCTTTGTTTAAAGATTATTCATTTATCTATTATATGTTGTTCTGCTGCGAATGTGAGATTCTATTATTGTTTCTGTTTCTTCTTCTTTCTTCTTCTACCTCTTTCTTCTTTAACCCTAATGATTCGGTTTTCCATCATTCGATTGTGCGGCATTTGATAGAGTGGACGTATTAATGTCGACTTTTGGGCGTCGAAAAATCGGGTCGTTACAAAAATTATTTAAAATTTACGGGTCGTTACACCATGCCTGCTTTTTTTCCAGACCAATTAATCAAAAACTGTACGACATCTACTAAATACATCAAAATATGGATTATCTGGTTGAAGGTTATTTTAGTTTACGAGCATTACGGCACGCGCTTCGCGCGTGATGATGACACCTGAATTATTTTTGTACAAATTGTATTTGTTTAATACGTTTAAAAGAAAATGTTTTCTACAAATATTTAGCCATATGTTTGTGTTGAATCATACGTAGTTAATTTTATTTTTATTTCTAAGTTGTAATATCTATTTTTTTAGTTTAAAATTTTATTTACTTTATTAATTTATAATTTTTTTGTAAAGTAGTTTATTTGTTAGATCCTAATTTTAAGTAATATGAAATCTTGGTAAATATTTATAGAGGAAAATTTAAATTTGTAAAGGAAGCTTAATTGTCAGATCCTATTTTTGAGATATACTAAATTATGATAATATATGTAGGGAGATATTTTTGGTATTTCATGCTGACATCAAAAGAGTGTGACACCAAATGTATTACAACCTTTAATAAAGAAATACATATAAGGGTAGTTTTGGAAGTTCGCGGTCGGACCAAAAGTTTGCGCTTCAAGCCAACTATTAATAAAGATGTATTATGTTGTAGAAAACTAAACTTATCATGTACGCATTACTAATATAAATTTATAATAAGATTTTTATTTATAAAGACAATGGATGGATGTTTTCACGTTTTCAGTTTATTCTTATAGATTCATATACAAAAGTCATCTAAAAGGAGAACAACCAAAGGGATGAATCAGTTGGTTTATTCAGGCCATACAATGATGTATAATGTTACCTCATCTTAGTAATCATATTACTATATATTTTATATAATCAACAATGTATAATGTTTACCTTCATGATATGAGTATTTTGATAATAGGTATTATACACATTATACATTGCAAAATAAATACCAATAAAAACCATTTCAGTATCAATAATAAAAAGTTAAATTTCAAACAAATGATCCAAGTACAGTAGGTTTACAATATAATTTTTTAGTTAGTGATGCAATACAGACTGCAACAACTTTAAACACCTCCCAACATAGTTCATTCAGTGAATGGCTAACTCCAACAAGGGTTAATGAGTATAAATTTAGGCTCACAACTATCTCACATGTCGCTTTGACGACCCTGTCTGTCATTGAGTTAACATGTATTAATAATGTTGGTAGAGTTATCCAATATTATTAATGATCGATAACTTGGTGCACGTGGTAAATAATGCTACCAGTGTCTATTTATCCGGCATTATTAATGTTTCACACCAAGTTATTAAGCAATAATATTTTGGATAAACTTATGGTTGTGATTTCACATTATAAAGCATGCGGATCGCGAACTCTACGACTATGATTCAACCCAATTTTATCCAATGCTATAAATGTCGGATAACTTGACTACTAAGGCTATTGAAATTGTGTTTGTCAGAGGAACTTAGGGTGAGCCACTCAAAATTGGTGAGTAAGCCAACACTGACCCACCCCTATGTTGGGACTGCTCTAATAGTTTGTAAGTGTTAATACTAAAAAAATATAGTTAAAATTTTTTATAAAACTCATACACCATTAAAAAAACCTGTAGTTGTACTACAAACATGTTTTCAACAAGTGGGAGTTAGTCTGAAGGAAAAACCTAAGGTCAATTTTAGTCTGAAGGGCACGGGTATTAAAATTTAGTCTGAAGAACAACAAAATGATATATTCATATAGCATTACACATATATAATGCTATATTTACATGTCATTACACATATATAATCCTTATTATTAGTATGTTTTACGGTAGTCCATTTAATATTAAATTATGATAGGATTGAATATTTACATTGAAATAATACAAAACAAATTTGTCTACGTCATCATAACTTTCCTTCCATGTCAAAGGATATATCACATTGTATACAGTACATCGCTTATAACACTTTCCATGGCATCTCCATTCACAACGGTTTGTATGTTTTTCAAAAGCATGTGATTCTAGATTTAATACTAAATCTAACAAGCGCAAAATCGACATTGTTAAAACCAAAGCACACAACACAATTTCGTTGTGTCCCAGAAAGTAGCAAAAAAAATCGGAACAAATTGCTGTTCACAACAATAAGAGATTCTACTAACATGAAGCAAATACATTCTAAGCAAATACAGGTAGAATTTTAGAACAAGTACAGAAGTACTTAGCAACGAAAAGGTCATATTGTTACAGATCAAGATTTAGAACCAATGAATGATGAAGTATTATCCGAATCTCATACAACTCACTTTATCGGTATGATCTCCAAATTTATACAGTGTTATATATAAATACATATCCATATTATATTTATATAGCATTACACATATATAGTGTAATGATATGTAAATATAGGACTATATGTGTAATGCTATATGCATATCATTCTATTGTCCCTCGGACTAAATATTAAAACATATGTCATTCAGACTAAAATTGATCTTAGTTTTTCCCTTCAGCAACACTAAAAATAGTAAGTTAAAAAATAAAATAAAAATTTAAAAACTTATACACCATTTAAAAAACCTATAGCAGTACTGCAAACATATTTTCAACAAATACAATAAAAATCTTAGTACAAAAGGAAAGAGAACCATTAGTACAAATGAAAACACAAAATTCGAAACTTCGCATCTGCCCATGTGCGTAGCACGGGCCACACACTAGTTTATTGATATTTCTAAATTTGATGATGATTTTTGGATATGTATGATTCACCCATTTATTTTTATCCTATAATATCAGATTTGATAGGTTTCCTATGGGTGATGACACTTTTCAGTATCAAAGCTAGTTGTTTCATATGGATTTGAGTTATTCATGAGGCATGATACCTTGATGTTTATCTACGATATTATACATTTATTTCAGGTATACATTTCTATATTTATATACATATATTGACGTGTCATCTGATGATTAGAGTATCTCTAGTTGTGACATTATATAGTTTTTCCTTGTCTGCACTATGTTACCTTATTATGGATTCTTGATTAGACATAGCATGATCCGTGTGTTATTTATGTAATACTCAGGCCAATCCGAGACATTTCAGGTACATGGACGATATGACCAACATATGTTTTGGTGGGCTTAAGGGAGATTTATTTTAGAGTTTTTACATGGCATTATTAGGACATTGATTCATTGTATATTCATGATATTGGATTGTATATTGATTGATTATTACATTATTGTGAGACAAACATCATTTTGAGATAATTACTTTTTGTAGTATGATATATTGTCTATTATATGTTATCGTTGTGATACTGACTTTGTGTTCTTTATTATTTACTATATATTATGTATTATTCAATCTTGGAAGCACATGTTTTTATTGCTTTGTACCGATACTGTGTATGTATAGGTGAGTTATTTATTTGATGTTTTAATACGTACTAGGGTTAGTCCAAGGGAATATTAAATTGTGTACCCTATATAACCTCATTCTCTGTATTATCCAACAGTATTACTCAGTAATACTCTTAAACAATTTGGGCATACAGGTGGTGTGTTTCAATTTGGTATTAGAGCCGGTTCAGAACAATACATTATATGTAAGAGACACAAGTCTTGACCTTAGATGAGATGTAGAGTCCCTAATCCTTAGATGTATTGGGTAGTTCCCTAGAATAAGGTATAGTAGATATATATTTATATAGGATGATTACTGGGTAATCATATGGAGATGTATTTGATATATTTTTAAATTATATAATTATTTTCACTTATTTCTTTTGAGAATATGTATTTAATGGTTGGAGTAACAAGGACGAAAGGAGTTGGTCCAACCAGTAATATTTATATTCATAGTGAGTACTTTATTTTAGGATTTAGTATTGTATTATTATTATGGATTGGATTGATATCGGTTGTTAAGTTTCGAATGATTTTAATCAAAGTGTGCACAGTGGAAAACTGATGTATATTTTCACTAAGTGCATTAGTTGTTGATTCTTACGTTTGTCTGGATATCGAAATTTCCGTATCGAGTTTAATTTTGAATATTTACATGTATTTAACAAAGTTGTTAATTGAATTTAATTATTGATTTGCACTCATTGTAAATTAATATAATTAGTGTTAGTTTGATGTTATTATATGATTATTGAATATGGGTGGTTGAGTAGTATGTTTATACTTGTATATGTGTTTAAAGACAGTTTGAAAATGTTTCAAAGTTATAAAGTGTTTGATAGTAATAAAGTGTGACGATCCACATTTTGGAAGGTTTAAATCGACAATAATCTACACATGTCCAACTTAAACGATCCAGAACATAGATAATCATTGGGGTTAATTAAGAAAAATAAGAAATGAAGAAGAAAACAAACACAGAATCTCGCAGCGGAATGACAGAATATAATAATCAAATAAACATGAAGCTGTTTATATTATACATTTGATTATAATTTATACAACATTTATCAGAGTTATATATACAACAGGGATAAATAAATAATGTAGCAGAACAACATGATGCAGGGAATAATAATAGTAATAATATACCAAACCTTCATCTTCGTCCTCCAGAAAATAATCTTCAATGCATTGAAAAACTCAGGATTGGCCCGAGCATAATGAAAAGACAAAACACTCGAGCCAGGACTAAAATATCTTTATGTGAGTCAAATCGAACATGAGTGTAATAGCGTCAAAGATGTTTACGGGGTTTCACATCTCCTATCCAGTGTATAACGTGCGTGCAATAACTCAAGAGATGTTACAGGATTTTCCATCTCTTAAGGATTTATCAAATTATTTATATATAGTAGAATATGATATATATAATGTCTAATCAGTAAAATAAATATATTTCTTAGCATTAAAGCTTTACATTAATCCCCCTTAACGCGTTTTTAAGCATTGTCGTACAATCTGCATATAACGCCCTAGTAACACGTCAAGGGATAGGGATGGGCCGTGATATGACAACACTAAACCAAAATCGTAGGGGTCTCGTATAGGGATAAAAGTATGACAAGGCACCTGAGGCAATGCCCAAGGTAGGATACTACCAGTTCGGGTCGCTTGGCTGGCGGTAACGCATCGTAGCCACAACCGCATACCGCGTCCATCCATCCCATATCGAACCAAAGGGAGGTTATCCCAAATCAAGGTGCACCAATCGAAACCAACAACAAGAGCAATTTTAGTCATTTCAAATTGGCACAAGTGTCGGGGTCTATCCATCATCGTTCTCTTTCTTCAAATCCAAAAAATGACACCAAATCCAACCACTTCGTTCAGGAGTCTCCTCCACGTACACAGTTGTTGAAGTGGTTCCAATATTGACAGAGAGTATGCCAATAAGAGGCCCCGGTCTCTTTGACAACCAAACGTCGTTTTACACACCGGTTGGTACTTTGACATTTCAAAAACAATTCATACTTGATATCAAAATGTGACGCCCCACCTCTATGCTCATAATAACAAAGAGTATTAAAAGAAATACTGTCTATTATTACGAAGAATAAGGCTGGATAGGAGCGACCATCCGTAATTTGCCTTACACTAATATTGGTTATCTCGATAGGAGTGGTATATACTTTTTATTTTTCATCCACTATTTATTTACTCCCATCGACATATCCAATTATCAGTATAAAACAAACTACGATAGCTCATAATAGTTTAGGACATTAGATATAACAATAACACAGATAATATAAATGCGGAACACAAATAAAACAAAAGTCTCATATATATATAACTGATGTCAGTTAATACATAGTTAACACAATACATATGATACAACTACAACTGTCGACTCTAGAAGTTATATATACAAGTACATTATCAACTAATATACATGAATACATATCGTTCTATACACTGACACGACTGCTACAAAATGACACTGACAACTTCAGAGGATGTGAAAAGTCTTCAAATCCTGAACAGCAACTCAAAGAAGAAAATCTACAACCTGAAATAACTCGGGTCTGACCCGGGTATTAAATTCAAAAGAAAATAATACACGGGTCAGTCTAATTCAAACTCAGTTATTAATGCACAGAAGCAATAATAATCAATATCAAATAGACGACAGTCACAGAAATCTCGTATATCCAACTCTTCAATAAGAGAACCGGATAACGGTAAATATAACACCTAACAGTGTTAAACAACAAATCAGCGGATTCAAAATATCAACAAAGATAGATGAAATGAATATCAATAAAGATAATTTAGAAAACATCCGAATTGCCAAAAACGGCAATTTACAACAGAATCAGCAAATTAAACCAAATTAATTCAAACAATTGAAATAACAATTTAAATTGTCAAATCTGATTGGGCTGCCGTACACGCTCGCGTGTATTGCCTCGCCACATTAAAATGTTAAACCTGTGTGGCTGCAGTACACGCACGCGTGTACTGCCTCGCCACAATAGAATATAAAAATCATCACATCACCAAATGTAAATCATCAAAACGAAACTACAGAGGTCAAGTCACGACAATCGTGACTCAACACTACTGCAACCAAAATGAATCAGAATTTACAACCCAAAGGTTAACATACCAAAGAAAGGCATATAATCATGCAACTGTGAAACAGAACAGTGCAGCTCCAAAAATATACACATGAAGAATACACTGCAACAGGTCGGGAACCACACATATGTAACAGCAACAAGTGATGTACACATGAATGCATCTACCATCGATTACCAGTGAAAACATCTCGATATGCAGCCCATATTTCAAACAGATCCATTTTAACTTAAACAATGCATACCCATATTTCAATGCTATACTGCGAGCTACAACTAACTGATAGGGACAAGGTAAGAAAACAAAGTGCAATCACAAATTAACATACGCAAGGACATATTCTTTAATGCGAAGCGGGAACTAACAGGGACTAAATAATTATCAAAGCAAAATGCTCTGGTGTGTGATTTTCTTCAATGCAAAGGACAATAAATTGTTCTCAATGAAACATTGCACAGAGATGAGGGTCGCACGCATTTAATGCCAAAGCAAAGTTGAGTTATCATATTTTCAGCAATTGAGTTTATCAAGTATATGCACCTAGTTTGGAATTTGTTAAAAAACAAAGCAAGCTATACCTATATAAAATATACTTACCTCCAAGACAGGTTAGGTTAGGCTATGCACGTACAAAGTAAAATTGTACTTCAAAAAACAAGTTGGTACAGGTTATAATAATTCATAAAAATAGGCTATTACTCCACAATACTATATGGACAGTACAATACTATATGGCATGATTTAAATCTAAACAATATAGACATGGATCACCTGTGCAAGGTATTGCAAAACTTTGAAACCTGTCTTTATACTAAGACACAAAATTTCGAAACTATAAGTATTCCTTTCATTATAAAATTTCGAACAAAACTAAGTTTAACTAAACATACTTCTTATACATAAAATTTCCAAAAAAATTTGGCTTACAAAGTTCATCAGTTGAACCAAGATAACTGCAGTGCCAATACAACAATACATGCGTAAACACCTATATGTGAAGACACCGAAATAAGTAAGCAGGAAATTGCAAAATCAAAACAGCGCCGAACTAGAAATATTTCCACAAATTCAATTTCAAGCTTAAAAGTCGATGCTGATATCAACAGAGAAATGCACAAAGTCAAAGGCCGTGCAAACCAAAATATGCCAAAGTCACCAGAAATCCCCAAAACCCAAACTATGAAACTAATAACATCAAGTCGTAAGTTGCGTAAACACCTATATGTGAAGACACCGAAATAAGTAAGCAGGAAATTGCAAAATCAAAACAGCGCCGAACTAGAAATATTTCCACAAATTCAATTTCAAGCTTAAAAGTCGATGCTGATATCAACAGAGAAATGCACAAAGTCAAAGGCCGTGCAAACCAAAATATGCCAAAGTCACCAGAAATCCCCAAAACCCAAACTATGAAACTAATAACATCAAGTCGTAAGTCGATCAAGTTTATCAACAGCTAAGCAAAATCGAACAAATTCAAGTCAAAGACAATATCACATCGAAGGTATTAAGAACGAAAATGAACTGTTCAAAGTCAAGATCGAACAAGCCGTAATTTTCACGAAATAAATCAAATCCGTGCCCATCAGATTACACGAAGTCAACAAACTCAGAGGAATCACCAAAACTGAATTAGATGTGAGTAACTATAATTACTCACCTCTGTAATTGATCGAGAGAAGCAACGAGTCCAACCTTCGCTGGAGCGAATCGAAGTCAGCGCCTCCGAGATCAAAAGCCCTAATTCTGGGGAGGCGTACGAAAGGAGCGAAGCATCCGCCATTTATTTTTCTTTCGTTTGATTTAATTAGGGTTAGCGAAAAATGAATCGATCCAAGAAAAAAAAACGAGTACTGGCCTTATTAAATTATCACAGCATCCCAAAACTTGGGCCAGGATTCAAAGCCCACAAACCCTTAATGAATTGTAAAAGGATTTACACTGATTAAAACACTTAACATCAATTATCCCACAGATTAATCGTTTACTGACGAAATTAATTAATGTGAAACCTCGGGTTGTTACAGACTCCCCTCCTTATAAAAATTGCGTCCCCGCAATTTTGATAATTAAGGTTGTCGATAACAATTTTTTTTTTCTACCACAACTGGTTAAGCTAGAAATAAAGATCAAAACACGAACGCCAAAGAAATCTTTCAATTCCATAAAGGAAATTCACAAAACAGCCATATCTAACTATCGATACGATAATTAGAAAACAGCAAAATCTAATTATTAACAAAGAAATTAGAAAACACAAATCACAAATCGTAAAATCGTAAATATCTAGTTATTCAACAAATAACTAGAAAACACGAACTTCATAATCAACAAACTCTAACTATCAATAGAGATAAAGATAGATAGAAAACAGCAATTCAATACAATCAACGTAATCTAGAATCAATAAGAAACTAGAAAATCTCATATCAATAAAATCAGCAACCATCTAATTATCCAAACGATAGTCAGAAACAAATCAACAATTATTTAATTACCCCAAACGGTAATCCAATTTCAAATCAACAATATTCGATTATCAAAAACGATAATCAAATTTCAAATCAGTAAATATTCGATTATCAAAAACGATAATCAAATTTCAAATCAGTAAATATTCAATTATCAAAAGCGACAATTAAATCCAAAATTAGCAAATATTTAATTATCAAAAGCGATAATTAAATCTCAAATCAGTAAATATTTAATTATCAAAAGTGATAATTAAACCTCAAATCAACTAATATTTAATTATCAAAAGCGATAATTAAATCTCAAATCAGCAAATATTTAATTATCAAAAGCGATAATTAGATCTCAAATCAGCAAATATTTAATTATCAAAAGCGATAATTAAATCTCAAATCAGCAAATATTTAATTATCAAAGGCGATAATTAAATCTCAAATCAGCAAATATTTAATTATCAAAGGCGATAATTAAATTTCAAATCAGCAAATATTTAATTATCAAAAGCGATAATTAAATCTCAAATCAGCAAATATTTAATTATCAAAAGCGATAATTAAATCTCAATTAGCAAATATTTAATTATCAAAGGCGATAATTAAATTTCAAATCAGCAAATATTTAATTATCAAAAGCGATAATTAAATCTCAAATCAGCAAATATTTAATTATCAAAAGCGATAATTAAATCTCAATTAGCAAATATTTAATTATCAAAAGCGACAATTAAATCTCAAATCAGCAAATATCTAATTATCAAAAGCGATAATTAAATCTCAAATCAGCAAATATCCGATTATCAAAAACGATAATCAGAACTCATATCAACAAATATCTAATTATCACAGGCGATAATTAGAAACAACAAATATCCGATTATCAAAAACGATAATCAGAACTCATATCAACAAATATCTAATTATCACAAGCGATAATTAGAAACAACAAATATCCGATTATCAAAAACGATAATCAGAACTCATATCAACAAATATCTAATTATCACAGGCGATAATTAGAAACAACAAATATCCGATTATCAAAAACGATAATCAAAACTCATATCAACAAATATCTAATTATCACAAGCGATAATTAGAAACAACAAATATCCGATTATCAAAAACGATAATCAGAACTCATATCAACAAATATCCAATTACCTGCAGATAATTGGAAACAACAAATATCTAGAAATCAATTAAGAAGACTAGAAAATCAACATAAAAGCTTGGATCGATCCCATCAGATAGCGAGTTTTTAATTCGCCGCACGTGCATCAACAAATGGCCGAAGCCTACCAAGTACTCAACATAATTTTGGCGCCCATCAGATTGACCCGAAGGTCCGCAGAGTGACCCGAAGGTCTAGTACTGGTATTTGACCCGAAGGTCCGCAGAGTGGCCCGAAAGCCCAACAAATGACCCGAAGGTCCAACAAAGTGGCTCGAAAGCACACGAATTCATCAAATATTTCAATTAACGAGTCCGGAATTAACCGAAATAGCAAACGCACATGTCCCATACCACGTGTTTTACTAAATCGTTTGATTCTCTTCATCGTTTCCTTGAAAGTGTGAAATCATCAAATTCATCAAAACAACAGATATTCAATTAACGAGTCCGGAATTAACCGAAATAGTAAAAGTATGGTTCCATACTCCGCACTTTTGCTAAATCGTTTAAATCACTTCATCGTTTCCTTGAAAGTGTAAAATTGTGTATTCTGTAAAAATACACTTTACATTCTCAAACGGACAAGTCCGGAATTAAGCGAATCAGTAAAAGAAAGGGGTCATAGTCCTCGATTTTGCTGAAACGTTTAAATCGCTTTCTCATTCTTTTGAAATCGCAAACTGTAAAATTTTTGAAAACAATTTTATTTATTTTGTAAAAATAACAATTCACATCCTCAACTGAACAAGTCCGGAGTTAAGCGAAACAGTAAAAGAAAGGGGTCATAATCCTCGATTTTGCTAAATCGTTTAAGTCGCTTCCTCATTCTTTTGAAAACGCAAACTGCTAAAAATTTTATAAAACAATTTTTTCCAATCACGTGATTAAAACAGCAAATCAGTAACAATTTCGGTAAGGAAATCGTACTTCTCAAAATACCGTAAAAACGGTCACAAAACAGCATTGCGGAATAACCGCTTGAAAATCCACTTTTAAAATTTGACGGTTACTGAAGCCAAAGCGACAGTAGTTTTAAAACGTCAAAATCACATCAAAACAATCTACATCAAAATGTAATATCAGTGAATTCTCATTCATCAAAATGCCACAAAACACCGTGCTTCAAAATATAGCATTAGTGTAAAATCCCATTATAAAATAACGGCAACAAAATACGTTTCATAACCAAGCATCGGTTCAACGTAAAATAAATGCAACAACGTGCAATTCAAATTTTGCACGTACTACAAAATGAACAAAGAAATCATTCGGATGTATCTTCAATGAAGATAATTCAAAACAGCAAAAATCTAATCAATAGATGATTAGTACGAAAGAAAGCCAGCGGAAATTTCAACAAAAATCACATAACTGTAATTTCTTCGAATCCTCAATTCGGATTCGAAGTTCTCAAAGAAACAAAATAATTACAGCTAAGTAAACAACAAATGAAATTTATTTCAATTTCTAAATCAAATAGATTATCAGTTGTATCCAGCGAAGACAGTTTCACTGTTTCCGCTGCGCACTCTGATAAATAGAACACAAATCAATCCAATCAACAAAACACAGTTTCACTTTTTATTTTTAAATAATGATATTTAAAAACTTGCATCAAAATTTCAAAACTTTAGTTTTGACTCAAATCACAGATAAAACATCGACCAATAGTTGTAACATATGTTCCATCCGAGTTAAGTTTTATATTATGTCCATAAACCCCAGGCTCTGATACCAACTGTGACGCCCCACCTCTATGCTCATAATAACAAAGAGTATTAAAAGAAATACTGTCTATTATTACGAAGAATAAGGCTGGATAGGAGCGACCATCCGTAATTTGCCTTACACTAATATTGGTTATCTCGATAGGAGTGGTATATACTTTTTATTTTTCATCTACTATTTATTTACTCCCATCGACATATCCAATTATCAGTATAAAACAAACTACGATAGCTCATAATAGTTTAGGACATTAGATATAACAATAACACAGATAATATAAATGCGGAACACAAATAAAACAAAAGTCTCATATATATATAACTGATGTCAGTTAATACATAGTTAACACAATACATATGATACAACTACAACTGTCGACTCTAGAAGTTATATATACAAGTACATTATCAACTAATATACATGAATACATATCGTTCTATACACTGACACGACTGCTACAAAATGACACTGACAACTTCAGAGGATGTGAAAAGTCTTCAAATCCTGAACAGCAACTCAAAGAAGAAAATCTACAACCTGAAATAACTCGGGTCTGACCCGGGTATTAAATTCAAAAGAAAATAATACACGGGTCAGTCTAATTCAAACTCAGTTATTAATGCACAGAAGCAATAATAATCAATATCAAATAGACGACAGTCACAGAAATCTCGTATATCCAACTCTTCAATAAGAGAACCGGATAACGGTAAATATAACACCTAACAGTGTTAAACAACAAATCAGCGGATTTCAAAATATCAACAAAGATAGATGAAATGAATATCAATAAAGATAATTTAGAAAACATCCGAATTGCCAAAAACGGCAATTTACAACAGAATCAGCAAATTAAACCAAATTAATTCAAACAATTGAAATAACAATTTAAATTGTCAAATCTGATTGGGCTGCCGTACACGCTCGCGTGTATTGCCTCGCCACATTAAAATGTTAAACCTGTGTGGCTGCAGTACACGCACGCGTGTACTGCCTCGCCACAATAGAATATTAAAATCATCACATCACCAAATGTAAATCATCAAAACGAAACTACAGAGGTCAAGTCACGACAATCGTGACTCAACACTACTGCAACCAAAATGAATCAGAATTTACAACCCAAAGGTTAACATACCAAAGAAAGGCATATAATCATGCAACTGTGAAACAGAACAGTGCAGCTCCAAAAATATACACATGAAGAATACACTGCAACAGGTCGGGAACCACACATATGTAACAGCAACAAGTGATGTACACATGAATGCATCTACCATCGATTACCAGTGAAAACATCTCGATATGCAGCCCATATTTCAAACAGATCCATTTTTAACTTAAACAATGCATACCCATATTTCAATGCTATACTGCGAGCTACAACTAACTGATAGGGACAAGGTAAGAAAACAAAGTGCAATCACAAATTAACATACGCAAGGACATATTCTTCAATGCGAAGCGGGAACTAACAGGGACTAAATAATTATCAAAGCAAAATGCTCTGGTGTGTGATTTTCTTCAATGCAATGGACAATAAATTGTTCTCAATGAAACATTGCACAGAGATGAGGGTCGCACGCATTTAATGCCAAAGCAAAGTTGAGTTATCATATTTTCAGCAATTGAGTTTATCAAGTATATGCACCTAGTTTGGAATTTGTTAAAAAACAAAGCAAGCTATACCTATATAAAATATACTTACCTCCAAGACAGGTTAGGTTAGGCTATGCACGTACAAAGTAAAATTGTACTTCAAAAAACAAGTTGGTACAGGTTATAATAATTCATAAAAATAGGCTATTACTCCACAATACTATATGGACAGTACAATACTATATGGCATGCTTTAAATCTAAACAATATAGACATGGATCACCTGTGCAAGGTATTGCAAAACTTTGAAACCTGTCTTTATACTAAGACACAAAATTTCGAAACTATAAGTATTCCTTTCATTATAAAATTTCGAACAAAACTAAGTTTATCTAAACATACTTCTTATACATAAAATTTCCAAAAAAAATTGGCTTACAAAGTTCATCAGTTGAACCAAGATAACTGCAGTGCCAATACAACAATACATGCGTAAACACCTATATGTGAAGACACCGAAATAAGTAAGCAGGAAATTGCAAAATCAAAACAGCGCCGAACTAGAAATATTTCCACAAATTCAATTTCAAGCTTAAAAGTCGATGCTGATATCAACAGAGAAATGCACAAAGTCAAAGGCCGTGCAAACCAAAATATGCCAAAGTCACCAGAAATCCCCAAAACCCAAACTATGAAACTAATAACATCAAGTCGTAAGTTGCGTAAACACCTATATGTGAAGACACCGAAATAAGTAAGCAGGAAATTGCAAAATCAAAACAGCGCCGAACTAGAAATATTTCCACAAATTCAATTTCAAGCTTAAAAGTCGATGCTGATATCAACAGAGAAATGCACAAAGTCAAAGGCCGTGCAAACCAAAATATGCCAAAGTCACCAGAAATCCCCAAAACCCAAACTATGAAACTAATAACATCAAGTCGTAAGTCGATCAAGTTTATCAACAGCTAAGCAAAATCGAACAAATTCAAGTCAAAGACAATATCACATCGAAGGTAATAAGAACGAAAATGAACTGTTCAAAGTCAAGATCGAACAAGCCGTAATTTTCACGAAATAAATCAAATCCGTGCCCATCAGATTACACGAAGTCAACAAACTCAGAGGAATCACCAAAACTGAATTAGATGTGAGTAACTATAATTACTCACCTCTGTAATTGATCGAGAGAAGCAACGAGTCCAACCTTCGCTGGAGCGAATCGAAGTCAGCGCCTCCGAGATCAAAAGCCCTAATTCTGGGGAGGCGTACGAAAGGAGCGAAGCATCCGCCATTTATTTTTCTTTCGTTTGATTTAATTAGGGTTAGCGAAAAATGAATCGATCCAAGAAAAAAAAACGAGTACTGGCCTTATTAAATTATCACAGCATCCCAAAACTTGGGCCAGGATTCAAAGCCCACAAACCCTTAATGAATTGTAAAAGGATTTACACTGATTAAAACACTTAACATCAATTATCCCACAGATTAATCGTTTACTGACGAAATTAATTAATGTGAAACCTCGGGTTGTTACACAAAATATCATATTTGCTTGAAAATCAATTTCATTTCAAAATATCATATGTACTTCAAATATGTCAATTTTTGCTTGAACGTCATTTTCACTTCAGAATTTGATTCGGATTATAATTTAGGTTATAACTTCGTATTAACCCAATTCGCATTTAAATCCACGATTTAAATATAAACAATTCCCACTTTGACCAATTTGAATTTTTAGAAAATAGTTTGAATAGTTTTAAATAGTATAAAAAGTATTTATACTTTAACTCAAACCATTTTTAGTAGTTTGATATAAAATGGTTTGAGTATTGAAAATGGTTTATATAATAAAATAGTTTGGAAAATCAAAGTAATTTAAACATCTAAAAAGATAGATTTTTAAACAATTTATATAATAAAATAATTTATTTTGAAAATAGTTTCAAAGTCAAACCAATTCAATTCCAAATCTTCCAATTCAAATCAATTTCAGTTTCCATTTCAATTTAAATCGATTTAATTCCGATTTCAATTTGAATTAACTTCGATTCCAATTTTAATTCAATTCGATTTCAACTTCGATTTCACTTTCGATTCCAATTAATTTCAATTTCAATTCCAATTTGGATTAAATCCAATTTAATTCTAAATTTTCAACCATTTCACTTTATATCAATTTCGAGTTCGATTCCAAAATACCAATTTAAATCACTTAAATCAAATTAACTTTAATATTTAATTTAAGGTTCAAATCTTCAAAATAATTCAATCCCGAGTTCAGTTTTTGAAATATCGATTCAAAATTTATTTTCAAAGTTCAAATAAAATCCAAATCTATTAAAAACAAATCAATTTTCGAAATTCAAATCATATTTCAATTACAACTTCAAAATATAAAATTTCATTTTTAACAATTTCGTTTAACAAATTTTAATTTCACATTTCAAGCTCGAGTTCAAAAATAATTCAATTCCTAAATTTCGGTTTTTTTTATTTCTTTAAATCAAAATCATTTAAATAATTTCAAACCTAGAATGTTAAACCAGTTAATTTAACCAATCCGGTGTCCGTATATATTTTTCTATCCTATGGCCAAGTGAATTGTTATTTCAATTTAATTTCAAGGATGGATATATATCATTTCAATCCAAATCAAGGTTTCATAGGTATATATCATTTCAACCTATTTCCTAATTTATTCGAAATAATTCAGATGACAGTTTATATGATGTCAATAATATACAGGGTGATAATAGGATATATCAAAATAAATAAACATCCAATCATCCAAAATATCAACCAATAATCATCCATCACAATCAACATCCAAAACAGTCAACAAATCACAACAACTAATCAATTATCAATAATCACGAATTTTACTAGCAGTTTAATTCCAATTTCAATTTAACTGTTAATTCAAAATTTCTAACAAATAAATTTCTATGTCAGTTAAATTACCAAACAACAATCAATAAAATTAAATCACTTCAGAACTTCAATTTAACTAACATAAAAATATTTTAGTACGTCATAAGCGTTATAAAACGCTCACCTTTTATTCGAAATTGAAAATATTTTGAGCTTCAATACCACTTCCACTCCAAGCTATAGACGACATTGATACGGTTCCAATGCAATTGGTTTCGTCCTAACCGGACATCGTATGCAAAAATTATGAATTATTAAACATTTGATAATTAAACTATAATTAACAAATTAATAAATAATAAAAAAACAAACCAACCATAACATCCTCTTCGTTCCAGGAAGCTCGCATCCACCCATTTCACGCGACCAAATTCAACACTGCGCTCCCCACCAAAGATCGCCGTCGCCATGGATCTGAGCCCACCCTCTAATGCTTCGCCTGCTACACCCCGTGCCACCACAGCCCCAGCCTCCAGCGTGTGAATCGACAAACACGAAAACCCTAAACGCGTGACTCCGTTCGACTGCACCTCCACGAGCTTCGACCACCTAGGCAACTCACGATTCTCGACTTTGCGATCGTTTGTTTGCTTTTTTTTCGTTCGTTTTTTCACTCAAACGGCTACATTGAATGAAGGGGAAAGGGGAAATGTATGAGCAGACAAATAGGGGGATGGATGTATATGAGCGTTGACTTGTTGATTTTAATTTTAAATTATTTAACAAAACATACTCGAAAATTTTGAACTCCAAACGAAGCGTGCTGCTTAGCGTTCCTAATGTTTTATCCCCATTCCGAACACAATGGAACTAGTCTCGAGGCCTAATTCGATTGTATGCAGAAGATAGCTTTTCAAAATCAATTTACTTTAATTAATTTCTACACGTTTCTGTTGATTCATGGGTTTTGATTCATGACACAAGCTTCAGAGATCATAAGACGAACTACAAAGAGAATACTATACAAAGGCGAAAAAAGAGAATAAACGTATATTGTGCACTACAAAGGAGACAAGACTACAATCCAGAGATTAGTATGAATATTTTATTATATTGAGTCTTAGAATATTGTTAAAATCATTCCTCAAGTAGTCACACACACATACAAATAGTTGTATATTGTTTTATACTTGAAAAAATGTGATCTGTGCACATAACATCAGGTCGGTCGACCGACCAGTAAACTCGGCTGACCGAACCTATGTTATTGCAAAGATATGCACTATTTTGTGCACGATTTTAAACTCAACTGACTGGCCAGAATTTTCAGTCAACCGACCTGGAAATAACGGCTATTTTTCTGAAGAGTTGCGATCGTTCGTGAAGAGGAATCACCTTCAATCCAAGAGATATGGTCACAACTTTTGATTGAAACTCTTCATGAAAGATTGTAACTATTCTACAACTATATAAACATGTTTAATTCACTTCTACAATCACCAATTATTGTTTATAATTCTGAAATCTATTCTCTATTTATTTCCACAAATAAAAGCATTCATTCTCATTCAATATCGCTAGAATCCCTGAATTAATTCATATACTTCGATTCTACACGATTATCCTCCTTCTAAATCTTCACACACACTATATATTCTTGAGGATTTGATTATAAGAGAATTGTACTATCAAAAGGCAATCTGTGTTATTCAGAACACATTCGTCAACAAGTTATTTGTATTAAGTTGAAGTCCTCTTCGGCTGTTGAGGCGGAAAAATTCCTATTCGGCTGCTCAGGTGTCGTATACCTATTCCTCCGGGTTAAGTGAGGGGTTTAGTTTAAATCCAGAGGGTATTCTGGGACTGGACGTAGAATGGGAAGTTCGAACCAGTATAAAAATTCCTGGTGTGCTTACTTTAATTTTTATTTTACTGCTATTATCAGTTTCCGCATTTATATACCATATTACACGATCCTTAGTACTGCACGTACACTTTCATTTGGTATCAGAGCAAGGAAATCCTATAACGGTCACAAAGTTATTTGATATCTATTTCTAGTAATATGGCAACGACACAAACTAACGATTTTGACACTAACACTAATACTAGTTTCACAGAGGGTCAATCAACTTCACGACCTCCACTTTTTAACGGTATAAATTATAATTATTGGTCAACTAGAATGAGAATCTATATGCAATCTAGTGGATTCGATGTAACAACCACGACTTTTTCTCCACAAAAAGTCGTATCATTAATAAGAAAGAAAGGGGTAGAAAATAGAAAAGAAGAGAAGAAAGAAAGAAACAACAACAACGATCTCACAGCAGAACGAATAAATTATATTAATAACATATACTATTACATAGTATACAACACTTTACAGAGTTACACAGCATATACATCACTTACTAGACAGTTATAACATCTGTCTAGACATTACAACTCAATACACTATAGAGATACAGACACAGCGGAACTACTATATATATCTACAACGCTGAAGCCTCCTGCTCCATTGCTCCTCCACAATTCGTCAAAGCTAAACCTGAATCCCTTGGCTACTCGTAAAAATTTGAGTACCCAAGAGTTTATAAAACAGAAATAAACAACTTGGGTCAGACATGGGTCTGGTGTGAGTAACAGGTTAAACTTGCTTAACTTCAAAACCTTTAGAAAGAAAAGGTATCACGTAAGACTCCCCACAAATAAACATGGGTAAGTTTTTACCTTACGCTAACCAAAACATTTGATAGGAAATCCAGTTATATTATAATAGGGTCTAGGGTTTTCAAATAAATATGAAATAGCTGAAATGCTTACATCTCACATTCCAACATAGTTGGGCACAACTAATACGTACGGCACTTATTGGAGTTTGGATTCCATACAATGGCAGGGCTACCGGGGTACCGCCCGTCACAGTACGTGGCCTAGATCACCGTACCGAGGATCACTCCCAATCCCCTACAACACAAGGTCGGAACATCCCTTACTGGATAATTCCCGCACAAGATACCTCACGGTTGGGATCAGCAACCGCACCACTAAGTCGAAAATAGAAAGGGACATCTAGACAGAGGTAACCTTGTCCTACTTGGGTGCTACCCACTAACCTTGCTGCACCTCCCCTGTTTTAGCCATTCCCGGTTTGTGAGGCTTGAGGTCACGATTACCTTAGAAAAGAACACATCACTTAGAATGCTCATCGTCCACCTGACGATGTTCTGAAAGCATTCAATCCATACAAGTTCGTTCCGGGTTCGAACGAAACCGAAGGCATTATCTCGTTACACTCGTTTTGGAATCACCCTCAGAGTTAACGACAATAACCCTTGCACTCTGAATCTTCATCTTCACTTGATTCACGACCTATCGTTAATTTGGATCGATGTGGTATTCGGGTCTCCAGACCTGGAAATCCGGTATACGGAAACCCGATCCCGGTCTCATCGAAATCCAAAGCGTATCTTTTAAGGCTAAGTTGTTTTAAAGGTTAAAACAATTTAATTCATTATCTTTATACACAAAGAAAGATAATTCACAACAGATAATCAACATTATCAGATAATCCATACAATTCAACTAACATCCATATCATACAGCATATATCTCATCAGAGATATCAATCAATGCCAAGTATTCAATACTATCACCCATTCATAAGTAATGATTTATCATCTCTAATTAATTTAAATTGAATTAAATTAATTACTTCATTTTATAAATCCTGCTTACTTAATCATTAATTAATTACAATCAATTAATTAATTATCCTCTGATAATTCATTTCAATTAATCATCTTGATTAATTATCTTTTAATTACATCCAAGTAATTTATCTTTAATTAATTACTTAAATTAATTATCCTTAACCACTTATAGTAATTAACCTTTAATTACATCATTAATTAATTAACTAAAATTAATTAAGTTAATCAACTATAATTAATTACATTAATCCTTAATTAATTATATTGATTAATTACTTCATTTATTAATTATTACTTAATTAATCAATCTTAATTACATCATTAATTATATTAATTAATGATCCTTAATTACAACTTAATTATTAATTACTTAATTAAATTAATTACATTAAGTAATTAACCTTTATTTAAACAATATTTATTAATCACTTTTGATTAATCTTCAATCAGTAATTAACTACCCTTAATTACTTTCACTAACTAAATTAATTACTTCCTTAATTAATTTCTTAATTAATCCCTTGATTAATTATTCAAAGTAATTAATTCAAATTACTTCTATTAATAAAATCATTATTCAACTAATTACTTCCAGTAATTATCTTATTATTTACTTCCCTAAATAATCTTACCTTAATAATTACATTAAGTAATTATTATCAAATCATCTCTTGATTATTCTAAATTAATTAAACTTAATTAATTAACTTAACAAATCAAATTAACTTCAATTAATTACAATAATTAATTAATCCTTAATTACTTCCATTAAGTAATTCATTTAAACAATTTCATAAATGATTATTCTTAAATTAATTAAACTAATTAATTATCAAAATTAATCCTATTAATTAATTATTAAATAATCCATAGTTAATGTCTTCATTAACAATTATTTAATTACTTTCTTTAAGTAATTAACTTATATTAATTATTATTAATTCTAAATTAATAAATCTTAATAGCCAATTAATCAATCTCTAATTATTTAATTAATTAAGTGTTAACCATAACTTAATTAATATTTAATTACTTATTAATTAATTCCTAACCATTAATTAATACTCTAATTTATAATCCTTAATTACAATTTAATTATTCTAATTAATAAATCTTAATCATTAATTAATTAGTATAAACCTTTAATTACCTATTTAATTAATCCAAATGATTAATTAATCAAACAATTTAATTATCCATAAATTTTCTAATTAATTTAATGAATATAAATCTCTAACTACTTTAAGATAAACTTTATTCTTATTGATAAACAAGTTATCATTTACAATTCATATTTGAAACATCCATTTCAAATCTACTTTTAAATTTCATTTTAAATTCTGTATTTAAAATGAATATCAATTTATTTTTAACTAAGTTTTTTTAAAACCAATTTAAAAACTTTTACTTATTAAAAATCTTATAAAAGAAATTTAAGAAGAGTTTAAACCAATTTCCTTTTTAATTTCAAACAATTTAAATCTATCTACCATTTAAAACCTATTTAAAATATATAAATTTATAACTTATTTATTTCAAATCTTTAAGATTCAAAACCAACTTGAATCTACATAGTTAAATTTTTGATTTAAATTCTAGTTTAAAATTTTCTTTACAATTTAAACCCAGATTAAAGTTTTAAAAACCAGACAGTTTTAAAAACCTGTCAACACAAAAGTGCTCGAGTCTAACCTAATCTGCTTCGAGTCCCCACCCTAGTTTCCCCGAGTCTCCCTCGCAAAAACACTCAAAAGTCTCGAGTCCTTCCTGTCACTTGAGTCCAACCTTCTAGCTACACTACTTCGAGTCACACATCAAAATCCCCGAGACTCCCCCGAACAAACCCGAGAAAAACTTGCATTCGTCTTCTCCAGTGAAACAGACTTCACCCAGATACAATCTTCGATCTCGTACACGTGCACGGTCACCTACGGCAACTCCGGTCATCGACGACGACTCCATCATCTCGACTATCATCCCTACACCATATCACGATCGCGATTTCTTCGATCACTGCTCGAATTCGAAATCGAGCCTAAATCCAAAACCAGGAACCAGACAACATTTCCAAAGCCTGTCAACATAGTTCGTACTCACGATTCCGACCATCAGAGAAGCTAATTCTCTGGCCATACCTTCGCCTATACCTAAACTTCCATTCCCCAAAATCTTAGAACACTCGATCATCAACGAAAACAAACGAATCGAATTCATGGCCTTACTTAAAACTAGGTTTAAAAGTTTAAAACCTAAATCATTTCTTCCTCAATGTTTAATTCGATTTCCAGTAATTTTCCTAGTATCCTTGATCATTATACTACCACTACTGAAGATTTCATCCTCCCAATTTCACTGAGATAATCAAGATCACCAAAATTCATTTCTGACTTAAACCAGAACTGCTCTTTCAATTCGAAACTAAAAATTATGATATTATTGCTAAAAATCATATTATAACCTATCTATTAAATTTATGAACCTGAAGTTATAAATTTACAAGTTTAAATTTTTACCTTTATATAACATTTCTCTGTTGTTTTTGCTTACAGAGACACTCAGGTGTGAATTTGATTTAACTAGGCTTTTTAAACCTTAGTATATGATAATTAAACAATACTTACTTATAAGTTAAGTCCTAATAAAACTATATCAAGTGGTAAAAGATAAAAAGACATTTTGGGTCTGGCAACAGAACAAAACAGAATTCATATACATCCATACACCACATCCATATATACAAACAGGAGAATGCACTTATTCATACATCAATACTTATATATGTCACAGAGATTCAACATGCAATCCTATTTTATTTTAAGTTTAAAAGTTACTCACCATTAAAATGGAGACAGAGCCTATCTTTTGAAAACTATTTTTGATTTTGAAACCTTTAAACTGAATGTTGGCTACTGAGTCTTGCATGCATGATAACATCTTGTTTGTTGAGATGTGTGTTGCTTAGATTCCAGAATTTCTTCCAGACTAAAGAACATGCAGGCTTTGAAAAAGAATTACAGGCTGGCTTTCTTGAGTTGATTCCAGATTTAAAATGAATGCAAGCAGTTTTTTTGATTTCAGATCTGTAACTTGGTTACAGATCTTATGTTTTGAGGAAGATTTGATTACAGACTTTGATTTTGTTTGAGGTATTTAATTCTCTGATTTGTTTCAGATTTGAATTAGAGGAAAGATCTGAATTCTCTTGGTTTTGAAAAAGAAATTCCAAAGAATGAATTGAAGGAAATGTATATGTTTTTATAAGTTAATATGTAGTTTATTAAAAATAAAAATAAAAGAAAACTAAAATTTAAAAACTTGCCATTTGTCATTTAGAGTTGTTAATAAATTTACACTTGTTATGTAGGTGTCTTTATAGATTTACACATGTCATTTAAGTAACACTTATTCATTTTAAATGTAAATAAAGCCTTTTCTTAATATTTAAATACTTATCTATATATATAAAAGAGAAACAAAAGCTAATTACATTTATAAATAAAAGTTTATACAAATATTATAAAATCCAAAACAATTTAAATATATATATTCTTTTGAATTTCAAAACTTTAAATTCAAGCTTAAATAAAATTAAATCCTAAGATTCAATTTAAAAGTTAAGTTATATATATATATACACAACTACTTATCAATTTAAAAATAACAATTCCATAGTCTTTAAAATCTATTCATATTTATAGAAATAATATATTATACTTACTATTTGAAATTAACATATTTGATACTTAAAATAATTTATCTAAGAGATTATATTATCAAGTAATATTTTAAAAAGAAATAAAACAAGCCTTTTTTGTTAAATCTTATTTATTTAAACTTAAGTTAAAATATCTCTTGAACAAAAATATTTACTTAGAGTATATTTAAAACTATAAAATTATTAATTTAAATAACTTTGAAAAGTCATATTAAATTAAATCTAAATTCCCAATTTTTCCAAAGCTTTCTATTTATAATCTATATAAATAAATATATATATTCAAATAGAAAATTCTTATTAACTTTTTAAAAGATAAAATTACAAATAAATACTTATTTAATCAGATTATTAAATTAAATTCAAATCTTATTATCAAAGATCATCAATATCAATTTAATTATTCAACAGATTATTAAATTGATATTGTTAAAATTTCCGGGATATTACATTCCTCCCCCCTTAAAATAATTTCGTCCCCGAAATTTAAGACAAAGGTAATTTAATAATCCATTTAAATCACAAGCATATATTATCATCCATATGCTAACAATCATAGCAACCAATCGTCCAAACAAACAATTCTAACTATCTAGCGAAAAAAAATCTGAATAGAATTTCCTTGAGTTTCCCCAAGTATATATACCGGGATACTCGCTCTATAAACAATTTAAACTACTAAGCTATAGATCTCCTACTCATCTAGATCTACAGAACTAAACAGACTATCAGACTACAGACGAGTCTGACTTAACTACCAAACTTCCTGAACTGCTGATTTCAAAAACCAGAAATAGATCAAACACGTACTCCCTCAGAGATACGTAAAACACAATGAATTCCAGTTATCCAAACTGACAATTCAATTCAGAAGTCCAAATACTTATCCAGGTCAGAACACAGAAGAGATCCAAAACACAACTCTACTTCACAACTATCAGTAGATTCCAAACTTACTTCTCCCATCAGAGATACACTCCAAACTGCTTTCGCTGCTCAACTCTGATCTGAGGTAGAACACAAGCACAGACTGGACAACTTATTCTAGAAATAAGGTTCACTGATCCATAAATAAAACTCAGATATTCCAGCAAAACTTGAGCTGCTTCACCAAACTCTATCTCTAGGAAAACATCCTTCCACTAGACTGAACCACCGGTATCACTCATGGAATCCAGTTGATAAGAAAACTCAACCTTCAGATGCGGACAAACTTCTGACTTCTCTGAAGACATCCAGAAAAACTCTGACAACACAAGAGAACACTCAGCAATCACAAGTCACTTTTGCGATCAACCCAACCTATTTCCAAAGAAAAACTGTTCCTCTTTACCAATCAGAACAGCTTACACTTATTTATCCAATTTATCGAAGAAATGGATCCACTCTGCTGCTTCTGAACTTCACTTCCAGAAAAACTGCTCATCCAGAAAACTTCCTGCCAATGCACAGAATACTCTGAGCTGCACTGCTGACACTGATGTCAAGGTCTTCCTACTCCAAAGATCTTCGAGAAACTCGAACTTCAAACCAAAGCAGAAACTTCATGCTGAACTCAACCACAACACCGAAGCATTCACACTTCCTTAATCTTGTTCCAAAGAAAACATCTTCGGGAACATCCATCGTCACTGTATCTCATCATACAGCTACTATTACCTGAGGTATCAAGGTACCATCACTCGCTTCTGCCTCATCGACAGATCCAACTCTACTCATCCAAACTTCAGAGATAAACTCCGAACCATTACAGTTTCCTTCGGAGATCGATGAAATCCTTCACCACAGCAAAGCTTACTCGAGACGGTATTGGGTCTACAGTCTCGACAAATACACTTCCAACCTCAACATTTAAACTCCAACCATTGGTAGTCGTGTTTCACACACCACTACCCCATCTACCTTTATAACTTATATTGGAAAACCCGAACAGGTAACCCAACAAATAGGTAGAAATATATATATATTTAAAATGATACTTTTTATATAGAAATTATTTCTGGGTAAAATTATTTCATTTACCTCTTTAAAACAATATTGTGTCGAATTGTTCTATACAAGTGTTTAGAGATCCCTATCAATGTTGTGGCGTCCCACACATCGACCAGAATCCATAAACTACTCAATAAACCAATCAACACAATATAAAACAATTTTATATTCACTAACAAATACGCGCTCATATCTATTAATACTCTCAAAATTCCCACCAGAGCCAAGGTTATCGCCAACCTAAGCTCTGATACCACTGTAACAACCACGACTTTTTCTCCACAAAAAGTCGTATCATTAATAAGAAAGAAAGGGGTAGAAAATAGAAAAGAAGAGAAGAAAGAAAGAAACAACAACAACGATCTCACAGCGGAACGAATAAATTATATTAATAACATATACTATTACATAGTATACAACACTTTACAGAGTTACACAGCATATACATCACTTACTAGACAGTTATAACATCTGTCTAGACATTACAACTCAATACACTACAGAGATACAGACACAGCGGAACTACTATATATATCTACAACGCTGAAGCCTCCTGCTCCATTGCTCCTCCACAATTCGTCAAAGCTAAACCTGAATCCCTTGGCTACTCGTAAAAATTTGAGTACCCAAGAGTTTATAAAACAGAAATAAACAACTTGGGTCAGACATGGGTCTGGTGTGAGTAACAGGTTAAACTTGCTTAACTTCAAAACCTTTAGAAAGAAAAGGTATCACGTAAGACTCCCCACAAATAAACATGGGTAAGTTTTTACCTTACGCTAACCAAAACATTTGATAGGAAATCCAGTTATATTATAATAGGGTCTAGGGTTTTCAAATAAATATGAAATAGCTGAAATGCTTACATCTCACATTCCAACATAGTTGGGCACAACTAATACGTACGGCACTTATTGGAGTTTGGATTCCATACAATGGCAGGGCTACCGGGGTACCGCCCGTCACAGTACGTGGCCTAGATCACCGTACCGAGGATCACTCCCAATCCCCTGCAACACAAGGTCGGAACATCCCTTACTGGATAATTCCTGCACAAGATACCTCACGGTTGGGATCAGCAACCGCACCACTAAGTCGAAAATAGAAAGGGACATCTAGACAGAGGTAACCTCGTCCTACTTGGGTGCTACCCACTAACCTTGCTGCACCTCCCCTGTTTTAGCCATTCCCGGTTTGTGAGGCTTGAGGTCACGATTACCTTAGAAAAGAACACATCACTTAGAATGCTCATCGTCCACCTGACGATGTTCTGAAAGCATTCAATCCATACAAGTTCGTTCCGGGTTCGAACGAAACCGAAGGCATTATCTCGTTACACTCGTTTTGGAATCACCCTCAGAGTTAACGACAATAACCCTTGCACTCTGAATCTTCATCTTCACTTGATTCACGACCTATCGTTAATTTGGATCGATGTGGTATTTGGGTCTCCAGACCTGGAAATCCGGTATACGGAAACCCGATCCCGGTCTCATCGAAATCCAAAGCGTATCTTTTAAGGCCAAGTTGTTTTAAAGGTTAAAACAATTTAATTCATTATCTTTATACACAAAGAAAGATAATTCACAACAGATAATCAACATTATCAGATAATCCATACAATTCGACTAACATCCATATCATACAGCATATATCTCATCAGAGATATCAATCAATGCCAAGTATTCAATACTATCACCCATTCATAAGTAATGATTTATCATCTCTAATTAATTTAAATTGAATTAAATTAATTACTTCATTTTATAAATCCTGCTTACTTAATCATTAATTAATTACAATCAATTAATTAATTATCCTCTGATAATTCATTTCAATTAATCATCTTGATTAATTATCTTTTAATTACATCCAAGTAATTTATCTTTAATTAATTACTTAAATTAATTATCCTTAACCACTTATAGTAATTAACCTTTAATTACATCATTAATTAATTAACTAAAATTAATTAAGTTAATCAACTATAATTAATTACATTAATCCTTAATTAATTATATTGATTAATTACTTCATTTATTAATTATTACTTAATTAATCAATCTTAATTACATCATTAATTATATTAATTAATGATCCTTAATTACAACTTAATTATTAATTACTTAATTAAATTAATTACATTAAGTAATTAACCTTTATTTAAACAATATTTATTAATCACTTTTGATTAATCTTCAATCAGTAATTAACTACCCTTAATTACTTTCACTAACTAAATTAATTACTTCCTTAATTAATTTCTTAATTAATCCCTTGATTAATTATTCAAAGTAATTAATTCAAATTACTTCTATTAATAAAATCATTATTCAACTAATTACTTCCAGTAATTATCTTATTATTTACTTCCCTAAATAATCTTACCTTAATAATTACATTAAGTAATTATTATCAAATCATCTCTTGATTATTCTAAATTAATTAAACTTAATTAATTAACTTAACAAATCAAATTAACTTCAATTAATTACAATAATTAATTAATCCTTAATTACTTCCATTAAGTAATTCATTTAAACAATTTCATAAATGATTATTCTTAAATTAATTAAACTAATTAATTATCAAAATTAATCCTATTAATTAATTATTAAATAATCCATAGTTAATGTCTTCATTAACAATTATTTAATTACTTTCTTTAAGTAATTAACTTATATTAATTATTATTAATTCTAAATTAATAAATCTTAATAACCAATTAATCAATCTCTAATTATTTAATTAATTAAGTGTTAACCATAACTTAATTAATATTTAATTACTTATTAATTAATTCCTAACCATTAATTAATACTCTAATTTATAATCCTTAATTACAATTTAATTATTCTAATTAATAAATCTTAATCATTAATTAATTAGTATAAACCTTTAATTACCTATTTAATTAATCCAAATGATTAATTAATCAAACAATTTAATTATCCATAAATTTTCTAATTAATTTAATGAATATAAATCTCTAACTACTTTAAGATAAACTTTATTCTTATTGATAAACAAGTTATCATTTACAATTCATATTTGAAACATCCATTTCAAATCTACTTTTAAATTTCATTTTAAATTCTGTATTTAAAATGAATATCAATTTATTTTTAACTAAGTTTTTTTAAAACCAATTTAAAAACTTTTACTTATTAAAAATCTTATAAAAGAAATTTAAGAAGAGTTTAAACCAATTTCCTTTTTAATTTCAAACAATTTAAATCTATCTACCATTTAAAACCTATTTAAAATATATAAATTTATAACTTATTTATTTCAAATCTTTAAGATTCAAAACAAACTTGAATCTACATAGTTAAATTTTTGATTTAAATTCTAGTTTAAAATTTTCTTTACAATTTAAACCCAGATTAAAGTTTTAAAAACCAGACAGTTTTAAAAACCTGTCAACACAAAAGTGCTCGAGTCTAACCTAATCTGCTTCGAGTCCCCACCCTAGTTTCCCCGAGTCTCCCTCGCAAAAACACTCAAAAGTCTCGAGTCCTTCCTGTCACTTGAGTCCAACCTTCTAGCTACACTACTTCGAGTCACACATCAAAATCCCCGAGACTCCCCCGAACAAACCCGAGAAAAACTTGCATTCGTCTTCTCCAGTGAAACAGACTTCACCCAGATACAATCTTCGATCTCGTACACGTGCACGGTCACCTACGGCAACTCCGGTCATCGACGACGACTCCATCATCTCGACTATCATCCCTACACCATATCACGATCGCGATTTCTTCGATCACTGCTCGAATTCGAAATCGAGCCTAAATCCAAAACCAGGAACCAGACAACATTTCCAAAGCCTGTTAACATAGTTCGTACTCGCGATTCCGACCATCAGAGAAGCTAATTCTCTGGCCATACCTTCTGTAACAACCGGGATTTTTCTCCAGTCAGTTATCGACATTAGTCGATTGAAATTGTTATCAAATACATATTGAAAATTTTTAAATTGGGTTGTTGTGATTTTTGAGAATTTGATGAAGGAATTGTATGGGCCTTTAGATGTAAATGGGTCCATTTTGTTTGTTGTTTTGACCGTGATTATTACCTAGGGCAAAATCGTTTTCCCCCTGATTCATTCTTATCGCAGCCACAAAACGAAACGAGAAGAAAAAAATAAATGGCGGCCTCTTCTTTCGATCTGAAAATTAGGGCTTGTGCTCTTCTTGCTGTCTGGAGCTTCGTGCTTCTCGAATGCCTTGAGATGATCTCGTTTCCGCTTGCTTGTGGAGGCTCACGAGATTTAGGGTTTTTCTGATTTGGGGCTTCGTTCCCCTTAGTGCTCGGCTTTGCTTGAGAAGGTGATTTGTGCTTGCTATGGCTTTGCGCGCTCCTTCTATTCGTCGATTCTGGAATTCGCGTGTTGCACTGTCGATTCTTATTCGAGACTACGGCTTCGTTGTGACGAGCTCAACCCCTCGAAGACCTCGCTTCGTCCTGGAAGTATGCGACCTTCGAATCCAAGGTGAGTGAATTAATTCGCTCACATCTAATTCAATTGCTCAGTTTGGTGATTTGGGTTTTAAGTTGTTTATTTAGGGGTTGAATCCCTTTATCTTCGTTGCATATATTTGTTGAAATGGGCAATTTATTCCCTCGAGCGTATGTTTCTGTTTGATGCTTGGGTTTTGATTTCTGACCTTAATCTGTTCCTTCGACATTGATTCGTCACTGTCTTGTACTTGTCGTGGTCATTCACTGTTGCCGTTCCAATTGAGATTACTGGCTCCGATGTTGATTTTCATTTGACATCGGCCCTGACTTTTAAGCTGGAATTTGATTTGGGGATTTCGTTGCCCAGTCTGGATTTCTTGAAATGCCTTGCTGTTTTTTTTGAACCATCCTTGCAGTTTCATTTGAACTTGTCGGCATTGTCTTGGTATTAAAATGTTATTACAATTGAATCTCTGGTTTTTGATTTGTGGAGCATTTTCGGGAATTCGTTTTGTCTGTGCATTTTGCAGTTTGTACTTGTGCATTTCATACATAGTTGTGTATAGTTATGTACATTTACATATGTACATAATTATGTACATTGTTTGATTCATGTGTGCACCTGACTTCAGCTTTGAACTGCCTTACTCACCACAGTTTCGATTTTGTTGGTTCGATTTCATTGCCTACCTTATTTATACACTGAGTTTACTCTAGTACTCAAGTATGTGATGCACGTAAACGAGTCTAGTTGTATATACTCCGGTTCAGTCTTGTATCACTGCACTGCACACTGTACATCACTTGGGTGATTTCTTAGTTTGGTATCGCCTGCTCTTTGATTCATTTGAGCCAGTTCACTATTTTCATACTTTGGTCATTTGAATTTGTTGCAGTTTATAATTCCTTGAGTCAGGTACCATTATGTATGCACACATGTCTGTTACATATGTATACCTGAAATTTTGCCCCACTCGAGTCTGTGCTATTTACTGGTTCGCTTGAACTTGTTAGTGAGTTGTAATTGTGAACACTGTCGACTGTTGCATTCAATTGTATTGGGCAGTACTCTGGTCTTGGTTGAATTGAACTAGTCGACACTGTTTGGGCTGCTCTTGTACCCTGGGCTTGTCTCTTTGACTGTTTCTAGTTTTGCTTTCGTGCCATCGTGTACATATGTGTGCATGTCGTATCTGGTTGAATTTCTGACTTAACCCAGATTATTTTACTCATGCATTGGTAGTGGTAGTGGCAGCCTTTGTACATTTGTTTCCACTGATATGTGCATATTGGAGTCTGTTGCAGTTGAATTGGGATGAGTTGCTTCTTTACTTTGAAATTACAGTCTGGTCTCGGTCGAGGCTTGATTTGTGGGTCTTGACCATTTCATTTGAAATTATACCTGTGTTGAACCCAGCTAATAGCTCGGGTTTGACCTTGTACTCGGATGTAAACTTTCGTTGCGCATTCGTGTGTAATTCGTCATTTTGATTCGAGTTAGTACCAGTTGTTTCTGGTTCATTCATAAGTTGTACATCTCTGTTGAACATGGCTATCTGCCTTGACCATTTATTCACCTTGATGTATATGCAGTCTTCATTATTCATGCAGCTACATTTCATATGCTTACTTTGACTTCACTGCATCTTCATGTACCTGCACATTTGAGTTTGGTATTGCATTCTGTCTTGATGTTTCGGCTGCCATCATGTTGAATTGTGAATTTGTGTGTTACCATCCCTTGGTACCTCTTATTGATTGTGTTGTGGTGCCACATTTTGGTACCTCACCTTCATAATGCGATGTTCATGTAGCTGTATCCTTTTGCTGGCGATGCTTGAGATTTTGTTGCATTTTGTATCATTTGATTGGTGGCTGCACTTCATTTATCAGTGCAGTACTCACCTCTCTTGTTAGTCCTTGAGTTGAACCCGATTTCGGGGGTTTGACCTTATGATCACTTATGACTTTCACTGTGCTTTGGTGTATCTCCTGTGATAGTGGCGAGGCAGTACACGCGTGCGTGTACTGCAGCCCTATCAGATTTGACAATTTTAAATTGATTTAGTCGATTTGATAAATTGTTTCTTTGTCTCTGTTGATGATTTAAATCTGCTGATTTTTGTTAAACACTGTTGAGTGTTATATTGACCGCTATCCGGTTTCTTTGTTTAAAGAATCGGATGGACGGGAATTATTGTGACTGTCGTCTATTTAAATTATTACTGCCTATATGCACTAATAAACTGGTTTGAATTAGACTGACCTGGGTATTATTTTCTTCTGAATGTAATACTCGGGTCAGACCCGAGTTATTTCAGGTTGTAGATTTTCTTCTTTGAGTTGCTGTTCAGGATTTGAAGACTTTTCACACCTTCTGAAGTTGTCAGTGTCATTTTGTAGTAGTCGTGTCATTGTATAGAACGATATGTATTCATGTATATTAGTCGATAATGTACTTGTATATATAACTTCTAGAGTCGACAGTTGTAGTTGTATCATATGTATCGTGTCAACTACGTATTAACTGACATCAGATATATATATATATGAGACTTTTGTTTTTATCTGTGTTCCGCATTTATATTATCTGTGTTATTGTTATATCTAATGTCCTAAACTATTATGAACCGTCGTAGTTCGTTTTATACTAGTATTGGGTGTGTCGATGGGAGTAAACAAATAGTAGAAGAAAAATAAAAAGTATATACCACTCCTATCGAGATAACCAATATTAGTGTAAGGCCAATTACGGATGGTCGCTCCTATCCAGCCTTATTCTTTGTAATAATAGACAGTATTTACTTTAATACTCTTTGTTATTATGAGCATAGAGGTGGGGCGTCACAGTTGGTATCAGAGCTTGGGGTTTATGGACATAATATAAAACTTAACTCGGAAGGAACATATGTTACAACTATTGGTCGATGTTTTATTTGTACTTGAGTCAAAACTAAAGTTTTGAAATTTGGATGAAATTTTTAAATATCTTTATTTAAAAATAATAGTGAAATTGTGTTTTGATGATTTGATTGATTTGTGTTCTGTTTATCAGAATGCGCAGCGGAAACAGTGAAACTGTCTTCGCTGAATACAACTGATAATCTTTTTGAAAAAAAAAAAAATCAAAATACAAATTGATATGAACTTCATTTGTTGTTTACATAGCTGTAATTATTTTGTTTCTTTGAGAATTTCGAATCCGAATTGAGGATTCGAAGAAATTACAGTTACATGATTTTTGTTGAAATTTCCGCTGGCTTTCTTTCGTACTAATCATCTATTGATTAGCTTTTGCTGTTTTGAGTTGTCTTCATGGAAGATACATTTGAATGATTCTTTGTTCATTTTGTAGTACGTGCAAAAATTTAAATTGCACGTTATTGCAATTATTTTACGTTGAACCGATGCTTGGTTATGATACGTATTTTGTTGCCGTTATTTTTATAACGGACTTTTTACACCAATGCTGAATTTTTGAGGCACGGTGTTTTGTTGACAATTTTAATAAATGAAAATTCACTGATGTCACATTTTGATGTGAATCCTTTGATGAGATATTTGATGTTTTAAAATTTCTGTCGCTTTGACTTCAGTATCAGCCAAAATTTTAAAAGTGGATTTTCAAGCAGTTATTCCGCAATACTGATTTGTGACCGTTTTTACGGTATTTTGAGAAGTACAATTTCCTTATCGAAATTGTTACTAATATTGTTGTTTTAATCACGTGATTGGAAAATCGTTTTAGAATGAAAATTGTTTTATAAAATTTCAGCAGTTTGCGTTTTCAAAAGAATGAGAAAGCGATTTAAATGATTCAGCAAAATCGAGGATTATGACCCCTTTCTTTTACTGTTTCGCTTAACTCCGGACTTGTTCAGTTGAGAATGCGAATTGTTATTTTTACAAAATAAATAAAATTATTTTCAAAAATTTTACAGTTTGCGATTTCAAAAGAATGAGGAAGCGATTTAAACGTTTCAGCAAAATCGAGGACTATGACCCCTTTCTTTTACTGATTCGCTTAATTCCGGACTTGTCCGTTTGAGAATGTGAAATGTATTTTTACAAAATACACAATTTTGCACTTTCAAGGAAACGATGAAGAGAATCAAACGATTTAGTAAAACACGTGGTATGGGACATGTGCGTTTGCTATTTCGGTTAATTCCGGACTCGTTAATTGAAATATTTGATGATTTCGTGTGCTTTCGAGCCACTATGAGGACCTTCGGGTCATTTGTTGGGCTTTCGGGCCACTCTGCGGACCTTCGGGTCATTTGTTGGGCTTTCGGGCCACTCTGCGGACCTTCGGGTCAAATACCAGTACTAGACCTTCGGGTCACTCTGCGGACCTCCGGGTCAATCTGATGGGCGCCAAAATTATGTTGAGTACTTGGTAGGCTTCGGCCACTCTGAGATGCACGTGCGGCGAATTAAAAACTCGCCATCTGATGGGATCGATCCAAGCTTTTATGTTGATTTTCTAGTCTTCTTAATTGATTTCTAGATATTTGTTGTTTCCAATTATCTGTAGGTAATTGGATATTTGTTGATATGAGTTCTGGTTATCGTTTTTGATAATCAGATATTTGTTGTTTCTAATTATCGCTTGTGATAATTAGATATTTGTTGATATGAGTTCTGGTTATCGTTTTTGATAATCAGATATTTGTTGTTTCTAATTATCGCTTGTGATAATTAGATATTTGTTGATATGAGTTCTGGTTATCGTTTTTGATAATCAGATATTTGTTGTTTCTAATTATCGCTTGTGATAATTAGATATTTGTTGATATGAGTTCTGGTTATCGTTTTTGATAATCAGATATTTGTTGTTTCTAATTATCGCTTGTGATAATTAGATATTTGTTGATATGAGTTCTGGTTATCGTTTTTGATAATCAGATATTTGTTGTTTCTAATTATCGCTTGTGATAATTAGATATTTGTTGATATGAGTTCTGGGTATCGTTTTTGATAATCAGATATTTGTTGTTTCTAATTATCGCTTGTGATAATTAGATATTTGTTGATATGAGTTCTGATTATCGTTTTCGATAATCGGATATTTGTTGCCTTTAATTATCACTTTTGATAATTAAATATTTGCTGATTTGAGATTTAATTATCGCTTTTGATAATTAAATATTTGTTGATTTGAGATTTAATTATCGCTGTTAGATAATTAAATATTTGCTGATTTGAGATTTAATTATCGCTTTTGATAATTAAATATTTGTTGATTTGAGATTTAATTATCGCTGTTAGATAATTAAATATTTGCTGATTTGCGATTTAATTATCGCTTTTGATAATTAAATATTTGCTGATTTGAGATTTAATTATCGCTGTTAGATAATTAAATATTTGCTGATTTGAGATTTAATTATCGCTTTTTGATAATTAAATATTTGTTGAATTTGAAATTTGATTATCGTTTGTGGTAATCGAATATTTGTTGATTTGAGAAATTTGATTATCATTTTGGATAATTGAATATTTGTTTTCTAACTATCGTTTGAGATAATCAGATATTTGATTCGTCTTCTGACTATCGTTTGAGATAAGTGAATATTTGCGATTTTTGAGATTTGAGCTTCGTCTTTTTCTCTGGCGATTCAGGTGAGTAATTTGATTTACTCACATTCAATTCGTGCTCTGTATGGGATTTCTGCTCTGTCTTTCCTTTTCTTTTAAATGCTGGAACTCGATTGATTCTTGCTTTTGATAGTCGTCTGATTTTGATTCCTTGATCCCCATGATGTTGATTCTTTTGATTTGAATCAGTCGAACCTTTTGATTTCATATCTAACACTTCCCTGCTGACATTTGCTTTGCGTATGCATTCGACGTTGCCATGCTCTTTTGGTTGTTACCTTTTGTCCATTTATTCTTTATGATTGCGAGGACGCAATTTTAATAAGGAGGGGAGTCTGTAACAACCGGGATTTTTCTCCAGTCAGTTATCGACATTAGTCGATTGAAATTGTTATCAAATACATATTGAAAATTTTTAAATTGGGTTGTTGTGATTTTTGAGAATTTGATGAAGGAATTGTATGGGCCTTTAGATGTAAATGGGTCCATTTTGTTTGTTGTTTTGACCGTGATTATTACCTAGGGCAAAATCGTTTTCCCCCTGATTCATTCTTATCGCAGCCACAAAACGAAACGAGAAGAAAAAATAAATGGCGGCCTCTTCTTTCGATCTGAAAATTAGGGCTTGTGCTCTTCTTGCTGTCTGGAGCTTCGTGCTTCTCGAATGCCTTGAGATGATCTCGTTTCCGCTTGCTTGTGGAGGCTCACGAGATTTAGGGTTTTTCTGATTTGGGGCTTCGTTCCCCTTAGTGCTCGGCTTTGCTTGAGAAGGTGATTTGTGCTTGCTATGGCTTTGCGCGCTCCTTCTATTCGTCGATTCTGGAATTCGCGTGTAGCACTGTCGATTCTTATTCGAGACTACGGCTTCGTTGTGACGAGCTCAACCCCTCGAAGACCTCGCTTCGTCCTGGAAGTATGCGACCTTCGAATCCAAGGTGAGTGAATTAATTCGCTCACATCTAATTCAATTGCTCAGTTTGGTGATTTGGGTTTTAAGTTGTTTATTTAGGGGTTGAATCCCTTTATCTTCGTTGCATATATTTGTTGAAATGGGCAATTTATTCCCTCGAGCGTTTGTTTCTGTTTGATGCTTGGGTTTTGATTTCTGACCTTAATCTGTTCCTTCGACATTGATTCGTCACTGTCTTGTACTTGTCGTGGTCATTCACTGTTGCCGTTCCAATTGAGATTACCGGCTCCGATGTTGATTTTCATTTGACATCGGCCCTGACTTTTAAGCTGGAATTTGATTTGGGGATTTCGTTGCCCAGTCTGGATTTCTTGAAATGCCTTGCTGTTTTTTTTGAACCATCCTTGCAGTTTCATTTGAACTTGTCGGCATTGTCTTGGTATTAAAATGTTATTACAATTGAATCTCTGGTTTTTGATTTGTGGAGCATTTTCGGGAATTCGTTTTGTCTGTGCATTTTGCAGTTTGTACTTGTGCATTTCATACATAGTTGTGTATAGTTATGTACATTTACATATGTACATAATTATGTACATTGTTTGATTCATGTGTGCACCTGACTTCAGCTTTGAACTGCCTTACTCACCACAGTTTCGATTTTGTTGGTTCGATTTCATTGCCTACCTTATTTATACACTGAGTTTACTCTAGTACTCAAGTATGTGATGCACGTAAACGAGTCTAGTTATATATACTCCGGTTCAGTCTTGTATCACTGCACTGCACACTGTACATCACTTGGGTGATTTCTTAGTTTGGTACCGCCTGCTCTTTGATTCATTTGAGCCAGTTCACTATTTTCATACTTTGGTCATTTGAATTTGTTGCAGTTTATAATTCCTTGAGTCAGGTACCATTATGTATGCACACATGTCTGTTACATATGTATACCTGAAATTTTGCCCCACTCGAGTCTGTGCTATTTACTGGTTCGCTTGAACTTGTTAGTGAGTTGTAATTGTGAACACTGTCGACTGTTGCATTCAATTGTATTGGGCAGTACTCTGGTCTTGGTTGAATTGAACTAGTCGACACTGTTTGGGCTGCTCTTGTACCCTGGGCTTGTCTCTTTGACTGTTTCTAGTTTTGCTTTCGTGCCATCGTGTACATATGTGTGCATGTCGTATCTGGTTGAATTTCTGACTTAACCCAGATTATTTTACTCATGCATTGGTAGTGGTAGTGGCAGCCTTTGTACATTTGTTTCCACTGGTATGTGCATATTGGAGTCTGTTGCAGTTGAATTGGGATGAGTTGCTTCTTTACTTTGAAATTACAGTCTGGTCTCGGTCGAGGCTTGATTTGTGGGTCTTGACCATTTCATTTGAAATTATACCTGTGTTGAACCCAGCTAATAGCTCGGGTTTGACCTTGTACTCGGATGTAAACTTTCGTTGCGCATTCGTGTGTAATTCGTCATTTTGATTCGAGTTAGTACCAGTTGTTTCTGGTTCATTCATAAGTTGTACATCTCTGTTGAACATGGCTATCTGCCTTGACCATTTATTCACCTTGATGTATATGCAGTCTTCATTATTCATGCAGCTACATTTCATATGCTTACTTTGACTTCACTGCATCTTCATGTACCTGCACATTTGAGTTTGGTATTGCATTCTGTCTTGATGTTTCGGCTGCCATCATGTTGAATTGTGAATTTGTGTGTTACCATCCCTTGGTACCTCTTATTGATTGTGTTGTGGTGCCACATTTTGGTACCTCACCTTCATAATGCGATGTTCATGTAGCTGTATCCTTTTGCTGGCGATGCTTGAGATTTTGTTGCATTTTGTATCATTTGATTGGTGGCTGCACTTCATTTATCAGTGCAGTACTCACCTCTCTTGTTAGTCCTTGAGTTGAACCCGATTTCGGGGGTTTGACCTTATGATCACTTATGACTTTCACTGTGCTTTGGTGTATCTCCTGTGATAGTGGCGAGGCAGTACACGCGTGCGTGTACTGCAGCCCTATCAGATTTGACAATTTTAAATTGATTTAGTCGATTTGATAAATTGTTTCTTTGTCTCTGTTGATGATTTAAATCTGCTGATTTTTGTTAAACACTGTTGAGTGTTATATTGACCGCTATCCGGTTTCTTTGTTTAAAGAATCGGATGGACGGGAATTATTGTGACTGTCGTCTATTTAAATTATTACTGCCTATATGCACTAATAAACTGGTTTGAATTAGACTGACCTGGGTATTATTTTCTTCTGAATGTAATACTCGGGTCAGACCCGAGTTATTTCAGGTTGTAGATTTTCTTCTTTGAGTTGCTGTTCAGGATTTGAAGACTTTTCACACCTTCTGAAGTTGTCAGTGTCATTTTGTAGTAGTCGTGTCATTGTATAGAACGATATGTATTCATGTATATTAGTCGATAATGTACTTGTATATATAACTTCTAGAGTCGACAGTTGTAGTTGTATCATATGTATCGTGTCAACTACGTATTAACTGACATCAGATATATATATATATGAGACTTTTGTTTTTATCTGTGTTATTGTTATATCTAATGTCCTAAACTATTATGAACCGTCGTAGTTCGTTTTATACTAGTATTGGGTGTGTCGATGGGAGTAAACAAATAGTAGAAGAAAAATAAAAAGTATATACCACTCCTATCGAGATAACCAATATTAGTGTAAGGCCAATTACGGATGGTCGCTCCTATCCAGCCTTATTCTTTGTAATAATAGACAGTATTTACTTTAATACTCTTTGTTATTATGAGCATAGAGGTGGGGCGTCACACCTTCGCCTATACCTAAACTTCCATTCCCCAAAATCTTAGAACACTCGATCCATCAACGAAAACAAACGAATCGAATTCATGGCCTTACTTAAAACTAGGTTTAAAAGTTTAAAACCTAAATCATTTCTTCCTCAATGTTTAATTCGATTTCCAGTAATTTTCCTAGTATCCTTGATCATTATACTACCACTACTGAAGATTTCATCCTCCCAATTTCACTGAGATAATCAAGATCACCAAAATTCATTTCTGACTTAAACCAGAACTGCTCTTTCAATTCGAAACTAAAAATTATGATATTATTGCTAAAAATCATATTATAACCTATCTATTAAATTTATGAACCTGAAGTTATAAATTTACAAGTTTAAATTTTTACCTTTATATAACATTTCTCTGTTGTTTTTGCTTACAGAGACACTCAGGTGTGAATTTGATTTAACTAGGCTTTTTAAACCTTAGTATATGATAATTAAACAATACTTACTTATAAGTTAAGTCCTAATAAAACTATATCAAGTGGTAAAAGATAAAAAGACATTTTGGGTCTGGCAACAGAACAAAACAGAATTCATATACATCCATACACCACATCCATATATACAAACAGGAGAATGCACTTATTCATACATCAATACTTATATATGTCACAGAGATTCAACATGCAATCCTATTTTATTTTAAGTTTAAAAGTTACTCACCATTAAAATGGAGACAGAGCCTATCTTTTGAAAACTATTTTTGATTTTGAAACCTTTAAACTGAATGTTGGCTACTGAGTCTTGCATGCATGATAACATCTTGTTTGTTGAGATGTGTGTTGCTTAGATTCCAGAATTTCTTCCAGACTAAAGAACATGCAGGCTTTGAAAAAGAATTACAGGCTGGCTTTCTTGAGTTGATTCCAGATTTAAAATGAATGCAAGCAGTTTTTTTGATTTCAGATCTGTAACTTGGTTACAGATCTTATGTTTTGAGGAAGATTTGATTACAGACTTTGATTTTGTTTGAGGTATTTAATTCTCTGATTTGTTTCAGATTTGAATTAGAGGAAAGATCTGAATTCTCTTGGTTTTGAAAAAGAAATTCCAAAGAATGAATTGAAGGAAATGTATATGTTTTTATAAGTTAATATGTAGTTTATTAAAAATAAAAATAAAAGAAAACTAAAATTTAAAAACTTGCCATTTGTCATTTAGAGTTGTTAATAAATTTACACTTGTTATGTAGGTGTCTTTATAGATTTACACATGTCATTTAAGTAACACTTATTCATTTTAAATGTAAATAAAGCCTTTTCTTAATATTTAAATACTTATCTATATATATAAAAGAGAAACAAAAGCTAATTACATTTATAAATAAAAGTTTATACAAATATTATAAAATCCAAAACAATTTAAATATATATATATTCTTTTGAATTTCAAAACTTTAAATTCAAGCTTAAATAAAATTAAATCCTAAGATTCAATTTAAAAGTTAAGTTATATATATATACACAACTACTTATCAATTTAAAAATAACAATTCCATAGTCTTTAAAATCTATTCATATTTATAGAAATAATATATTATACTTACTATTTGAAATTAACATATTTGATACTTAAAATAATTTATCTAAGAGATTATATTATCAAGTAATATTTTAAAAAGAAATAAAACAAGCCTTTTTTGTTAAATCTTATTTATTTAAACTTAAGTTAAAATATCTCTTGAACAAAAATATTTACTTAGAGTATATTTAAAACTATAAAATTATTAATTTAAATAACTTTGAAAAGTCATATTAAATTAAATCTAAATTCCCAATTTTTCCAAAGCTTTCTATTTATAATCTATATAAATAAATATATATATTCAAATAGAAAATTCTTATTAACTTTTTAAAAGATAAAATTACAAATAAATACTTATTTAATCAGATTATTAAATTAAATTCAAATCTTATTATCAAAGATCATCAATATCAATTTAATTATTCAACAGATTATTAAATTGATATTGTTAAAATTTCCGGGATATTACATTCGATATCTGGAATGTTATACAAAGAGAGTACACAACTCCTACAGGAGAATACTTAACTTGGAGTAACACACAAAAACTAGATGCTACATCAAATGCAAAGGCTATGAATATTTTATTTTGTTCATTAGATAGAAATGAATTCAATAGAGTTAGCATGTGCACTTCTGGTTATGAAATTTAGAGAACACTTAAGGTAACACATGAAGGAACGAACAAAGTTAAATTAAGCAAAATCTCTATGTTGAAAAATCAATTTGAAAATTTCAAAATGAGGCCAAATGAATCTATAAATGATATGTACTCTAGATTCCAGAATATTTATCATGCTCTACTATCATTGGAACAAAAATTTAATGATTTTGATATTGTCACAAAAATCTTAAATTCTTTAACGGATGAATGGGAAAGAAAAGTCCTAGCCATTGAAGAAGCAAGTGATTTGTCAACATTAAAACCAGAAGAATTGATAGGTAATTTAATGTCCTACGAAGTAAATTTGCAGGCAAAGAGAAATGGAGCACAAGAAAAGAAGAATGTGGCATTTCAAGCAGAAAAAGATGACTCTGACTCAGAGAATGAAGATATGGCAATGATTGCTAAAAATTTTAAAAAGTTTCTGAAATTCAAAAGAAATAAATTCAAGGGAAACAAAAATAATTCCAACAACAATAACAAACCATCATTTTCAGCAATGGAATGTTATGAATGTCACAAGAAAGGTCACATGAAGAAGGATCGTCCAGAATGTAAAAAGAGCAATTTTAAGAAGGACATAACCAAACGAAGAGCTTTTTCAGTCACTTGGGACGACATAGACTCATCATCCTCATCACAGAGTGAAAGTGACAATGAAAATGAACAAGCAAATGTGTGCTTCATGGCTTCGTCAGATGATGTAAGTGATCTTAGTTTTGAAGATTTAATTGAAATTAATTCTGAATTAGTAGACTTAGCAAAGCAACTTAAAAAGAAAAATAAAGATTTACAAAGAAAATTAGATAGGACAGTCTTAGAAATAGATATGCTGAAAGATGAGAAGAAAATATTAGAAGAAGAACTTGAAATTTCTCAACAATCAAATTCTAACTTATCTTCTCAAATTTCTTCAATATCTGAAGAACTAGAAATTCAGAAAAATAAAAATGATGTTTTATTTTTGGAAAATAATAGTTTAAATTATAAAATTAAACATTTAGATTTAGAAAAATCTAGTCTAAAAATAAAATTTGATGACATCTCTAAAAATGTTTCTAATTTCAATAAAGGAAGAGAGAATCTTTCTAAAATACTTGAAAATTCTCAATCCACTAACAATAAATATGGACTAGGATTTAAGAAACAAAATAATTTTGCTAAAAGTAGGATTAATAATAATATTAAAAAGGATATTAAGAAAACAGTTTGTTCAATCACTAAAACCATTAAGATATGGATTCCAAAATCAAATAATGTTTTGTAAGGAATAAACATATCAAAATGTTCATGGAAAATGTTCATAATAACAAAAACTATGTTTATAAAGGGAATTCTGAACCCGTATGGGTTTGGCTTCCTAAGATCTAACTCTTAGGACCCTAAAAAGAAATGGGTACCAACTTTTTATAAATTTTTACAGGTACCACATAAAAGGAGAGGAAAATGGATTTTAGATAGCGGTTGCTCAAAACACATGACTGGAAACAAAGAAATGTTGTCAAATATTATCTACTCAAATGGAGGATCAGTCACTTTTGGAGAAAACTCTAAAGATATATCATCGGTAAAGGCGATGTCAGCAGCAACGGTACCACTAATTTACCTCTCATTACTGATGTTTTATTAGTTAAAAATTTAAAACATAATTTATTGAGTATTAGTCAGCTATGTGATAAAGGTTTTAATATAACCTTTTCAGAAAATAAATGTAATATTTTCGATAAAAAGCATAACACTATTTTTGAAGGAATAAGAGTTAAAAACATTTATATTTTAAATATGAACGTTAATAATGATTCAAATTTGTGTTTTGTAGCTAAGGAAAATGATTCCTGTCTTTGGCACAAAAGATTTTGTCACATCAATTTTAATACCATCAACAAATTAGCTAAAAATAAATTAGTTAAAGGATTACCTGACATGAGATTCAAAACTAATATATTTTTTGATGCATGTAAATTAGGAAAATTAACAAAATCTTCTTTTAAATTTAAAAAGGTAATTTCTATGGAACAACCACTTGAACTTTTACACTTGGATCTTTTTGGTCCAACTCAAGTTCAGTCTATTAATCATAATAGATATGTGTTTGTTATTGTAGATGATTTTTCTAGATACACTTGGACTTTCTTTTTGAAAAATAAAAGTGATACTTTTGATAATTTTAAAGTTTTTGTTAAAAGAATACAAAATATTAAAAGTTTGAAAATTAAAAATATCAGAATTGATCATGGAGGAGAATTTGAAAATGAAGTTTTTGAACAATTTTGTAACAAGAAAGGTATTAACCATAATTTTTCATTTCCTAGAACACCACAACAAAATGGCGTTGTAGAAAGAAAAAATAGAACGTTACAAGAATGTGCAAGAACTTTATTAAATGGAACCACTTTATCAAAACATTTTTGGGCAGAAGCTGTAGCTACTGCTTGTTATGTATTGAATTGTGTTTCCATTCGACCGTTAACTAAAAATACTCCATATGAACTTCTAAATGGAAGAAAACCAAATATTTCATATCTTAAAGTTTTTGGTTCTAAATGTTTTATTTTGAATACTAAAGATCAGCTAGGAAAATTCAATCCAAAATCCGATGAAGGAATATTCATAGGATATTCGGAACGAAGTAAATCTTATCGAATTTTTAATAAAAGAACTCAAATTATTGAAGAAAGTTTACATGTTTCATTTGGCGAATATTTAAAAATATAAATCCAAATATTACTATCAATTCTGATGATGAAACTATTCAGAATAAAAACAATAATACTAGTGAAATTTTTGATAATAATCATGAATTTATCGAAAATATAAACATTACTACTAATATAATAAAATCTCCACCTAGAATTTTACGAGATCATCCTATACAAAATATAATTGGAGAAGTAAATACGAATGTTAAAACCAGACATCAATTAAGTCAAGTTGGTCATGTAGCTTTTCTCTCTAACATAGAACCTAAGAATATAAAAGAAGCCTCAACTGATGACTACTGGATTCTTGCCATGCAAGAAGAACTAAATCAATTCGAACGAAACGAAGTTTGGGAACTTGTTCCTAGACCAAGTGATCAATCAGTCATTGGTACTAAATGGGTCTTCAAAAATAAAGCAGATGAACTAGGAAATATAACTAGGAATAAAGCTAGATTAGTTGCACAAGGATATAATCAAGAAGAGGGAATTGACTACGAAGAAACGTTTGCTCCAGTCGCCCGACTTGAAGCAATACGAATCTTATTGGCATTTGCATGTTTTCATAATTTTAAACTTTATCAAATGGATGTTAAAAGTGAATTTTTAAATGGTTACATAAAAGAAAATGTCTTTGTTTAACAACCACCTCTTTTTTATCATGAAAAATTTCCGGATCATGTTTATAAACTCAAAAAGGCTTTATACGGTTTAAAACAAGCACCACGTGCTTGGTATGATCGTCTTAAAAGCTATTTATTAGAATCTGGGTTTGAAATTGGTAAAGTAGATCAAACTCTTTTTATTAAGAAAACTAAGAAAGATATTTTGATAATTCAAATTTATGTTGATGATATTATTTTTGGATCGACAAATGAAAAGTTATGTCAAGAATTTTCGACTATAATGACAAATGAATTTGAAATGTCTCATATGGGAGAATTGTCATATTTTCTTGGATTACAAATTAAACAAGTTGAAAATGGAATTTTTATTAATCAAGAAAAATATTGTTATAATTTAATTAAACGATTTGGTCTGGAAAACACTTCTGCCAAACCAACTCCTATGAGCACAATGATTCATCTCGATAGAGACGAGGAGGGCAAAAGTGTTGATCAAAAACTATATCGTAATATGATTGGATCTTTATTATACTTAACAGCTAGTCGACCTCATATAATGATGAGTGTTTGTTTATGTGCTAGATTTCAAGCAAATCCCAAAGAATCACATATGCGAGCAGTTAAACGCATTATTCGTTATCTAACTAAAACCAAAGATTTCGGACTATTTTATCCAAAAGAATGTCCTTTCGAATTAGTTTCCTATAGCGACGCTGATTTTGGAGGAAGTCGAACGGATAGAAAAAGTACTAGCGGAACATGTCACTTCATTGGACGTTCCTTAGTCTCTTGGTTCAGTAAGAAACAAAACTGCGTTTCTTTATCGACATGTGAAGCAGAATATATATCTGCTGCTTTGGCATGTGCACAAGTCATTTACATGCAACAAACACTTCAGGATTTTAACTGTCATCTTGAAAAGTCTATAATTTATTGTGATAATACTAGTGCAATAAATCTTTCTAAAAATCCTGTCAATCACTCACGAACAAAACACATAGATATTCGTCATCATTTTCTTCGAGATTGTTTGGAAAAAGGATTGATAAATTTAGAGTTTATTAATACTAAAAATCAGATTGCTGACCTTTTTACTAAACCATTAAATGAAAATATTTTTATCAAACTTAGACGAGATTTAGGAATAATGTCTCTAAAAGAGTTATAACTAAAATATGTAAAATGTTTAAAACAAAATTTTTTACTTGCTTGTTAAATGGTGTATTATAGCCACTTGAGCTATAGTTGTTTCTTCTCTCAATCTCCTTTTTAGTTTAAATTGTATTTTCAAAAATCTATTTTTAGTTTTAAAAATTGTAATCATCCATTTACAAACTGTTTTGCTATTAATTACCTGTGATGAGAATTAAATAATAATTCTTATCCACTTGTTTTTTAGTAAACAAATACTTATATAAACTATGTTTAGTTTTCAAACAAATACTAAGAAAGTTTATATTCAAAATTATTTGAAAATGTCATCCAACAATGATTTTTACAATTTCAAAAACTCTCGTTTATCGTATACATCTCCGGACGATGATTCCGATCGTATTCCTGAAAACGGACCCTATCCTATTTTTCCCTTACCTAATCGTGTCCTTAACTTCTCTTCATCCCCGGATAAAGACCCCCGACATGGCTGGAAACCATGGGAGAACACTCATACCGGTTATACACCGGAAAAGAAGAAAGGCAAGAATGCTATGGTCATTTCTCATTCAACTAAACAGAAAATAGATGAGATACACCACTATCAACAGCAACAAATGGATCTACAAAAGGATTTATACTATGAACAAAAAATTACGGCAAGCCGTTTGAGCTTTCTAGAACAGATGGCCATAAAAATTTGTTCATTGAAAAAGGAAGACATTGTTAAACCCACATCTAGACCCTCAACCTCCTCAAATCCTGCTCAATCTCCAGTAGCTCCTACGTGGTCACCTATAGAGAATGTCCCATCTCTAAATTCTTGGGAACGTCGATATTAACAACCGGTGGCTAAGCATTTTTTAATATATATATATATGTTGCTGATTGTCTATAAGTTGTATTAATATCATGCAAAAATAATAAAATTTCTCTTTATACAATTTTTTAACAGAAACAACAAAACTGGGCAAAACAACAGGGTCGGTCGACCGAAATACTGAGTCGGTCAGCCGAATCCCTTCTCGAAAGTTTCATATATTTTGGTTAACAAAGTCAGTCTGCCGACCAGACATTTCGGTCGACCGAACGACAAAAATCTGCTGCTGCCTATTCAAATATTTAACCCACCTATTCACTTTTTTTAACTACCTCTTCATTTTAACTTTCCCAATTTCAGATTTTTACCCCAAACTCCATTAAAATTTTCTCAAATTTTATATTTTTCCTCAAAATCAATGGCTCCTAGAAAGAAAACTAAGACTACCGCCGCTTCTTCATCAACTCCAGTGGATTCTCAAATAGCCTCATGGCTTGTGAGTGATAAAGCACTCGAAAGATGGATAAAGCTTCAAGATGCCAAGATCTTCGAGGAATCCTTCGTAAGTTACCCCGATTTCTCTTCTTACGGTATTGAACATGCCGCAATTGAAAGTGGGCTTGACACTTTTCTTGACCATAGAAAGAACAATTTGAAAATTAACCACATTATGGTCAAATTATTTCTTGCTAACCTAAACCTTGTTAATCCTCCTAGAAACACTGAAAATTGTGTTTGGACGTCGGTATGTGGTACGATAATTTTCCTTTCACTAGATAAAATAAATCATACCTTGAATGCTCGACCGGGTGGAATATCGTTACATGATGTGGGTTGCAATGTAATGAGACGCGACCAAATAAGCCATCTCTTTTTCGAAGATGATGCTATAGATTTCAGACAAACATCATCTCTTCGACCAAAAGCTAGACTTTTTCATCGATTCATGATGAAATCCATTGTTCCAAGAGGCGGCTCTTATCACTTAGTGTATCCTGAAAATTTTAAAGCATTATATGCTATATGTGGGAATGTTCGAGTCAATTGGGCACAATTACTTATGGATGAGTTTCTCTCATTTAATCAAGGCAAGATGCTTCATATTTACTATGGAAAATATATAATGAGATTAATCAATGACTTAGTCGTACATGCTCCAGAATCCGAAACTACCAAAGTTCATCATTTTGATTCAAGGACCATTAAATTAATGAAGTTGCCGGATACTCCACCAAGATTTATAAAATTTGACCAATGGCGTGCTACTCCTAGAGATCAACTATGCCGTAGCCATTCCACACCACAACCAACCACTCATTCTATGGAACACTTAACTCGCCAGTCCACAATTCAAAGACCAACTCCCGGACTTGATACGGAAGCAGCTATTGATCTTTTGGCTCGAAATCAATTAGCTTTAGATGCCCGCCTACGGAAAATAGATGGAAGATTCAAGAAAATCAAAGGCTTCTTTGTTAATCTTTGGGATGCTTTGTCATGCACATCTGAAGCCGGTGCCTCTCATCTTACTCCTGGAAAAAGACCAGCACCTAATTTCTCTTGGTCAACTTCGGAGAATACAAGTTCCGGAACATCAGGAACTCATACTTCTCATACTCAGCGTCGTGGTAAAGAACATGCTCCTCCTGATGAAAATATTCGTCCAGAATATTGGGATACCGACGAGGGTGAGGAGTGATCTTGTTGTTTTTTGTCTTGCTATTGGATTATTTCAGTATTCTGTTTTCATTGTGAACAATATTTCTATTTTATGAAGTTTTAAGTAATGGTATCATTAACATTTTATTTGTTTTCGATATGTAAATTTAATTCTATGTTCCCAAATTTGATACATATTCCGTATTGTTTTTTACATTTTATGTATCATAAGTATTCCTTTTTGTCGATGACAAAGGGGGAGAAATATATGAAGGCTATCAAGTTTTTGCAGAGAAGTCGCCATATATTCAGGGGGAGAATTACAATATATATATATGTATATACTACTTCGTCACATAAGTATTGTCATCAATCAAAAAGGGGGAGAATGTTGATTCATGGGTTTAGATTCATGACACAAGCTTCAGAGATCATAAGACGAACTACAAAGAGAATACTATACAAAGGCGACAAAAAGAGAATAAACGTATATTGTGCACTACAAAGGAGACAAGACTACAATCCAGAGATTATTATGAATATTTTATTATATTGCGTCTTAGAATATTGTTAAAATCATTCCTCAAGTAGTCACACACACATACAAATAGTTGTATATTGTTTTATACTTGAAAAAATGTGATCTGTGCACATAACATCAGGTCGGTCGACCGACCAGTAAACTCGGCTGACCGAACCTGTGTTAGTGCACAGATATGCACTCTTTTGTGCACGATTTTAAACATAGCTGACCGGCCAGAATTTTCAGTCAACCGACCTGGAAATAACGGCTATTTTTCTGAAGAGTTGCGATCGTTCGTGAAGAGGAATCACCTTCAATCCAAGAGATATGGTCACAACTTTTGATTGAAACTCTTCATGAAAGATTGTAACTATTCTACAACTATATAAACATGTTTAATTCACTTCTACAATCACCAATTCTTGTTTATAATTCTGAAATCTATTCTCTATTTATTTCCACAAATAAAAGCATTCATTCTCATTCAATATCGCTAGAATCCCTGAATTAATTCATATACTTCGATTCTACGCGATTATCCTCCTTCTAAATCTTCACACACACTATATATTCTTGAGGATTTGATTATAGGAGAATTGTACTATCAAAAGACAATCCGTGTTATTCAGAACACATTCGTCAACAAGTTATTTGTATTAAGTTGAAGTCCTCTTCGGCTGTTGAGGCGGAAAAATTCCTGTTCGACTGCTAAGGTGTCGTATATCTATTCCTCCGGGTTAAGTGAGGGGTTTAGTTTAAATCCAGACGGTATTCTGGGACTGGATGTAGAACGGGAAGTTCGAACCAGTATAAAAATTCCTGGTGTGCTTACTTTAATTTTTATTTTACTGCTATTATCAGTTTCCACATTTATATACCATATTACACGATCCTTAGTACTGCACGTACACTTTCAGTTTCAAGCTTGCATGGCTAAATGACAAGTCCAATCACTACAAAACTTGAAATCCTACAATAAAATCACTATTATGGATTTGATGAAACTGGTTGTCGATATCCGAGACGGTGGCCAAAATGACTATTTTTACTCGTTAATTATAATACAAAATTTTCGATTTCTATTTATTCACTTTTAAATCCAATTTTAAATGTTAACAATCTTCGTTGTTGTTTAAATAAAATTTAAATCAACTTCCGACATCATTTTCATTCACATTGAATCCAGGATTCAATTATTTAAATAATTGCAATATTAAATTTAAACAATTTAATTATCCCATAAATCACCATATTCCAATATAAGTTAGTTAACTTATAAAATTTAATTTTAAAATGAATTCAAATAATAAAACAACTACTTTCATTTTACAGTCATTCAATATTCATTATTCAATTCCAACTATTGATTATAAACACATTAAATATATTGAATTTCATTCAATACTTGCTATCGCCAAAATCTTCGGGATTGTTTATTTCAAAATTTTATTAAAGTTCATATTCAATAAACTACAATAATAAATCATTAAATTTTTTTTCTATCCATTTTTATTCAATTATCATATTAAATTTAATAATTTAAAATAATTAAAAATACGGGTCGTTACATAAAGACTCTTAGTATACGAAAATGTAGTTAATTATTATTAAATGATTTTAGAAGCCAAGTGAATGCTTTAATTAGAAATCTTTTGTAAAGTATACATATATCATAAGGATAAATTAAGCTAAGATTTAAAGATGAATTAAAAACAGTTTGATTGAAAGTAAGTATATTTACTTTTAAAGTTTCTAAATGAAATTGTGTTAATCTGTTTGTTGGGTGGTTTAAGAATTCTAGTCGATGCGTCTGATCAACGTTATTGATAGGGATTCCTAAACACTAGAACGAGGCATTTGGACGTTGTGTTTTGAAAAGATATGAATAGTTTAAGAAAATTAAAATATTTTATAATTGTTAAATATTTTAAATAATATTTTAATTAAAATTAGTTTAGAAAAGTGATTTTTTGGAGCAATTGTTTGAAATGATTTTTAGAAATAAGCGTTATATTTATTATTTTGGCAAAATGTATTATAAAAGATATTTTATATGTTTGTATGTATTTGAAGTGATGTTTGCAGCCATGGGACAATAGTGATGGTTGAGATTACTGGCGAGGTAGTATTGATTGTGTAATCAATATTGCAGCCAATTGATAGTAGCAAGTCACTATAATAAATGGTGAGGCAGCATCAGTATATTTTATAGTGTTTGAAAATTTGTGAATTTAAATGTTTCTATTGGGTTTGTATGCATGACTGATTACTTCAGAATGAAAATTTTATTCGGCCTTTGTTTTAAAATTTGATAAAGTATGAGTTTTAAAATTTGATAAAGTATGAGTTTTAAAATTTTAAACTTTCGGATGGAAGAGAAATTTATGGTAATGTAGTATTTTGAAATATATAAAATTTATGAAATTTAATGAAGTTATTAAATGAGAATTATTTTAATAAAAAAATTACAAATATAGTTTCTAAATGTTAAATTTTGAGAATAAGTTTAAAACTTCCCTCTATACTTATGTATTTATTCCAAGAGAGTTGAATATCTGCTTAAATTTATGCAAAGAATTTACAAAAGAGTATTTGAAAAGCATTTTGCTTATAATAAAATGTTTAAAAATTAAGAAATGTATCGAAAGGTACCTTTATTAAATAGAGAAATGGGATTTAGTAAGGATTTTGTTGTTAATATTTTCGTTCTCGTTAAAAATAATTAAAGATTATCCAATAGAAAATTTGAATTTGATTTGAATTTAAGATATAATAAAATGGGATTTTGAAAAATGTGTATATGCGATATATTAGAAAAGAGAATTATTTAAATAAAGTAATTTTGTAAATCTATAAAGTAAATATCACTTTTTGAAAATGTTTGGTTATTTAAAATAAATTGGTTAGGTTCGGTATAATTGGTTTGTTAAAAATTCTTTCTTATGGAAAATTGGGAGGATGCAATTTTATTAAGGGGAAAGTCTGTAACCACCCGAATTTGAATAAAAATTAATGAAAACTATTAATAGTAATTTAGTTGAGTAAAATGGAATTTGGAATTTATTTGATAATTTGGTTTTGAAATTATGTAATAAAAAAAGGTTTAAATTGTGAAAATATGATAAATTGAAATTTAAATATGATACTTAAATTTAAATAAGTTAAAATGTGAAAATAATATTTTATAATGATGAAGTAATTTGAATAAAATATTAATTTGGAAAAGAAGTGATTTTTTGTAGAAACTTGTATTTATTTAAATTAAAAAGAATTTATTTTTATATATGAAATAAAAATTTCTTTTGTTTAAATTTAATACCTTAATGCCCAAGCCTAAGTTTTATAACCCAAATTCATTTCCAGATACCTCTATTTCGAGATTTATCATTAATCAGTAAACTATATGCATACTTCATTGCCTTATTTTTCATTTCCCTGAGCAAAGATAGCCGAACCCTCTTCTCTTTAAAAATGAAAATAAAATCAAATAAATTACCAATATTTACCAAATTTGAATATGTTCTTCTTGATACTCATATGCATATATGGTGAGAGGGATATCGGGTTGCGTTGCTGAGAGAGCGAGCTGTATGCATGCGTTCATGGGAAGAGGAAAAGGAAGAAAACTATGTTCAGGTGAGTGTTTTTCACTCATGTAACTATGTTTGCATCATATCATTTTTGATATACATGTTGTTTGGGATGATGCTTGATTGAATTACATGACTTTGCTTTGAATCAAAAAGGAAACGATGGAAGGGGAAGGGAACGATCGCCAGAATAGCAATTGTTCACCCAGAATAGCCCTTCACTGGTCGGCTATTTATGTCATTTAGTCGACCACGTACGATCGACTGGGAGGTTGGCCACTCAAATGCTATTGTTTATGCAGTATAGTCTATGTTTGTATGTGCGTGGCTGTGCTTGTGTGTGTATATGTGCATTTTTATGTGTTTGCGAGTGATTTTTCCATATTTGTACTTAAATTGAAATACACAATTATATCTAAGTATGTATATTAAAATATAAATAAATCAAAATAAATAGATATAAACTTTAATATATACGCGCACACACACCCCTTACGTGTTATATATGAATGAAAACATATTTAAAGATTAATAAATTAATAAGGTGAATTTAATAATATATTTAAATGGAAAAATATGAATGGGTTTATAATTAATCTTTATAGTTTTCAAAGTATATATATTCTATAAACCTTAATATATAAATCAAGTTTTGGAAATATATTTAATTGATTATGAATAGATAAAGATTGATTTAGGTAATATAAAATTATTTAAAAATAGTATTTACATGTAGAAAACTATGAAATGGACGTTATGAGTAATATTTAGTTTTATGAACTATTTTAGGGGTTTTAAAGGAAGGAAAATAAGCTAACTGAGCTTATTGGTGTTAGTAAAATTTATGTTTGAATTTATAAAAGGTTAAGAAATAAATAGTTTATTGATCATAAAATTTTATATTTCATCAAAATTAAATATTTAAAAGATTATAAAATTATTGAAAATATGAAATATTCTCAAGTTAGTATTTTTGTTATTTAAATAGTATTTCCATAGTAATGCGAATACTTTTGAATTACTAACATGAGTTTTAAATATCTATATTTATTATGCATGATTTCTAACTCATCTGATTCTCATTCTCTTTATAGTGACTTTATTGTTATGAGTGATTTACCATTGATATAGATTTGATAGATGATTTAAAGAACCTATGGCGATGACATCCTTCTATGTGATTTCATGATATTTCTATACTGTATGACGAGAAATCTGAATAAACAAAGTTATAATACCGTTTGGATATCTAATTGCTTATGAATAGATAAAAATTTATTTGGATCATATAAAATTATTAAAAATAGTATTTACGTATTGAAAACTATGAAATGGACGTTATGAGTAATATTTGGTTTTATGAATTAACTTTTAAGTTTTAAAAGAAGGAAAATGTGTTAACTGAGATTATTGGTGATTAGTAAAAATTTATTGGAATTTATAAAATGTTGAGAAATAAATAGTTTATCGAATATAAAATTTCATATTTTGTCATAATTAAATATTTAAAAGATTATAAAATTACCGAAAAAATGAAATCTAAAGTTAATATCTTTCTTATTTAAATATTATTTCCATAGTAATACAAATACTTTTGAATTCTTAACTTGAGTTTTAAATATCTATATTATATTGTGCATGATTTCTAAGTCTTTTGATACTCATTCTCTTTATACTGACTTTATTGTTATGAGTGATTCATTGTTGATATAGATTTGATTAACGATTTAAAGATGATACAGTGATGACATCCTTCTATTTGATTTCGAAATAGTTCTATTTTATGTGGTGAGAAATCTGAATAAATGGAGTTATAATACCATCTGGTATGAGACTTTCGATAATATTTCTCCTGTTATCCTTTGGACTCGATATACAGAATAATACAGTGGTGAGTGTAGTTTATATGAAGTGAATAAATGTTTAAGTATCACACAGTAGTATAGGACACTGTAGTGATATTTATTTGGTTATTCATAGTAAGTAGATGACACTCATGTGATGGGAATATAGTAAATAGTGTAAGGTGATACACATAGTGATGAGTATGGCTCGGTGCCTATATTCAACGAGTATGGCTCTGTGCGTAACGATGACCAAGAATTCGTGTGTATATATATATATATATATTTGTTCTATTTTCCACTATTATGATGTACTCCTATTATGTGAGTTAGAGAGGACTAAATGCTAGAATCCACGCTAGCGGCCTGATCGTGGGGTCGCACCCCAGATCCATGACATTATATTATGTTGGTTCATGTTATTCCTATGCATGCGTTAGCCCCTATGTCACTTAGGCCAGTAGTCTGTTAACCATAGATGTGAGTGTAGTATTATGACTTATGAGTCCTCGCGTTGACGAGCACACCGGTGGATACGTGTTACGATGACTATAGAGGTTGCAAGAATTATAGAGACTTAGTGTCTCTGGAGCTTGCTTAGTGCTATCAGTCTTCCTTCTACTGCTAACAGAGTAGTTAATTGGCATATACTATTGATACACCTCACTTGAGTATAATCATAGGTTTGATGACCCACATTGTGTTATATATATGGCTCCATTTAGGACTTTACGTCTATTGTACGGTCATATCCCGTCATGATACTTTCTGATAGTTAATATATGAGGAGATGAGATTACACCTGTGAAATATGACCAGAGTATAGTGGATTCTCATTTATATTGATAGGTAGCCTGTAACGACCCGCTATTTTAGACCATTCAAATCGACAATAAAACCACACATGTTTGACTTGAATAATTCAAAATACCGAATTGTTAATTTATATTTGGCAAACTCATCATATACAGTAAATAAATAATCACAGATCACAGACACAGAGTAATATAATAACGCAGCGGAAACAAAGAAATAGTAGTTCATGAAGCTACTATATAAATACATCAGAGTTAAGTAAGATACAATAGGAATAAAAAAGATACAACAGGAGAAACAATATGATAATCAGGAACAACTCAGAATACAATTGGAATCAACTGGATAACAAAATGAATAGATATCTGGACCTTCAAAGCAAAACTCCATCTCCAAAGGTGAGTCTCAAATGCTGTATCACTCAGTCTGACCCGAGCGTAAAGCAAAACACAAAACACTCGAGTCAGGACATACATACTTATATAATGTAAACCAACTCAAGTGAACTGTAATAAAGGTACAAGTAACTTAAAGAATGCATGGGATCGCCCATTCTTTAAGGATCCGTTAAACTATCTACTATGTAGTAATATTCACTATTATAATAATGTCTAATATAAAATAAACATACTTTTAAATAGCATTAAGGCTTTACATTTTCCACCTTAACACGTAATAGTCCCAGTAGTCTATCCAGTATTAGCATACTCCCAAAATGGGGGCTACCCTCGATACTCCACAGGCTATGGGAGAAATCACAACTCGTAGTAAAGCTCGCTATGGTAAGTGACACGGCATAACTAGGCAATGCAAGGGTAGATATACAAATTACGCATCCGGGCTGGTGGAAACGCATAGCAGCCACTGCCGCCCACCTCGAACAACACTCCCAAATCAAGGGGTGCACCCAATCAATCTCAAAGTAATATAATGGTATCGAAGAAGTGTGCCCGATCAGAGGTGCTACCTCATTGGCCCATCAATCGCTCTTGCCGAAAATCCCATATGTTTTTCAACCTTATGAGACTCTTGCCGAAAAGGAAGGGCGTTTGGCTTATGAAGAAATGGAAGAGGAAAAAGAAGAAGAAAGGGATGAAATGGAAATAGAAGAAGAAGGTGAAACATCCATAGAAAGTATTGAATATCCCTCCAATCCTACCAACAAAAACCTTCTCAAAACCCAAAAGATTATTGTTGAGAATCAAGGGGTTCTTAAAAGATCCGTTAGTAAGAAGTTGGACAAAATATCATCCAAGATGAACAAGTTTTTCTCCAAAGTCAGCAAGAAACTGGATTATCTTCATCTTCATCATCCTCTAACTAGTTCTATATCTTCATATCATATCGAATTAGTTTAAGTTTGTTTTATTTTGAGTGTTTATGTAGTTCTTTATGATTAATCATTGTATCACTCTTCTATGCAATGAAATTGAATTTTCTTTCTGTTATCTAGCTTATCTTATCTCTTGAATAAATGTTAGTATATTATATAAATTTATATATATACACAATTATTCACAAAATCAAAATTACCATCAAATTTCACTGTAGTATGTCGACATACCCCCCTTGACCATGTCGACATATACTGGTCAGAAATGACAATTCATTTTGAATTTGAAATTTGAATAACTACCATATGTCTATTCATTTCAAACGAATTCCTACACCTATAAATACCTATTTCTTCCAGAATTTTTCACTCAATATTATTTTCTATCTTCTTTATCTCTTATTCTCTTCACAAATTCAAAAATGGCAAATCCTATTCACAATTTAACCGAGAATCTTGAAGAGACTCTTAATTCGTTCAAGAACTTTCTCTCGTTCATTCTTCGTAACCAGCGACACTTAGAGTTGAGTCAAATGCAGATGATCAAGGAGCAAGAAAGGCATTTCGATGTAATTCGATGGATGATTTCTTCTCTGCACAAGGATGATAACGAAGCACATCCTCCTGTCTCTTTCACAAATGACAATGAAAATTGGGATGCCATCAAAGCAGACCCTATTTTCAGTGAAGAAGGATGGGTGGAAGTTCCCCGTAACGTTTAATTTGTTTGCTTTATTTAATTACTTTGTTTAAATTGATTGCTTTGATTGAAATCGGTTGTTTTGATTGACTTGATTTATACATTGGTGTGGTTTGATGATTGTATAAATATACATTGATATATTTATAATCGTTGATTGAATATCATGTCTATAAGTATAGTTATTTCTTATATATACTATATTATATAGTTTATTAATGCATGTACTTGAGTACAAGAATGAGGGGGAGTTGTATAGTTTAGAGTTTGTTTGTTTTTTGTTGATGACAAAGGGGGAGAAATATAAAATAGGAGAGTTAGGCATAGATTAAGGGGGAGTTATTAGATTTAGGGGGAGTCAATAGGATAGAAGTAATATTTTACAAACAAAGGTTGTCATCATAAAAAAGGGGGAGATTGTTAGTCCATGAGTTGATGGTTTTGATGACAACAACCTTAGAATAAGATTATAAAATATAAATACTAACATTATAGTTTAGATATATATGTATATGCAGGATTTAACCATGCAGGTACCAAGAATGAAGACTGTACAGTATAGAGATTCAAGATATCAAGATTGAAGACTCATGAGTATCAAGATTATCAAGAGTTCAAGATTTCAAGATAAGTATTGAGTCTAGAATTATGTTAAAACTTCACAATAGCACTGAAATCTTCACTCCATTTTTCTTTTGGGATGGAACCCATTTCTACCTTTTTAGTGGCTTACAAACCCACGACAAGTAGCTTACAAACCTACGACAAGTGGCTTACAAACCCACAAACATCCTGGTTTTGTACAAGTTCTCGAGTCCTGTCATGATGAGATATTCTGCAGGAAGAAGCTTGCAAAACTACTTCAAAATGATTTTCAAAACTACTTTAGAATGATTTTCAAAATTGTTTTTCAAAATGTTTTAGCCTTAAAAATTATCTTTTCAAATGATTTTCAAAAAGATGTTTTAGCCTTAAATATTCTTGTTTTTAAACTTCGGTTATTTTAAACTATCTTTTAATTATAATATATTTATACTTAGATTTAAATATAAAATTATAGTAAAATTATATATATATATATTATTCTCTATATTTATCTATATATTTTATCTATAGTCAAGTATATTTATAAAGTTTAAAATAGTTTTAATATAAGATAAAGGTTATTTTCAAAGAAAAACAAAACATCAAAATTTCCTTTGGGATGTCGACATGCCCTAGTACCTCATGTCGACATAGTGTCAGTTAGATTCAAAATTTGAATTTCAAAAGAAGTGTCTATTCACCATAACCTTTCACGAATGGAAATGACTGTTGTTCTTCTATAAATAGGGGTTAGTTTCAACGAATTTAACATCAGTTTTTCTGGTTTTTCACTTCTCTTCTTCTTCCACATTTTCTTATTCAAAATCCTATCATTACTCTGCCGAAATCAACATTGAATCTAACTAGATTATCTCTGGTTTGATTCTCTATCACTATCTCAACAAGATCTAAGTGCTATTCAGAGTTATAGGCTTCTATGTAATCTATCTAGCGAGAAAAGGTGTGATTGTAGCCTTGGAAATCAATCAAGCGAGAAAAGGTATGATTGTAGCCTTGGAAATCAATTCGGTGAACTTGTTGCCCCGGAAATCAAGTATCTCTACCCAGAGGATTGTGATTCTAGAGGGTGTACCTCGTACCCTTGAAATCGAGGGTTGTAATTGTTGAATTGCTTTTGAAAGTAAATCCGTACTTAGTTGTGCGGGACTGGATGTAGGGTAATCTCGAACCAGTATAAAATCCGGTGTGTTCTTTCCTTTACTGCATTTACTTTATTTCTGCATCTGTGTTTGTTTCTGTGATCATATCTGTGTCTGAATATTGCATACATTTGTGTTCAAATTAACATAAACTCAAAAAGATTTAGTAATTTCTTAAAAACACTATTCACCCCCTCTAGTGTTATTCCTAGCCTTAAGATCCGTAATCCGCATTCCTCACAGATGGATTGTCGAGGTCAAGAATGGTGAACAATTGTATATAGGTAGTAGTTAATAGATTGAAAAAGAGCATCCATTTTATCATAAGAACGATGGCTAGCACAACAAAGCTATATGTAAAGAATGTTGTCAGACTCCATGGGATCCCTAATAGATTTGTTAGTGATAGGGATCCATTGTTTACTTGTGAGTTCTAGAGAAGTTTCCATAGTACTTTGGACATAGAGTTAAACTTGAGTATGGCTTACACCGTATATGGATGGTCAAATAGAGAGGGTAAACCCAATTCTAGAGGATCCACTGGGAGCATATGTCCTAAATTTTGGAGGGTCTTGGGAAGACCATTTCCATTTGGTAGAATTTGCCTATAATAATCATTACTAGTCGAGTACTCGGATGGCACCGTTTGAGGTGCTTTATGGGAGACCACGTAAGTCACCTGTATTTAGATGGACTCAGGAGATAGACTCATGTTAGGACCCAACTTAGTAGGAGAAGAAACTGAGAAAATGCAGTTGACTCATGATAAAATGAAGGTCGCACAGTCTAGGTAGAAGAGCTATGCAAATAAGAGATGTATGGAATTAAAGTTCATGGTAGGTGATCAACTGTTGTTGAATATTTCACCCATGAAGGTTTTATGTGCTTTGGGAATGTAACAACCCGTAATTTTCGATAATTAAAATATTAATTTAAAATAAGATTTTTGAAATTTTATATTGTGAGAAATTGAAAATTTATGATTGATGTGCACGTAAATGTGCATATTTTTACCATCATATTTAATCTATTTAAAAAAAATGATCATATTGGGTACTTTTACTTGTTTAAACCAAAATTCAAATTATTTCAAATCGTCACATATTCATCTTCATCCAAAGGCAAAATGGTCATTTTTGTGCATATATTAATTTTCTAAAATTTAATTGAAAATTTCTATGTTATTTTGTAGGAATTTAAATTCAAATACAAATAGCTTCATAAAGATATATACATGCACAAGAGTGAATACAAAGGAATTGGAGATGGAAATAATTCATTTCATGGATCATGGAGGACTCCACCTACCCGCATACCTTCATGTACAAATTAGAGGCTAACGCACATGCTAATAGGGTTTAAAGCTTCATGCACATCTAAATGAGGATTATTTGAAGCTAATGATAACTTGACCACCACACTTCCTAGAGGGGTAGTTTGGGTAGTTTCCAAAAATAGATTAGGGTTTTAAAACATGTATAAATACCCCTTATGCTTCATGTAACCTCTCTCCTCTTAGTTAGTTTTAGCTTAGATTAAAAATAAAAGAAAGCTCAATTTCTCTTTTCATGGCTACTTAGCCATTTTTATCTTATGTAATTTTCCTTTTTTTATGCAATGTTAATTATTGTTTCCTTTTAATTACATGTTCATTTCCTTTCATGCTAGTAGTGTAGTTTCATTTATTCATGCAAGTAGAATAGTTTTATTTCTTTTTAGTTAGCTCTTCTTTTACTTTGCTCTCTTTTTCCTTTTTTTTATATTTCATGTTGCATGCTACAATTGTTGATATGATAACAAAATTGAGAGGCTAAACCCCTTCAATTAAGGGGTAATGAAGCTCTCTAATTATGTAGCTTCAACATTTTGATAATTATTGCTCTCATTTTGTGCTTAATGACAATGCTTGAAGTGGTTTAACTTGTTGTTTTTGCTTTGAATTTGATAGCCTATATTGTTGACACCATATAGATTATGCTTAAACAATCACTAAACACAAATTACCTCTTCATCTACATATGATTATGGTAATGAAGTGAATGTTGAAATCAAAATTTGATGGTCTATATTTCTAATTAATAGTTAATAGGCCATGCTTAAAATAGATTTTACTTTCAACTTGTTGTCATTTTTCATGAAAGTTAAAAGTGATTTAAAGGTTGTGTTATAGTTTGATGGCTTATGTTGGGCTAATTAATAGCACAAATACGTCATACTTATGACAAGCACATCATTTAAATTCACTTATGACCAAAAAAGAGAGATCATAATTTCATATTTTGTTGAACTATATGATCTAGAGAGTGGAATTATCTCTAAATTGTCATTTTATTCTCATAGTTTTTATTCACTTTTATAGTGTTAGTTTTTACATTTTTTGTAGCTAAAGCATTCTCTCGACTTTGGTATAATTTGATTGAATAGAGATTTAAAATCTAATAATTCCCTACGGATCGATCCGTACTCGCCACGTACTAACATTGTACGCCGTGCGCTTGAGGTTAATTTTATTATAAATTCGTTCGACGGTTTTCTAAATCGATAGAATTTCCGTCGACGAACAAGTTTTTTGCCCCGTTGCTGGGGAGTTGATTTGATTTTTATTTTCTATTCTTCGAATTATTTTCGTTTGATTTTATTGTGTGCTTGTGTTGTGTGTTAACTTGCATATAAAAAAATGTGTGTTTGTGTGACTTTTGTTTTTAATTTTGTTTGTGTGCTTGTTGTTGTGTTTGTTGGTTTTCATCTTGCATTTGCATTTCAAAATATAAAAAAAACATCACAAGTTCATTTCAAAAACAAAAACATTTTATTTCATTGCATTTGCATTTTACATTAAAATTCCTTTTCGCATTTACATTTTATCTTCTTAAAAAATAAGAAAAGAAAACCGTGCACTGTGCATATATTTCTCCTGTGCATAGTTTTTCTCTTCCAAACCTCCACCATAAACCATCATACAACACTTCATATTTCCATCCAACCCCTGTCAAAAAACTTCCCACAGTTCTAAACTTCACATCCTCCATTTTTGCCACTGTTAAACTGCATACATAACCTGATCATCAATAAACAATTACCATTTGCCATCACAACTGCTGCCATTTGCCACTTGCAGTCATTTCCCACCACTTCTTGCTCATCTACATCACCAACAACTGTACATACCCTACCATTTTAACACTTCATTTACAACCTGTCTTGTTTCCACTTTTGCCAACTTCAAAAACAATTATAAGTGCAGACCGAAGCCATCCATTGCATATAGCCTTGCCTGAAACTTGTCTGACCAACTCTCTACCACTTCAAATCCACCATCTCAAGCAGCACCTTCACCTCCCACACAAAACTACATCAACCACAAACCCATCAGCAACAACTACATTTCAGTACCAAACCATTTCAACAACACTTAGCCTTGCTTCGACCATTGCACAACCACTTGTTCACCTCAGTTCATCACCACCTAACAAAGAGGAAACTGCCTTGCTACAAACACTGCTCCGTCGCCATATTTCTACTTGTCTTCATCCAGTACTGTTTCACCATCAACCACCCCCCTAGCTGTCAAACCACCAAAATCCCTTTACATATCACTGCCCTCTTTCCTCCCCCGCCCTTGCTTCATATCAAAACTTCCCCTGCCTGTCACATTTCTACTCACTACCAGTCACTTCCTATTACTGCTGCATCGTGCACAACAAACAAAATCCTCCACTGCCATAAGCTTCGCATTGCCAAAACATCAATACACTAACATACCTCCCTCTTCCCCACAAAATATCACTTCAGACCCTATAACATCCAAACTGTCAACATTCAACTGCATTCATCACTACTGAGACCAATTACCACCAACTGCATCGATATCCCCTTCCCAAAAGCAGAAATTCAATAGGAAGAACTGCTTGCTTCGCTTAGCTTGCCAAAAAATAACAGCTTACTTGCTTATAAAATTTTTGCTGCTTTTAACCTCTATTTGTCGTTTTTATCTTGCTTTGCATTGTTGGTTGTTTGCATTTGCATAAAAAAATTTCAAAAACCAAAAAAAAAATTCATTCGTAGTTGCGTTGTTAATACACGTTTATTTTCTGCTTTGCATTTCATCTTAGAATTTGATTAATAGTTATGGTTAGACATCGATAACACTTAATTGTATATTGACAAATTGTCTTATTTGAACAATTTAATTTCTTGGTGTCTAGGCTACGGCAGAGTAATAACCATTTATAAATATTACGGTGATTCATAAATATTATAGTGGTTGTTCCTCTGAAGGTACTTAAACCTTCGGCTGCATTACTACGGTGATTCGTGGTGCACCGATAAATCCTGTCCGTTACCTGGCTAAGAACTATCTTGTTGATTTAAGACAGAGTGTGATTATACAATTTTGGGTTAACTTAGGATAAGTCATTTCTAATTAACCCTTGCATTCCTTTAGTTGCATTAGTTCATGCATATTTAAAAAAAACAAAACAAAAGGAAATTTCAAAATTCAAAACTAGAAAATTTGTAAATATTCCGTTTCCTTTCCTTTGAAAATTTTCAAAATAAAAAATTCATAAAGTCTAAAGAAATTTTTTTACTTAGTTTTTTAGAAAATCAAAACAAAAAAAAAATATAAAATCTTTTCAAAAAAAAAATTTGAAAAATAAAAAAAAAAAAAAAAATCAATTTTCCATTTTGAAAAATAAATTCTATCTGTAAATATTTTTTCTTTATAAAAAATTCCTGAAAATGTCCGAGTTTCCCCACTTACGTGAATTTTACAATAGTTGTGAAAATCAATATAATCCATATGATTTCACTCCAAATTCGTATGGATATTTTAACGACAACCATTGTATAAATAATTTCAATTTTGAACAACAAAGTTTTCAAAACAATGACCAAACTTCGACTCTCGAAAATAGCATTGAAATGATTTCATCTTTACTCGAACTCTCTACATAACAAAATCAGGAGATAAATGATTTGTGTAATTCATATTTGTGCAATAATTCAAGGCCAAGTTTTCAAAGTGATCAAAACTTGAATTCACTTCTAAATTCAAACGATTTCGAGTGTAACTCATGCCAATACAACTTCGAACTCCAAAACGAATTTCAAAATGGAAATGTGAATCACTTTTCAAATAATTTTGGCAATGGGAATAATCTCGACTACGATGCGAGTGAAAAATTTTCTTCTCAACACGTCCAAATCGAAAATTCTCAAGTTAATAATTATAAATTGGATTTTGTTGAACAAATGAACGAAATTTATGATGATCACATAGATTTGTTGATTGAAACATACAAGAAATTACATGAACAACAAAACCAAATCCCAACGTGTGACGAGTCAAACAATAATCCATCTTTTACCCAAATCGACGATTTTCAAATAATAACTTTTGAAATGGAAAATAACAATCTTAATGAAGTTGTTGAAAACACGGTAATTGAGTTGGATTTCAATTCTTTTGAGGGTGTGAAACTCGATTTAAAACTCGATCTTCCTTTTTCCGATCACGAAAATTTGAACACGACAACTTTGGATTTTGAACTTGACACATGCAGTGAAGTTGTTGATAATTCAATAAAGGAAGACGAATTTAATGAACATGAATTTTTTGGAATTTTCGAAAACGAGTTGTCGCATTCTGAAGGGGAAGATTTAAATCATCATTTAGATTTTGAAATCAATGATTCAGAAGAAGTTTTCAATGGTAGGCTTGAATTTCAAATTGGTGAAAATAAACTTGAACTTCAATCAATTGTTTTATCAACTCCGAAAATCATCGAAAATAAAACAACTCATACGGTTTTCAATAAAACGACATTTGTTTTTCCAAATCAACATTCGATTCCAAAATCTTTTATGATTGGGTTTCCTGCGCTTAAGCTATGTCTCGCATACTTGGCGAGACAAATGAATCGGTTTTTGGAAGACTGTTTCATTTACTCTTTGATGATTTACTTTCTGATATCGTGAAAATAACCTTTTTATTTTTTTTGTAAATATAGGTCATATTTTGATTTTTATTTTTCTCCTTCCACTTGGGTTGACTATGAGGACACAGTCAATATCAAGTGTGGGGGGTCTCATCTTCATTTTTAATTTTTCTTGTTTATTTTTACATTTTCTTTCCAAAATAAAAAAATTCTGAAATAAATTTAAGCATTTTTATTTATTTTTGAAGAAACACTATATGATAAGTATGTGGTTTTGGTTAATTAATTTAAAATTTTTGAAAATTTATTTGTCTTAACAACAATAAAAATGAGGTTTGATTACAAACAACGATAGTTTAACTAGTATATAGGAAGGTTCATACGTGATAATTATGAAATATATCCTAATTGAAAATATTTGTTTTAAAAAGTGGTTGATTTAAAGTAAAGGATATAACATTTTTTTGTCTTCTAAGTTAAGTGGTGCTAAGATGATTTTGCAAAACTCTCTCTTTCCAAAAAAGCAAAAAAAAACAAAAAAAAACATTTGTATATATGTAAATATTTTCTATTAACACCTACGGTCGACAGGTGTACCCACTTGTGTGTAAACTCGCCATGCTATGTACATTTCTCACGTAAGCCCGAAAGGCAGTGCATGATCGGTATATCTGGCCTTAGTTTATCTGAGCTAGGTGTATGCATATAAAAATTCTTTTATTAATAATGCCTACATTCGATAGGTGTTCACACTCGTGTGTTCACTCGCCACGCTCTGTATTTCCTTCACATAAGTCCGAAAGGCAGTGCATGGGTGATATATCTGGTCTCAGTTTATCTGAGTTAGGCATATGTAAATATTGTAAATATCAATAAAATTTTCAAAAAAATATAGAGAGTAAGAAAATGAAATCCAAGCACCATTTAAACTTATTTGATTTGTTGTTGAAAAGAAATGAAAATGCCACTTTGATAAACTTTGATAATCAACTAAGGATCTATCTCATAGTTACACTTTGTTATCAACCGAAACAACGAGTTAAACAATAGTATATTTGTTATGATAACTTGATTTTTGTTGGAAATTTTGACAAGTAAAAGGTCTTAAATTTCGTGATAATAACCGAAACCTATATTTAACTTATTTTTGTCGATTTAAAAGTGAATCCTTCATTGTAAATATTTTCAAAAACTTACGTTCATCTCTTTGTAAATAAATCTTGCATTTTGTAAATATTTTCACTTTGCATTTGGATTTTGTGGGTAGTACCCGCTGAAAACCCTCATGAGACAACACTTGTCCTACTGGGGACACCCAAAGGTTTAACGGCTTGTTGCATATGCTCAATGCAATTGTGCTTTCTATGAAAACGGATTTATCTTAGTTTTTAGTTTATTCGAGGACGAATAAAAAGATAAGTGTGGGGGTATTTGATGTGCACGTAAATGTGCATATTTTTACCACCATATTTAATCTAATTAAAATAAATAAATTATCATATTGGGTATTTTAACTTGTTTAAACCAAAATTCAATTTATTTTCAAATCGTCATATATTCATCTCCACATAAGAGCAAAATGGTCATTTTGTGCATAAATTAATTTGTGAAAATTTACTTGGAATTTCTGTGTTGTTTTGTAGGAATTTGGCTTCATATACAAGTGGTTTCATGAAGATATATGTATGCACAAGAGTGAATACAAAGGAATGGAGATGGAAATAATTCATTTCATGGATCATGGAGGACTCCACCTACCCACCTACCTTAATGTACAAATTAGAGCTAATCTACATGTTAAAAGGTCATTAAATCTTCATGCACACTTAATGGATGATTATTGGATGCTAATGGTTACTTGGCCACCACACCTCCTAGAGGGGTAGTTTGGGTAGTTCCCAAAAATGAATTAGGGTTTCCAAACATGTATAAATACCTCTTATGCTTCATGTAACCTCCTCTCTTCTTTAGTCTCTCTTAGGCTCTCTTCTCTTAGTTAGTTTAGATCAAAAAATAAAAGAAAGCTCTCTTTCTCTTTTCCATGGCTACTTAGCCATTTTCTTTTCATGTAACTTTTTTTTATGCAATTTAATACATGTTCTTTTTCTTTCCTTGTTTATTTCCTTTCATGTTAGTAGTGTAGATCTCTTTTATTTTATGCAATTAGAATAGCCTTCTTTTACTTTGATTTCCTTTTCTTTTTCTTTCATATTGCATGCTACAATTGTTGATATGATAACAAATATGAGAGGCTAAACCCCTTCAATTTATGGGTAATGAAGCTCTTTAATCATATAGCTTCAACATTTTGATCATTTATGTTCTCGTTTTGTGTTTAATGGAAACATTTGAAGTGGTTTAATGATGTTGATTAGCTTTGAATTTGATAGTCTATGTTGTTCATAACAAATAGGCTATGCTTAAACAAACAAAACACAAATTGCCTCTTCATCTAAATATGATTAAGGCAAAGAAGTGAATGTTGAAATTAAAATTTGATGGCTTATATTTCTAAACAATAGTTAATAGGCCATGCTTAAAATAGGTTTTGCTTTCAACTTTGTTGTCATATTTCATGAGAGTTAAATGTGTATTAGTGGTTGTGTTATAGTTTGATGGTTTATATTGGGCTAATTAATAGCACAAATATATCATACTTATGATAAGCACATCAACTAATTTCACTAACGACCAAAAGAGAGATCATAACTTCATTTTGTTGATTTATTTGATCTATAGAGTGGAAATTACCTCTAAATTGTCTTAACACTCTCATAATTTTATCAATTTTCTTTTGTTAGTTTTCTATATTTTTAGCTAATCACACTTTCAACTTTGGTTAATTTGATTGAATAGAAATTTAAAATCTAGCATTTCCCTGTGGATCGACCCGTACTTGCAACGTACTAGAATTATACGCCGTGCGCTTGCGGTGAATTTTAATTTAAATTCGCTCGACGGTTTTCTAAACCGATAGAATTTCCGACGACGAACATGGGCGGTAGTAGCTGCGATGCATTACTACTAGCCCGGTTCTGCAAACGGTAGAATCCTACCCTGGCATTGTCTCGCATGCCTTGTCACATGCCTTGTCGCATGCCTTATCACAGTGCCCTCTGATAGCCCTCCAGTTTACAGAGGAATTACGGCACTGTATAGACTACGAGAATATATATAAAATTATGTTAAGGGTAGGGCTGTCAATTGGTCGGGTCGGGTTTGGGTCGGGTCAAGTTGGGTTCGGGTTGATTTTAAATGGGTCGGGTCAACCCGTTTATTAAACAGGTCAGAAAGCTCAACCCGAACACGACCCGTTTATAAACGGATTGACACGACCCGTGTAACCCGATTATAAACGGGTCGGGTCGGGTCGTAAATGGGTCGGGTCAACCCGTATAAGGTGTAAACGGGTCAGGTCAATCCGTATAAGGTATAATTGGGTCGTAAATGGGTCGGCTCAATCCGTATAACCCGTATAAGGTACAAATGGGTCATAAACGGGTCGGGTCGTAAACGGGTCGGGTCAACCTATATAAGTATAAACGTGTTGTTAACGGGTCAATTTCGGGTTAGCGGGTCAACCCGAAACCCACCCGTTTATAAACGGGTCAAATTCGGGTTGACCCGAAAATGACCCGCCAACTTAAACGGGTCGGGTTAACCTGCTAATTTCCGTGCGGGTTTCGGGTCTTGTAGGAAATTGATAGCCCTAGTTAAAGGGGATATGGGTAACGCCTTAATGCTATTTTAATACTTTACTTTACTATAGACATTATTATAATAGCGTATTGTACTATGTATGTAAATAGTTTAATGGATCCTTAGGAGATGGTAATCCCGAACATCTCGTAAGTTATTGCACGCACGTTAGACACAGGATAAGAGATGTAAAACCCCGTAAACATCTCTAAAGCCGTTACACTCATATTTATTCATTGTTGATTTATCTTACATAAGATCTTTTAGTTCTGACTCGAGTGTTTTGTCTTTTCATTACGCTCGGGTCAGTCTGAGCTTTTTAGTGTATTGAAGACTATTTTCTAGAGGACGAGAAAGACTTAGTATATTATCTATTTATTATATTTATTCCACTGCATCATATTATTCCGCTATATTATTTATTTATTCCTGTTGTATGTATACTCTGATATATTGTAAAAGTGTAATCAAAATGTATTTGTAAAACAACTTCATGAACTGTATATTTGATTATTATATTTTGTCATTCCACTGTGAGATTCTGTGTGTTTGTTTTTTTCTATATTTTCTCTTCTTTTTCTTATTTACCCCATAACAATCCTCCCATTTGAATGGTTTTAGTTGACATGTGTGTATGCTTTGCACTCGTAGGGTGCAACATGATAGGGGGTTCTCGCTTCTGGGTTTGGTAGTGAATGGATGACTCTTACTCCTACATGTCCCATGGGGTTGGTACAGTCGAGAGGCTGGCCATAAAAGAAGAATACATGTACCGATGTATGCTACGGTGGGCGTTACCCCACTGGCGGTGTCCCGTTACATTTGGTATCAGAGCCAGGTTTAGCGATAACCTTAGCTTTGTGGTGCCTGACTTATTAGAGATAGGGTAGTAATACCCTAGACTGAGTTGTCTAAGTGTGTGTGTGTGTGTGTATATATATATAAGAGCGTACTTGTTAGTGTTATAAAAATGTTTTTATATTGTGTTGATTTGTTCTGTTTAGTATTTATAAATTCTGATCGGTACATAGGACGCTGTGGCATCGATAGGAATTTCTAAACGCTTAATAAGGCAGATGGACACAATATTGTTTTTGAAATATAGGCAAATGAAATATTTTTACCTAGTATTATATTTTGTATGAAAGAATAATTTTTATAAATGGATATAGTTGTATGTAATATATTTGATTGTTACGAAGTGAATTTTTATAAATATTGGTTGCAAAATAAGATTTACAAATATAGTAAATATAAATTGGAAATTTGAGAACTTAAGTTCCGGGGTTTGAAATTGGTTTTCAAAAGATTTTGGGATATACTATTAGTATTATTTGGAAGTATTTTCAGAGATAAATATTTTCAATGTGACTTAAAGAAATTTTTTAAAGGAATTTTGAAAGGCAATAAATTATGTACTCCCCTCTTCTATCGTTGGAAAATAATTTCGGTGATGAGTGCACACATCATCGACGTTCATTTTCGAGTTTTAAAGTGGGAAAGCCACTGTAGTAGCTTTACTACACATTTATTTTGATAAACAAATCTTAATCTTAAAATTCTAAATATGATTGTATATATAAAAGCTATGAGTGTGTATATATATATATATATATATGTTATTTTAAATGATTTAAAATGAACCCGGGATTTAGTTCTTAAGTTTTTAGGAATTAGGGATTTCAATTATTGTAATGAAATGAAATTTTAATTATTTTGATAATTGAAACTTCTAAAATGAAAAATAAGAAATTAGATGCTAAGTGATTAATGAAATATATAAGAAATTGGAAATTTGTAACTTGTAAATCAAAAGATATGAAAATTTAGAAGATGTAATTATTAAATATTTTGTTAACTAAAATGAATAAGATAAACTTGTGTAACATTCAGTTTCATTCTATAAAACATGTATAACTTACCAAAATATTAAAAGTTGAAATGTTAATATGAATATGTAATAGAATATTATACAAGTAAAACTCAAGTAATGAAAGCATTCAATGGAATTATGTTTATAAATGAAGAATTAAGACGTATAAGAGTATTATAAACTTAAGTTAATGCTTGAACATATTTATAATTAAAATGTGTAGTAAAAGTGAATACTATATTAAGTAAATGATTTTAACTTCAGGTTGTAATGATTCAGAAATAGATTTAATATTCAATAATGCTATATATGAAAGAAATAAATGTGAAAAGAAAAGGAGTTAAAAATTTAAGTATGAGTTGATTCACAAATGAATAATGATATAAAAAGGAAATCAAAGTAAAGAATAACTGTGAATAAAATTTTGCAAAGAGAGTTACATAATACTTTAAGAATTGATTATGGATGACCTAAATAATTGAATGGAAATAATTTATGTAAGTAAAAGAATGAAAATTTATGAATAGTAAATGATATGAAAGGAAATTAATAAGAATGAACTTAAATAATACTTGAAATTCTTGGTTGTTTTGGCTTATGGGATGTTTGGGAAAGGATACTTCTAATTGTATAAGGATGTATAAATAATCTATTAATTTATTACCAAAGGCTGTTGAGCGTAAGGTACACTTATTAGTTTGTTTTTCACCCTTAAACGATGGAAAGTTTTTGAACAAAACAAACCCATTAGTTTTGGTTGCTGTGGATGTATGGTTAATTCTGTGTTACATATGATGGTCGTGTTGTTTTGTTGCATATGTTTTGTTTTGTATTGCTTTTTGAAATAGCTAAATATTTCTCTTGTACATAATTCTCACTCTTTTGGATTATATAAGTGAAATACAAGTTTATGGAAGCAATAGCTACTGCTTTTGGTTTCATAAATAAAGCGTTGTTTGCCCGACAAATTGGTACATTTATGGATTACGGTTTTATAGCGATATTATATTGTTTTCCCATGGTTTGGGATATTTTATTTTGAAATATGATATATATATGGTTATTATTGATATTATTATTTTTTCCGGACCTAACCGCACGAAGGAGACTTGCCGAAATTTTCCCTGAATTTTAGACTTAGAATTTTTTTGTGAAAGTGAAATATTTTCAAACTTGTATTAAACTTGAATATGAAGATTTAATTTTTTTTATTAATTGGTATATTTTATTTAAATACTTAACTATGTAAATTAATTGTTTATAAATTAAATACTTTGAATAAATTATATTAATCCCTTAAATTCCTTCTTTTCCATTTCGAGGATGAAAAGTTTTGAGTGGGAGAGAGTGTAACGACCCGCAATTTTCGATAATAAAAATATTAATTTAAAATAAGATTTTTGAAATTTTATATTGTGAGTAATTGAAAATTTATGATTTGTTAATGAGAAAAACAATTAGAATGTAAGTTAATAATGTGATTTAATGTAATTGATAACTATTTTAATGTAATTTCAATTAATTGAAATGATTGTAAAGTTAAATTTGATTACAAATTGTAAGTAAGGAAATAAACCAAATGTTGTATTTAATGGTAAAATATTATGTAATTAATTGAAATTAGGTAATATAGAATAATTAATCAGTATGTGAATTTATTAGCTTGGTTTATAGACAATAAACATAGAAATGTGTTTGAAATTGTAAGTTGTAACAATTGTTTAATTATCATTGCATAACTTAATCTGTTGAAATTAAATTGGAAATCAATTGCAATTAACCTACTCAAGTATTACAGTTAATATGAATTAAAATGATAACTATAGAATATGAATGTAATAAATGGTAAACCAATGTTAATTATATCCATAAGGTATTGTTGATTGGATAATAAGATGTAAAACAAAATAAATGAATTTATTGGAATTTAAATTTTAATTAATGAATTTATTGCAATTGAAATTGAACGCTGAATTAGTGCAATATCTGAATATTGAAGTGGACATGGAAATTTGTTTTAAATAATTATAAATTACTAGGTAATCAAAAATGATAAAAATTGTTAGTTATAAAATTTGAATTTAAAAAGTGGTTTAATCAATTTAATAATAATTTATTAATAAACATGAAAATAGCAATTTTGGCCACTGTCTTGGATTTCGACGAAACTAGTTTCATCAGATCCGTAACCGTGAATTATTGTAGGATTTCAAGTTTTGTAGCGATCCGACTTGTCGTATGATCGTGCGGGCTCGAAATGTGTAGAAATCAATTTAAAATAAGCTAATTTTAAAAGATAACTTCTATATACAATGGAATTTGGATTTAAAACCTGTTCCATTGAGTTTAAAAATATTGAAAATATCTATTTCGATATATGGAATGACCTACTTTCGTTTCGGAAACGGAACGGGCTTTTTGGGTCGCTATTGTTGTTTCGAACCAATTTGATGTATTCATTCTTTCTTATCGGGCCTTGTCTATATAAATAGTTTTTAAAACCCTAGCAGCCTTTTATTCCTTATTTCTGTACATATCTGTCTATTCTATCTATCTACTTCTTCCTCCTTCTCAATGGTTGCAAATCCAAAACCCTAAATCCAATTTCAAATTCAAATCGAAATTCAAACTCCTCAAACTATGTCATATAATATATCGTTAGGAAGCTCTCGGCGAGCGTAATCTACTGTAATAATTCGTTTTTCAATTTGGTTCATTTTTTGATCAGAAATAGTCGAGGAACCTCGACCGTCCATATTGGGGTTTTTCGATCCAACGGTGGATCTTCGTCGATAGGACGATTGGGAAGTGCACGTAGAGGTCGATGAGATGCACTCATCTGTATAGTTAGTTCGTCGAGATGGTCATCGGATCGCCAGAATTGAGTGATGAATGGGAGCGGCAGCGGTGGAGCTCTGGACCATCAGAGTTGGCCGCGTTGGTCGCCTTAGGGGCGACTGGTCTTGGCCAAGGCAGCGCTTGTGTCTGATCGAGGTGAATGTAGGCGTGGCGGCGTGGAAATTTGCATGGAGGGGCGGCAGTTTCATGCTACTACTCGAACGAGATGGCATCGATGCTAGGGTTTACGCGCTGAAGAGGTACTGACGTGTATTGTTTCTTTTTTTATTATTTAATTTAATTTGAAATTTTATATCGTCTAACGATCATAACTTTTACATACGAGGTCGGATTTACGCGTGATTTTCTCTGTTGCGATCGTATCAAAATTCCGGACATTATGAAACTAGTTTGGATGCATTTTGAGACCGTTAGTATTTAGGCCTTTATTTGGATTTTTTTTTTAATATGGGTTCAAACTTTTCTATTAAAGAGGAACTATAAGAAAAATATTTACAAGAGTCAAAATGCAAGACCCAAGCAAACAAGACAAACCCGAACTAAACGTTCAACACTTTCGGCCCAAAGCCCACCTAGCAAAGAGCAACTACCAGAAACTTCGAGACTGTTCTCAAAGTAGAAAAGGCAATACGACACTTCATCTACTTCATTTATTACATTTACTCATCTCGAAAGAGAAACTAAAAAAGAATAAAAATGGCGGCGAACAAAGAAGAACGAGAAGCACAATCTATATTACTACAAGATCGAAGCAACTGACAATGATCGGCTGGAACTCGAGGCATCCTCTGTTACTTCCAGATCGGAGCTTCTATCAAATCAAGTCCCAGAACCAGCACTTCCTCGTGAAGAACTATACAGATCTTAACAGATAAGTCTCTAACACCTAAAAAAGGAGAAGTCTTTTAGCTTTGAATGAAAAACTAACATATTTCCTTTGAAACTGAGGAGGAACAGCAACAAGGAATCAAAGAACAACAGCGAGGTCTTCGATCCATCTAGAACCGTGATTACGAGCACTCGGAGCAACCTAAATCACTTTAAGGTCGACTGTTGCTCGATACCTCGTCTTCTGCTTCCGGATCTAAGCAACCAACAAGGAAACTTCTTTAATCTTTATGTGAAGTAATTTCCTTAAAATATGTTTCCAGATCTGTAATGACTGCAAATCTAGGGATATCGAGACTACAATCATGAACCAGAGGACGACAGCAAGCCAAGGAAAGTAGATCCCTCCAGAATTGGCAAGACAGGTAAAAATCTGCAAAAGTCCTTCAAAATAAATCTCTTAACTCTAGCTAAAAATTCTTTTATGCCTAGGTCGTGATTGCAAGCACTCGGATCAGCCTGCAAAACTCCAACCTTATAAACCAATTCAATAATTATTGTTAATTGTAAATTATTATGTAATTTAAGAGAGAGGAGGTGAAGACACTGTAAATAATACAGGTTCGCGAAACCTGGAGCCAAGAAACATAGAAACAGGAAGATGGCAGAAGAACAATACTTATGATAAAGCAGATGATGCCCCAATTCAACGTTGGGAGGTATATCCCCATTTCAATGCTATTGCTTCATTCATGCCAGTAATGTTCTTAAAATGTTTTGATTTTACCATTCTGATATTCATTGTCTGGAAAATTTTGATACAAATCTGCGACCATTCTGTAAAATGATTCTGAAAAATCCTATCGTTCCTTTCTTTCCAAATATGCCAAACACAAACAGAAAGAGATAGTTGGAACAAGTCTGAATTGAGACTTTTTAAGCTAGAGATAGAAACAATTTTATGTAAATCATCTTTCAAAGAGAAAGAAAATAGACTTTTCAGCGTTTGAAATTTTTTTTTACAGCTCCAAAGCCAAACACTTTCTGTAAAATTACATTGAAAAAATAGATGATCTATATTTTCAATGTGATTATTACAAAAGATGCAGTTATGGTCCACGACTATCTGCTTCTGAAGTAATCTTTCTTTTGTCAATAGATAGTCATTAATGGCTTTAAACAGGCATACCGCCATTTTAGGAACGTGAATTTTGTTCCAGACCAAAGACGCCCAGTACTTAATTTCAAAACTGGATCTAACCGTGTTCCAAACTTTTTTAAACTGATACAAACCATCCTTAGAACACTTCCAAGACCAGAAATCCCTCTCCCTATTCTTGTGAATCTTGACACCTTCGATTTCTGCATGTATTTGAAATAAAAAACTATACGAATCCCACTTCCACTCTCCATTTCTTAAAATCCTGCTGAGAGACAAATTTTCTGTACCAGTTCTGAAAGCTGTGTCTCTACCAATACGTTCCATAATAGTACTTCCATTTAGCCATGGATCATACCATAGAGAAGTAGTTTTACCGTCTGCAATGTTAAGAGAAAGGCAATTCAAAGCTTCATGTCTATTCTTCAAAATGAATTTCCACACTCCCGAGTCGTCCAATCGCTGGTTAACTTCCCAAAAACATTTATGACCAATATATTTATAGTGCATGAGTTTCGCCCAAATTCCTTCTGAATTGATTACTTTCCATATCAGTTTGATATATAACGCTCGGTTCATCTCTTCTAAATTTCACAATCCCATTCCTCCTTCTTCTTTTAGCCTACACAAAATCTCCCAAGGAATCTTACTGCTGCGACTTTTCCAAAGAAAGTTCAGAATCAAGTGTTTAATTTTTTGAACTGTAGAGGTTGGGAGACAAAAGCATTGCATCCAGAATTGTATTATGGGGTAAATGGTAGATTTAATAAGTTCAAGTCTCCCAACTAGGCTAAGCATTCTTGTTTCCCATCTACCAATCCTTAACTTGATCTTCTCTATTAAAGGAGAACAATCCTTATCCCTCAAATTAGCACTAGACAAAGGAATACCCAAATACCTTATTGGGAGATCCGATTGCTGAATATTGAGGATCATACTAATATCAGTACAACAATCCACCCCTTTCCCAAAGAAAACGTTATATTTCTCAAAACTTAGCTCCAAGCCAGTAACCTTCTTCGTGGTCTTAAAAACATCACTAATAGCAATTGCAGTTTGGGCATTGGCTTTAGTAAAAACAATAATGTCGTCAGCGTAAATAAGGTGAGTCAACTTATTATCAAAGTCTATAACTGGGGAAATAAGACCATCCCTGACTTTTCCATCCATCAATAACGTAAAATATTCCATAACCAAGGTGAAAAGTATAGGGGAAAGCGGGTCGCCTTGTCTAAGCCTGTTAGAACTCTTGAAATAACCATGCGCTTCTCCGTTTGCAATGATAGAAAAAACAGGAGTCTTAATAATGTTTTCAATAATTTTCACCCATTTGTCTAGGAAACCCAAGCTTATTAACATATGTATAACAAAAGATCGATTAATCGAATCATATGCTTTCTTTAAATCAACTTTGATACACATATTTTTGTTATCCTTTCTTCCGAGACCCCTGATAATTTCGTGAGCAAACAAAATTCCATCCCCTATTGATCTTCCTTTGATAAATGCCGTCTGATTTGGGGACACTAATTTATCCAAAAAAGGACCTAGTCTGTTACACAGGATTTTGGTGAAAACCTTATATAAAGTATTACAACAAGCAATGGGTCTAAAATCTAGAATACATGTGGAGTGGTCTTTTTTTGGAATCAAGTGTATGAACGTATGATTCCACTCGTTGATTATAAGACCCTTTTGAAAAATATCGTTCAAAGCTTTGAAAATTAAGTCTTTCGAAAGATTCCAATGAGTCTTAAAAAACAATGAGTTAAAACCGTCCGGACCTGGAGAGACAGTATCTTTAATATCCCACAGTGTAAATTTAATTTCTTCCAAAGATATACCATCATTCAAAAAATTAGCACTGTATTCAGTAATAATCGTTTTACAAATAACTTCAGGGAAGTGTTCACATAAGGGAAGGTTAAAGATTCGTTTATAGAAATCAATAGCCGATTCAACAAACTTATCTTCCGAAACTACCTTTCCATCGACAACAATGTTGGTCAAGCGCTTTCTACTTCTTCTACTAGACATTCTAGCGTAGAAAAAAGAACAAGCCTCGTCACCCATCATCAACCATTCACATTTATCCTTTTGTTTGGCAACCAGAAATTCTTTCTTAAGTGCTAAATCTAGATTTATCTTGGCATTTTGAAATTCCAAAGCTAAATTGTGATCATGTGTTTTTTCCAGAAGTTTCTGAAGTCTTGAACAATTCTCTGTCTGAACATTAACCTCTTGTTTGATATTACGTGATTTAGCACTCCAACTCTTAAGCTCTCTCTTGATATTTTTGAGAATACCGATGATTTGACACAAAGGACTGTCTGTATTATTAGAAATCCAGTGTTTCTCGATCAGAGGAAAGTATTGATCACATAAAGACCAATGGTTCATATATCTGAAAGGTCTGTTCTTATCCCTAGGCTTAGTGAAAAGCGAAACGAGGTTGGCATTATGATCGCTCACAGAAGGAGGCAAATATTCAGCCGATAAGTCTGTGAATAAGTTAATCCAATCTAGGTTTGCAAAAACCCTGTCAATTTTAGAAAATATGTTTCGACTCGGACCAGACCACCAAGAAAATTCATAACCTTTAATATTGATCTCATTAAGACCAGTATAGTTAGACATATCATCTAATTCAAACAAGTTACCAAATGTCACTGGGTTACCTCCCTTTCTTTCTGAGGGACTGCGAATGCAATTAAAGTCCCCAAGAACCAGCCATGGTCTATAAATATTGATAGCATCCTCCTGTAAATTCTTCCATAATCTTTTCCTGAATTCAACAAAATTATGAGCGTAGACAAAGGTTAGATTACATTTGAATTTCGAGGTATTGATCAATTCAATAGTAATGTGTTGATCACTCATACTAATATAGTTGAAATCCCAAGAATTTCCGTCAATGAGGACCATTATCTTGCACTTAAAATAACAAGAGACGTTACTTATTATTTTCCATCTATCATCCAATGCTCTTTCCAGCTTCAGTATATCCGAAAACAACAACTTATTTTCCAAAACACCAAAACAACTTATTTTATACTTATCAATGAGTTTTCTCACTTCTCCCATTCTGTTGGGGTTATGAAACCCTCTAACATTCCAGCAAGCTACTGACATTATGAAACCTTGTTATTGCGGGTCCTCAATGACCTACTGCTGGAGGACTCCCCTTTGTCTTCCGTAGGAATGCCTAGCATCTGAACCCACTTGGGATTCTTATGAACAAGCTTATCCTTCTAAATATTATCAAACTCTATATCTTGAGGCTTCGGAAGAAGTTGCTCCACAAATACCTCCTGAACTGGGTCAACATTATCATAAGTATTCTGTTCCTCTACCACTTCTGTCGTTCCTGTATCCTGATCCAGATTATCTTGCACCTGTAAGTCAATACAAGGTTCAGTGCCTCTCCTAAAATTAACATTATTAATTATACAATCATCAATAAATATACCGTTAGAAAATAAAGAGTTTGGAAAAGAAGGAGAATTCGATGATGGCGAAGGGCATTTGAGAATAGTTATGTGGGTCAAAGGTGACTTCGGAGGAGATGTTCTCGGATCTCTGGCTCCCGGGGTAGTTGGAGACACAGGAATGAATGGCTCACTGGTTCCTTGATCAGGAGGAACTTCCGACCTGGCCAGAGGAACAGTGAAGCAATCTTCATTGACTCCTATTTCGGTAAGAGTAACAGGTTCTGACTCTGAAGCTTCTGAAATTACCCCCTCACCGCGCTCTTCTGAGGATGCAGCTCTTTCTAAAATCTGATCTGAGGGTAAAACTTCTGTTTGCTTTTGTTCTGAAATGAATTTTCCCCTAATTTCTGTCTCCAGCCCATTAGAAGCTACCTGGTACCTATCCCGAGATCCATCAATAGGTGGGCAGTCAACAATTAGGTTTTGATTTTCTTGATGCACTTCTGACTGTAAGATTTCGGTCATACCATCAACACATGAGACCTCCGCCCCAAAATTCCTGATTACTCCATTATCATCGTGTAGTAATTCAGAATTAAGGGGATCAGTGGGACAACCATCATTCAACTGCTTTTCGAGATCCTTAGAAATCTCAATTCCTCCTTCCTCCCTTACAGTATCCGCACGTCCAACAAGACCTGGATCCGAAGGGCTTTCCTTATCAGAGTTGCCAGCTTGGGTCAGTTTAGGAACCCAAGACTTGGTCATTGGGCATTCATTAGTTACGTGTCCAAAACACACGCACTTGCCACATATGGGAGGAGGGTTCTCATATTCCACTTCCTGAATGAAACTCCTCCCATTGTCATCCATGCCTTCAATGGTGTTAGGCATACCATAAGTACCATTAACCTCAACTAGAACTCTAGCGTAGGCTAATCTAGATTTATTTTTGGTGGCCTCGTCCATCTTTATGGGAACTCCAATGGTACTTGTTAATGCGCTAATAGCCTTATTGCCCCATAACTTAAAACTTAAACCTGGAAGTCTGACCCACATAGGCAAGGATGTAAGTAGATCTCTATCTGTTCTCATGTCTGGGGACAGTCGCTTCATGATGATCAAGTTCCGGTCCATGAACCAAGGACCTGATTTCAAAATCTTGTTACAATCCTCCTCAGAGCCAAATCTCACTACAAAGAATCCATTATTCCTTGAGTGAACTGAAAATGGCTTCTTTGTAGCCCAAACCCTGTTGGCATATCCCTCAAAAGTTCTAAGCCATGGTTTATACCCAACCACATACAATAATATACATAAATCCCAGCCTCCCTCCGCTTCTTTGATAGCTTCAGAAGAAAGGGAACGAATCATTTTACCATCCGCTACTTTAGGCTCAATAAACTCAAGATCTAGGTTTCCTAAATCTCCTACCGCTCCTACTTTCACTGCCTCACTATATGAAATTTTTTTAGCATTCTCTGAGACAGTGAATTTTATTTTCGGGTTGCTTCCTGGCAGCAATACTTTATGCTTTGAAATTTTCGAGTATTTTATAGATTTCCGCCCAACATGATCCGCTTGCACCCTCCTCCCCGAGTTCCGATCTGGAATAGCCCCAGATCTTCTCGATCTTTGCACTCCCAGGTTGAGCCTTTGTTCAGGTCCCAAAGACGCTGGAGCCTTGCCCCTTTTCCTTCTCACCTCCTCCCAGCCTTCATCATCCCGCAGAGATCCCATGATTTCCAGGTTTGAGGAGATAGAAGTGAAGACAGGAAATAGAAATAAGCAGAGAAAAGAAAGATTACTTGGAAAAAATGAAAGAAAATTGGAGAAAAGGGAGAAACCCTAATCTCTAGATCTGGAAGCCATTATCGAACTTGAAATGGTTGATAATGTATAATGGATTTACCTTTATTTGGATTTTAAATCGTCGATAAATCAAAGGTGGGTGTTTTAACCCACTCACAACTACTAAATTATCTTATGTTAGTTAAATTAAATTTATCATGTGATTAGAAATTGATTGATTGTTGTTTGGTATATTTAAATTGACATTCTAGTTAAATCTGAATTTTATTGAATTTAATTGCCATTTAATTTAATATTGAATTTAAATTGCCAGCTAAATACTTATTATTGATTATCAGTTAATTATTGTTATTTATTGGTTGATTTGTATGATGATCGTGATAGATGTATAAATTGTTGATATTAGGATGATTGAATGTATGTTTAAATTATATATTGTTATCACACTTCAAGTTACCTTAGTTATTGTTAGGAAAATCACTATGGGTTGAAATGATACATACCCGAACGATCTATAGATTAGAAAAATCGTTATGGGTTGAAATGATAGACTCGAGTGATTTTATGGATTTTGAATTTTAACTCGGGATTGTGGGTTGAAATGATATATATATCCGTTGTAACATCCTGGTATTTTCAATGATTCGCATCCACACATGTCGGACTTGAATTGCTCAAAATATCAAATTGTTAATTTATATTTGGCAAAACTCAGCATATACAGTAAATAAACAAATCACAGAATCACAGACACAGAGTAATAAACAATAAGCAGTGAAAATAAAAGAATAGTAGTTCATGAAGCTATTATATATATATATATAACAGAGTTAAACAAGATACAACAGAAGTCTCGAATACATATAAGTCTCGGTACAGTAGTCGAATAACAAAATCGGAATACATCACTGGAGTCAACTGAATAACAGGAAGCTGAATAGATATAGCTAGATTTCCAAGCGAAGCTCCAACCCCAAAGGTGAGTCTCGAACACTATGCCACTCAGTCTGACCCGAGCGTAAAGCAAACACAAAACACTCGAGTTAGGATTAACATTCCTATATCAATAAATCAAACTCAAGTGAAATATCAACAGAAAGACAAGTAACTTAAAGGATGTTTGGGATACCCATCCTCTAAGGATCCGTGGAACTATCTCCTATACAGTAATATACGCTAATAACAACCAAACGTCATTATAACACCGTGGTCATTTCAAATTAATTTATACTTCAAAACCAAAATATCATATCCATTTCAAAACCATATCAACACGATATCATTTCTCACTTAAAATAATATTCATTCCAAAAATCATAGCCCCTCAGAGTTATTATAACACTTTCGAAATTATAAAGCTTAGAAATTATAACACTTGGTAACATAATGCCTTGAAATTCATAACCTTGAAATCATAACTTCCTACTTAAACAGTTTAGATATTAATGATAGTATATATAATAAAATAGTTTATAAAGTAAAATAGTTTATATAAAATAGTTAGTTAATTAAAATTGTTTATATTAAAATTGTTTATATTAAAATGATTTATATGATAATAATTTATAAAGTAAAATATATAAATAGTTTTAAATATAGTTTAAAAATACTTTATATAATAAAATAGCTTCCTCAAATTTCACAAATCAATTCCCAATTAACTCGAATTCCAAAATTCAATTTTAATCAAATCTCAATTCATCAAGTGCAATTCAACTCAGTTTTTAAATAAACCGTTTCAAATTATATCGATTTCAAATATGGATTTGGACCACAAAATAAAACATTTCAGTTTCAATATATTTCAAAGCTTTAAATATTCCACATTTTCAAAACTAAATTTGATAATTTCATATATATCTTAATTCAATTTACTATTATTTAGTTTTGAAATATTTACTTAATAAATCCAATATCATTTAAATAAAACTTCACATTTCAATTAATTGAAAATTCCTTCAGTTTATTTAAACTTGATATATTCATTTAAATCACCTTAAACCAAAATCAAGTTATAAATCATATCCATTAAAATCTCAAATTCAATAAGTTTCAAATCAATTTAATCACATTCTTAATTAGATACAATTTCAAATAAATACTTATACATATTATATATTTATTAAATCAAACTTTATTATAAAACCTATTTTATATTATAACTAATTTATCAATATTTACTAAAACCATATATTTCTTTCCAAAACCATAGAAATCTTTTCAAATATTTATATACAGACCACGGTGTCTGTATAAAAATTTCTATCCTATGGTCAAGTGATACGGATATTTATCATTTCAATCCGAAATTTAAATATATATACGGGTATATATCATTTCAACCCGCAATCCCAAATTCAATTCAAATGAAAATCGCTTGGGTTTATCATTTCAACCCATAACGATTTTCTCCTATTCTACAAAATCGTTCGGGTATGTATCATTTCAACCCATAGTGAATTCTATACTAACAGGGAACTTGCAGAGTAATAACAAATATGATAATAATATAACAGGCATATATCAGCAATATAAATAACAGATAATGGTGTCAGTTGTCACAGGTGAACAGATATAGATAATAGCATATATACAACAATGTAAATAACTAACAGCAGCATATTTCAATTTTCGTTTCAATTGAAATCATATTTAATAAATATAAGGACGTTAATCGTGAGTGATTGCTCACCTTTCGAGGCTAGATAGATTTGACAAAGAAATGAGATACGAATTCCCAAGCAACCCTAGATGGACACGATTTGACGAACAAAGCTGATAAATAGGAATAGCCGAAATCAAATCAGACTGGATTGATGAAGATAATTGATATGAGTGAATTGATATAGATATAACATATAAAATTATATATATACAAAATCCTATTTTCAAATACCTATTAAATTAAATATATATATACATGTGTTTCAAAAATCATTGTTTTAAATTAAAACACACACATACACATATATATATATACTTATTAAAAATGTAAGATACTTATATAAATTATATATTATTCACTGCAAAATTACAACTTGACATTATACAAAAAAATAAAATCAATGTATATATTATTACAAAATCACTACTTACATTAAAACACATAGATTTAAAAGTCAGACCACCTATATAATCATATACAGTTGACAAAACTTTCATTATTAAAGTATATATATTGTACAACATATAAGTATAAGTTTATATAAAATAATATATATAACACTTGTATAATCATAACCTTTAAACAAAACAGAGACTAGAAAAAAATCAACTTATATAACAGACTATAAATAAACTATATAACTTTATAACTTTATAAACTATATATACATTAAATAAGACATGTAACAAAGTGTTCAAACTTCTATTTAACAACAGATTTATAATAAAAATATTCTGAAATGAACATAGTAGATATAACTATCATAAAATATATTGCCAATATATATATTAGATAAAAGATGTAAATTGCTGTAAACCGTAATTGTTAATATATATAATATATACTCTAGTTATGATTCACAAAGTCAAAACTTTTAAATTACATACTAATATATACTAAACACAAACCGATTTTATATAAACTTTACATATACTATATATATATATAACAACCCAGTGAGCCAAGGCTGAGAACTATACAAATGGAAAAATATATATAACTTAACAACTTTACATGTATATATAAACAAAATCATACAGCATATATATAGGCTGCATACAGAACTTAAAACATAATAATATATATACCTTTATATTTTCCTTTGATATGCAACTATATATATATATAGATTCTATGGTTTATACTTCTTATAATATATATATATATTGTACAGTAATATATAAATTATATATAGAAGCAAATAAAATAATATGTATCACTATATGCATTTTATAACAGACTAAAGATACATACTAATTATATGAAAGTATATATATATATATATATATATATATAGGAGAAAAATTTAAAAGCACGAAACACAAATATATAATATACAGAAGAGAGGGCTTACGGCTGCTTCACGTGGAGGGTGAAAGAGAGGAAGGTGGGGTGCAGTTGCGTGCGGTAGTGGGAATGAGAGGGGGTGGTGGATGAAAGCTCGGTTTAAGTAGATGATTGGTGGAGAGGCTTCACTGGCCGAAACGTGGCAGGTGGAAGAAAAGAGACGGAGGAGAGGTGAGCACGAGGTCTCGGCCATGGTGGGCTGGGTCGTGATCTGGGTTGTGGCACACGAGAGGGGAAATAGTGAGTGTGATGCAGCGTGCCATCAGGTGATCAAAACAAAAAAAAAATTATGTGAAGATGGAAGATAGGAGAAAGAAGGTTACAGGAGGAGAAGAAGATGACTAGCTTGTTCAAAATAAATTTTGTAATAAATTCCCAAAGTAACAGGCACCGAGATATTGAAAAGTTGGAAGCCAACTAAAGTGGACAACGAAGGGACAAGACACAACAGCTGAATTCAAGAAATAATAAATGCAAATGACCATTTGCTTCACGATGAACAAATGAAGGGACAGGAAGTCAAAAGACTCAAAAATGGATACCGCTACGGTTAACTATTTTCGCAACGCATCAGTCACTGAAACACAGAAGTGAATATACCGCAGAGATCAGCATAACATGGCAATCAAAACGGTATATAGATGTCAGTGGTAGAATCATCCGATTAAAAGTCGATAATCGGTATCGAAAATGCTACAAATCTGCCAGAAATAAGATAAACGGAGCAACAACAGTCCAAATTTGACGAAACGAAATATGACGTCTCACTCATAAGATGATTTACAAATTTGTTATGTAAAAATATTCAGGTTTGGAAAATATTTTATTATCATCAAATTTTTAACTGATTTTAAATTTAAATAAAATTTACACCATAAAATAAACTTCCATATTATCTGACGAAAATTTACCATTTTCTATGTTTAAATAGACGTATCCCAAATATTAAATTTTTATTTTAAAATTTTATTATTTAAAATTTCACAAAAATTCAGTTAATTACATTATAAAAATCAATAAAATTTCCGGGTCGTTACACTCTCCCCCACTCAAAACTTTTCATCCCCGAAAAGGAACAAGGTAGGAGAATAGAAACAACTAGAAGAAAATAGATTGAAAAACAAAATATAACAATTAATTTAAACCATATAGATTTAAATTTAAATTAATTTATACTCAACAATTTGGTTTAATCCATTTTATTAAATAGTCATTCAATTCAAATTTGTTAGTTCGAGCTGTCAATTCAAATTATATAACTTTCATTTAGTTTTTAAATTGATTTCCATTCACTTAGTAAAATATAAGATATATTTAAAAGATCCTCATAGCATTATGCAAAGATTTTTCAAAATTCTAAAACAATGTTAGAAATTTATATCAAAACATTATAATAAGCTTTAAAATAAAGTTCCTTAAATCCAATAATTTATTAGACTCGTACTTTTTTCTAAAATAACTATAAACTCAATATTATTAAGTTGAACTAATAGTATACTTAAAATCTTACATTAAATTTCTAAATCAAAGTATAAAATTTCATATCTTCATAATTAATTTTACACATTTGTTTTTTTTAAAAATGAATATTCAAATCATGGAAAAATATTTATTATGGTTAAATACAAAATTTCAAACAGTAAATAAACCAATAAATTTACTATTAGTACTTCGAAATCAAGTAAATATTCCAAACTATACTTTCAAGAATAGAGATTCAAATTTTATTTGTCAAGTATATTACTATAAATAAACTTCACAAATCAAATTTTTTCCCATTTATATAATATCTTTAAATTATACATTCAAAGAAACTTATACAAATTCTACTTGAAATATTCATTTGAAAGCTTCATTTTCAAATCAATTATCTTTAATACTTTAATACTTTTCAAAACTCATTTATAAAATTTCTTGCTTCATTTATAAATGTCATTTAAATTTTTAAATAACACCTTTATAAATATATGTTAACTATTTGAAAACAATTATTTACATCATTACTTATATTTACAAAGAAGCTATTGAAAACATTAAATCCAAAATTCATAAATTTAATAATTTTATCTCAAGATACTTTTCAAACATTATTAATAAATCAATAATCATTTACTTTAAATATGTTTTATTTAATTAATAACTTCTAAAATATTTACAACACTAATAATTTACTATTAAACCATGTAGTATATAAATAAACAATATTTAAACATTTTTAATTATTTAGAAAGAAATAAAAGATCGAAATATCCTTTATACAATACTTTATGAAAATACTTTTATAACTCGATGTCTTAACAGGTTTATCCTTGTTCTTGCAGACTCTGGTCGTACGTTGATCAGGCATAAGACTAGAAATCTCCAAGTACTTAGTAGACCTGTTTCAACACCCAATGAAAAATACTTAAAAACAAGTATGAGAAGTACCGCTCAAAATCTGATGTCAAACAATGATGATACAATAGCAGTGGCCCGCTGCTGATCCAGCATTTACGCAATGGACACAAAACTTTCCAGAAGATCATTCCACCTTCCGGATTCCAGAAAAATATCGTAGCCATTTCGTAAACAAGGGACCATCGACCCCTGCTGTAGTGGTAACTGCTGATTCAACGATTTACGCAACGGATGCACTTCCTTCCCGGAAGATCCATAAACAACAGATCCCAGGATCGAAAGCGCCTCCATTAGGTAAACTAAAGAACCATCTACCCTGAAAAAAAATCAAGGAACTCATGAGTTTAAGTCCGGACAACCATATCGGTTCGAATCCATTTCTGAATTCACCCAAGTATATTAGGGTTTATCGGTCGAATCCATTCCTGGATTCCCCAAGTCCATCTGGGTCGAAGCATATCATACTATACTTCTTCGCGGAGGGTACTTCCCCATACCTCTTACTTCAAAATATAATATACCATATATAGTACCCTTTCAAATCATAGCTTCAAATATCAAACTTATATAAATTCCATTATATATAAGATTTCATTTTAGACAAAGTACTTTCCAAAATCAATAATTTCGAATATATCAAATCATTCTTATATAAATTCCATTATATATAAGATTTTATCTCTTCAGATCGAATACCTTCCAAAATTAGCAGTTTCAAAGTCACTTGTACTTGTATAAATTCCATCTTATTCAAGAATCAAAAAATTTCCAAAATCAATTTTACTGTATGAAACGCCATACAAGATTAAAAATTAGAGGAGTCCTAATCGAAGAGAACTCAAATCACGAAAACAGACTCGGTAGGAAGATATGATAATTAAATTACAAACGAGGAAGATGGATAGCCTTATATTAATCCGCGGGTGACCTTAACTGGATCAACCATTACTTTGAGAATAAGATCGATGCAGAATTCTGAGGCAAATCGGCATTCGATCGCAAGAGATAGGATTCAGGCATAGCAAAAGATAGTAGCATCTAAACCAAGGATAAATAAATTTTCGGTGAATCAATGCCCGTTGTAAAGGAGTTTCACCCCTTTACAAATCATTCTAAAATTTGTGGGACCGCCGATTCATTATCGAAACCAACATGAGTGGAGTTATGAGATACTCAAAAATCAAAAGAACTCGAATAGGAAGAGAAAGATGGATTCCCGAACAAAAGGGGAGTTCCTGAATTCAAAGGAGATCCGAATCAAAGAGGAAGAGATTCAAGCTCGAACAAAAATGATTCCGTAGTTAAATTTACTTTATATGCTAAGTTTTGCCTAAAACTAGAGCTCTGATACCACATGTAACATCCCGCATAAAAGTGGGGTAACGCCCACCGTAGCATACACTGGTACCTGTGTTCTGTTTTTACGGCCAGCCTCTCGACTGCACCAACCCCGCAGGGACATGTAGGAGTAAGAGTCAACCGTTCGCTACCAAACCAAGAAGTGAGAATCCCCTATCATGCTGCACCCTCCAAGTACATAAGCAGACACACATGTCGGACTTGAATTGCTCAAAATATCAGATTGTTAATTTATATTTGGCAAAACTCATCATATACAGTAAATAAACAAATCACAGAATCACTGACGCAGAGTAATAAACAATAAGCAGTGGAAATAAAATAATAGTAGTTCATGAAGCTACTATATATATATAACAGAGTTAAACAAGATACAACAGAAGTCTCGAATACATAGAAGTCTCGGTACAGTAGTCGAATAACAAAATCTGAATACATCACTGGAGTCAACTGAATAATAGGAAGCTGAATAGATATAGTTGGATCTCCAAGCGAAGCTCCAACTCCTAACGTGAGTCTCAAACACTATGCCACTCAGTTTGACCTGAGCATAAAGTAAACACAAAACACTCGAGTCAGGATTAACATTCTTATACCAAAAAATCCAACTCAAGTGAAATATCAACAGAAAGACAAGTAACTTAAAGGATGTTTGGGATACCCATCCTTTAAGGATCCGTGGAACTATCTCCTATGCAGTAATATACGCTAATAACAACCAAACGTCATTATAACATCGTGGTCATTTCAAATTAATTTATACTTTAAAACCAAAATATCATATCCATTTCAAAACCATATCAATACGATATCATTTCTCACTTAAAATAATATTCATTCCAAAAATCATAGCACCTCAGAGTTATTATAACACTTTCGAAATTATAAAGCTTAGAAATTATAACACTTTGGAAATCATAATACTTGGTAACATAATGCCTTGAAATTCATAACCTTGAAATCATAACTTTCTACTTGAACAGTTTAGATATTAATGATAGTATATAATAAAATAGTTTATAAAGTAAAATAGTTTATATAAAATAGTTAGTTAATTAAAATTGTTTATATTAAAATAGTTTATATTAAAATGATTTATATGAAAATAATTTATAAAGTAAAATATATAAATAGTTTGAAATATAGTATAAAGGGGTTTTTAGGCTCAAGGAAAAATTTGAAAAAAAATTTAGTCTCAGGGACAACAAGTTTGTTTTTCAGGCTGAAGGACACTTTCTAGTGAAAATCAAAAAATGATAGTTGTAACTATCATTTTCTGTTTCCACTAAAAAGTGTCCTTCAGACTAAAAGGCAAGCTTATTGCCCCCGAAACTAAAATTTTTTGCAACTTCTTCCTTGTGCCCATTTTCCTGTAGTTTAAAAATACTTTATATAATAAAATAGCTTCCTCAAATTTCACAAATCAATTCTAAATTAACTAGAATTCCAAAATTCAAAGTTAATCAAATCTCAATTCATCAAGTGCAATTCAACTCAGTTTTTAAATAAACCGTTTCAAATTATATCGATTTCAAATATGGATTTGGACCACAAAATAAAACATTTCAATTTCAATATATTTCAAAGCTTTAAATATTCCACATTTTCAAAACTAAATTTGATAATTTCATATATATCTTAATTCAATTTACTATTATTTAGTTTTGAAATATTTACTTAATAAATCCAATATCATTTAAATAAAACTTCACATTTCAATTAACTGAGTATTCCTTTAGTTTATTTAAACTTGATATATTCATTTAAATCACCTTAAACCAAAATCAAGTTATAAATCATATCCTTTAAAATCTCAAATTCAATAAGTTTCAAATCAATTTAATCACATTCTTAATTAGATACAATTTCAAATAAATACTTATACATATTATAAATTCATTAAATCAAACTTTATTATTAAACCTATTTTATATTATAACTAATTTATCAATATTTACTAAAACCATATATTTCTTTCCAAAACCATAGAAATCTTTTCAAATATTTATATATAGACCACGATGTCTATATAAAAGTTTCTATCCTATGGTCAAGTGATACAGATATTTTATCATTTCAATCCGCAATTTAAATATATATACGGGTATATATCATTTCAACCCGCAATCCCAAATTCAATTCAAATGAAAATCGCTTGGGTTTATCATTTCAACCCATAAGGATTGTCTACTATTCTACAAAATCGTTCGGGTATGTATCATGTAACGACCCTGGAATTTAAATTTATTTAAATTAATAATTTGTTGAATTTTTGAATTAAAATTTGTAAAATTTATTATCAAAGAAAGCGAGTTTCCCCGATCTAAAATAAATTTGATATAAATCATTTAAATTTAAATATTGTATATATATGTGAATATATATGTATATATGATATATGAAGTAAATCGTAATAAATCAATACAAAACAATACAAATAAAATGAATACATTACAACAACATATTAATAAATTTTGTAAAATAGAAAGTAATTAAACAAACAAAAATAATAAAGGAAACAAATAAACATATCTATGAACAGTTGTCAAAGAATGAAACAAGTAGGTACTCATTTAAATATATACAAAGTGTACAAGGCAATTAATATGACACCACAACAAGATCATACCAGCCACCACCGAGATCTTGTTGCATAAAACAACTGAAAATATAGGTACATACAACATCTCAGCCCATAATGCATAGATGTTCGGCCATGCTTGTTGTACAAAATAAAATAAACAAAAGAAAGCAAATCTCTACCTATAGTACAAATAATATATACCCTGTCACTCTCTTTTTATATATCAAACATCTTCAGTTGTTCATTCGAGACTAAGTAAAACCATAAACAACTTCAACCTGAAAACAACAACAACCAGAAAATCAAAACAAAAGCACAAGATCAAATTCAGTGTTTCCAGTTCAACAAATGTTCAAGCCTGTCTCTCTGTTCTTCTTTCCATGTGAGTAACACTTTTGAATAGATTATGTTTTAATATAGTTGCATGTGGATATCTAAAATGATATGTTTGTATGAACATTTTTATATGCATTGTTCTGTGAAACTTGGTAAGATCTGATGCATGTATGTTGATATATTGGAATGTTCCTCTGTTTAGATTTCAAGTTCATGCTTTACAAAAAAAAAATCATTACTGCATGATCTATGGGTTGTTAGGACTTAGGACCTAAACAAGATATGTTTGTGTGATCATAAAGTAAAATTTTAAATTTGTATTTAACTTAAACAAAGTAGAACTGCTCTATAAAAACCCCTTAAGAACAGTTGATGATTAGTATGAGTGAAATTTCAATCATCCTAAATTATTAATTCAGGTTTATATCTTGAATTATTATCTGAAATTAGGATTTTTAAAAGTAAAATCACATTTTTTAGTTAAGAATTCTAGGTGCAGTTTCTAGATGAACCAAGTATGCTTTTTAATCGATTTCTGATGATCAAACAAATTTTTGATGTTGAATTCTTGTTTAAAGCTAGTTTGTTGATCAACGTTCTCAGTAAAATTGTTATAAAAAATTTCTATTGCAAGAGATGATTGAACGAGGCGCAATTAGGGTTTAAACCCAATTTTTTGGTCATGGTCGTTTGAGGGGTTGCCGTGTCTTCCCCATAGCATCGTAGGCCACCGGTCCTAGGGGAAAATGTTCGTGGGTCGTAGGGGCAACATTGGTTGAATTGGCGTGGTTGACAGTGGGTGAGGTCATCGGAAAAAGGGGAGAGATGGTCGGAGAGTTGTTGTTATTTGGAGCTCGAACTGTCGTTTTTCGTTCGCGAGTCTCATCAAGGTTTTGGGGTGCTCGAATGGCATGTGGGGATGGTCGGCCACTTGTATGTGGTGTTGCCGGAGGTAGGATCGTCGTTGACGATCTGTACACGTGCACGACAATGTAGTGGTGTCAGGATGTCAACTGTAAGTAACTCGAGTTGGTACTCGAGAAAAGGAAGGCGCTACTTCGGGATGGAACTCGAGTGTGTGAGTGGGTAACTTGATCTCGACGATTTGAGTTTGACTTTAACTGAAAAAGAAAAGAAGAAAGCACGAGAGAAAGAGGAGTACTCGGGGAAGTTGTGGGAGGGCTCGAATGTTTACTCGAGACAACAGGGGGATTTCTCGGGTTTGTTGTGTGCCAGTTTTGTAGGCCTGGTAGTTTTAAGTTTACAGTTTAAAAGCAGGGTTTTAAAAACAAAGTAAAACCAAAATGTAAGAGATGGATTCAATTTTACTTTGTCTCCTAGTTTAAAATAAAAACAAGTTTTATAAAAATAAAATATTTTAACAACTTTTAAAGGTTTAAAGTAGATTTTAAATTGTGATTTAAATCTTGCTAAGTTGAATTTTGTATTTATTTGAATCTAGTATTTGAAATGAGAATTTGATCATTTATAAGAAAATGTTTTATCCTTAAATAAATGAAAATTAAGGATTTGAAATTATTAAGTAAATGGTTAATTAACTAATTTGATTAATTAATGATTGGATTAATTAATTTAGTAATTAAAAGTTAAATTAGTTAATTAAGGTTTAAGATAATTAATTGGTAATAAATGGATAATTAAGAATCATTAATTAAATAATTAGTGATTAAATATATGATTTTAAAGGTTAATTAAATGATAATTAACAATAAGTAAATTGAGTTTAATTACTTAAGAATAGTAATTAAATAATTATGAATAGTAAATGAGGATCATTTACTTGAAATCTATTTGATAATAAATGCGAAAAGAATTATTCATAGAAATTTAATCTGACTTAATTAATCAGATAATTAAATTGATCCTACTTATGGATGTTTGATTGTATTGAATATTTTGAATTGTTGATATTCCCTGATCTGTGATGCTTTGTGATATATTCTGATTTGTGTGTAATCTTTACTGCAGTTTATTTATCTGAAATTTATATATATCTATGATCTGTGAATAAAAGATAAGCGATATAGTTTATATCGTTTATCAACTATAATTCTGTATTTTGATCTGCGATGATTGATTTATGTCGCACTATTGTGTGTGAAACCCCTGGACTACACTTTTACACACACAAATATGGATTTCACGTGGAAATCGGTTAAGTCACAGATAATTTAAATTTGATGTTTTTGAAATTGAAATTTTAATTTCAATTGATTTTGAAATTGGAAATTTGGGTTTAAAGTGAAAAGCTTTTGAAATGGAATTTCAAAGATAAAAGTTATTTTGAATAACTTAATCGAGTTTTGAAAATTTAAATAATTTGATTTAAATTTGAATTCAAGTTTGAAATTGAATCCTATGATTTGGAACTAGGGATTAAAGAATGTTATAAATGTGTTTATATGAAATTAAACCATTTTAAAAGTATAATTAAGAATTTGGATTTAACCCAAGGATTTCCACTCGTATGAATGAATGGGATTTTCTGAAATGAAACTGTTTGTTTTCAAATGATAAAAGCTTTCAGATAAGAAATGAAATTCCAGTTTAATTAAAGGAATTTCAAGATTGAATTGAAAATGTTTTTCCAAGTTATGAATGAATTGTTTTTGAAAGCTATGAATTGAATTTGTTTATTTTTAACAGATTTAAAATGATGATTTATTTAAACCATTCGAAATGAAATTGTTTTGAAAGCTATAAGTTAAATCTTTGATTTAAAGATTTAACGAGTTAATCCAATTGAAACGGAAATTGTTTTGCAATCTGTGAATGGATTTTTGTGAAACTGGGTGAACTTTGTGAAATGAATCTTTTTGTTTAAAAGATTGAAATGGTAATCCATTTAAACCATTTAAAAAGAAGTTGAATTATTAAGTTGTGACTTAATTGAAATCCCAATATCCATATGTTTTTAAATATTGCGCTTACTATTCGGGTTAGCCGGGAAAGGACCTTTGGGTCGTATAACCCATTCCGAATAGTGATATGTCGTATATGGATGGCATTTGAAGACCGGTGATGAAGACCGAATATTTTCGAAAATGAAAGGACAACCTGTCGAATGTCTCTGCACTGAGTTGCTCCGGTATAGAGATTTATATCACTCTTTTTGTGACGGGAAGTCCGGACGTGATTGGAAATTATCCGGATTTGCAAGGGCTTCGTGAGAAGTGCCTTCGGTTCTGTTCGATCCCGGAACAGACTTGTATGGATTGTATGTCTGACATTACACTTTGAGATATAAAGCCGATTTCTTTCAAATACATTTCTGTTGGTGGCGGAGAATTTATTCTCTTAGCTTAACACCCTTCTCTGAGACGTACGAGCTCAGAGGTTATGTAGTTGAAATTTATCAGCGATATATCCCAATTTGGTAAAGTGGCATGCTGAGTGTTGCTGTGTGATGATCAATGTTTGATCATTTGTGATATGATCTTTTGTTTGATCATTTATCTTTGTGATCATAGGTTGATCATCTGTTGACCCAAAGCGTGGCTTTTTGAAAAAGCGTAGCTTTGTGGACGAGACTTCGTCGAGCCTCACAACCCGGTAATGGTCGAAACAGGAATCGTGCGGCAAGGTTTTCAGGGGTAGCTCCCCTAGGGTATGACCATTCCTTCTGGAAAAGGGTAGTATCATGGTATGGAGCCCAGATACTTACTCATGTGGATACACTTATTTATTATGTGTGATGTTGGTTTCGAGGCGCCTCGGTTAAAGGTCCCAAAGGACCGGGGGTGGCATATCTGAGGTTTCTTTTATCCCTTGGGAAAAGGGGTTGCCGGCCTTGTTTGGCAGAGAACGGTGTGGTTCTCGGAACGTCCCGCCAGAGGCGTTTCTTTCGTGGAATAGGAAGTTCCTTAGCCTGACCATTTGTTGGAAATCCATCTTCCAAATACGAACCTTGTACGGTATTAGTTGTATTACCTGCCATGGAATGTGGTGGTAACCTGCTATTGAACATGGTAGCTATAGTAGGCATAAGTGCGAAATGTCTATGCTGGCTAAGATTTATATTCTACTTTCGAAATTGTTTTCTGCACTATGCACTAGTAATAATATCAAATGATTTGATTTTGCGTAGTAAGCATCTTTGACTATCATAAGAAGAAATCTCCTCCAATTCTGCGTTTGCATTGTGTGTGTGGTGGGAGGTCTTATGGTAGTTTCATTTTCCAAAAGCATTGCGAATTGACTTTAAAATTATTTGCTATTTGTTTTAAAGATAAACTGTTTTGTTGCTCACACCAGTCCCATGACTGATCCGGAGTTTATTGTTCCTTTCCTAAACTCTGGGTGCTCATAATTTCCTACACGAGCAGTCTAGAGTTGGGGTTTTCAGATATTCAGGTTTAGTAGATTTTCTGGAGTTGGTTCAGTCTTTGGATCAGACTGCACTTGCTTATCTTTGTGCCTCGTTATTGGGAGTTCGAGCTATTTCTGGATCGTGCTTTAGAGATGAAGATTATCCGCTGCTGATGTTATCTATTTTTCTTTCCGCTGCAATTTATTGTATCATATCTCTGATGTATATAGATATTCATGGTATCATCTTTGTATCTGGATATTGTATCAGATGTTGTATATCTATATTCTTTTTATTCCGCTGTGATATTTACTTAACTGTGTTATAAGCTCCGGCGACTCGGATTTGAACGCTCGAATCTACGACATTCGAGTACGATGTAAAGTATGGATGTCGATTTTCGAACGCGAAAATCTGGGACGTTACATTTGGTATCAGAGCTAAGGTTGAACTTTAGCTCAGGAGTATAACACGTTAAGTAGCTCATTAGAGATAGAGTGAAGTAAACTCTAGAATGAGTAATTCTCAGATATCCGTCTGAACGTCTCAGTAAATTCTCTTACTATCCACTGATAGTGAGTATGAGTACAAGAAGAGGACGAGATAGGGGAGGGGAATACGACTACAAATGTCAATACCCTGCAACAGTGGAAATAACTTTCTTATCAAGCTCCTTTGATTCGATTCCAAATTCTTTTGATTTCTTTGTATCAGCTACAAGAAGAAGTTTCGGTGCGGTGATGCCTTACGAATCGTTGTAGGAATTCTTACTTCGTATCTTCATCGATTTCTTATCAGCTTTTTAATTTAAACCTTAATGAATTTGAAATTGGAAATTTTAAATTTGTTAACGGTAAAAAGTGAACGCTAACACCCAGTGTGTGTAATAGAATCGTGAAAGCACCACCCGTTGGTACGGGAACAGAATATGAGCTGAGAATAGCAGAAAAGCAGTAAATGAACAACAGATTTATAGTGGTTCGGCCCGTAATTGAGCTTACATCCACTTTATAGTCTTTTATTGCTGATTTGATTACAATTCAATACAATATCCCTCTAAATACAATACAATTTGATCATGAAATCATTCTTGACTACTAGCTCGATCTTTAATGATGAAACTCGACGAATCCGCGTTGGATGTTAGGAGCTCTTCTCGAAGATCGTTGTAGTGTCTCGAATGCTTGGAGATCTTTGATTGCTGAATGAGAGGAGGCTTCGACAGCGTAACGGCGCTTGGAGAAATGAATGGCCAAAAGTCCCCCTTAAGTTGGAAGTGATGGGGTATTTATAGGAGCTGATCTGGACTTAGGAAATTTCTCTAAGTCTTTTAAGTCGTAGCCGACTTAGGGTAGGTCGGTGACGAGTTAAGGAACAGGGTTAGGTCGGTGACGAGTTAAGGAACAGGGTTAGGTCGGTGACGAGTTAAGGAATAGGGTTAGGTCGGTGACGAGTTAAGGGATGGTTGTCTTTGACAAGTATTAAGTCGTAGCCGACTTATCAAACCTTAACTCGTAAGGCCTTAACTCGCAGCCTTCAAGTCATAAACCCACTAAGTCGTAACTCGTTAGGTCGGAACCTTCTTAAGTCGGAGCATTTCATAACTCGGAATCTTCTTTAGGTCGTAACCTTTAGGTTGCAACATTACTAGGTCGCGGAGTCTTTAGGTCGCAAGCTTCCTTAGGTCGCGACTTCCCTTAGGTCGTGACATTCCTGTAGCCTTAGGTCGCTGGACAAGTTAAGTCGTTGAGTCCTAGGTCGTAGACATCTTAGGTCGCAGACTCCTTAACTCGCAGGTACTTTAACTCGTACATTGTTAGGTCGTAAGGTCCTCTTGAGTCGTAAACCTGATGAGTCGTAAGCCTGATGAGTCGTACAGACCTGATGAGTCGTCAGTTCTCATGAGTCGTATATCCATGACTCGTTGAATCTGATGAGTCGTAGCACGCTAAGTCGTAAGTCGTTAAACTTCTTAACTCGTAGGTCGTTGAGTCGGACCATTCCTTAGGTCGGAGCCTGTTGAGTCGTAGGTCATCTAACTCTTAACTCGTAAAGTCTTGCACTCCCTTAACTCGTTAACTCTTGAGTCGCGTACTTCTTAAGTCGTGGAGAATTAAGGGTTAACATTTGCCCCTCGAAATACACGCCTAAGTCGTAGGTCGTGTGTTTCGACTTATCTTAACTCGTGTGGGCCGATTCCAATTCCTTCAACCTGGGGTATAAAATGCTTAGGTCGTTCCTCTTTTCTCCGTCTTCCTATTACTCGTTCTTTAAGCCGTATCTGCCATTAACGCAATTTCAAGCTTCCAAAGGCGATTTCGACCTGATCTATTTCCAGCCATTCCCATTTACACCGCGTAAGCATCTTTTCCCTTTTCCCAATCGCCGATCATTGCCGTCGACCTTCATCCATGATTTTTCCCTTTGGGCCTTGCGAATACTGTTATACAGGATATCCATGAACTTAAGGTGGCTCGGCATGACTTGCAACGATTTGCGATTTTCGGTGATTTAGAAATAGGGTTGATGGAGAGGCTAACTGGTTAATGGATTAACGGGTTGGAAAGTTAACGGGTTAGGAGGTAAATGGGTTAGGAATTGGATGGATAGATGGTTAACGAGTTAAGGATTTAGCGAGTCAGGAGTTGGATTGGTAATTTCGCGTGATCCAGCAGTTTTGATGTTATGACTTACGACTTACGACTTGAAGTCTCTTTTTATTCCTCACGACTTACGACTTAGAGAATAGTTGACCCTAGGTCGCAGGAGCCATTTGAGTCGTTCGTGACTTAGCACTTGTTCAGATTTTGCTTGAATGTGCGGTACGATTGGAGAGTTACGACTCAACTTGATTCATGGCATATCTTGTAGACCGTGAACGAGTTAGGACTTAGGAAAATCTGCCCTAAGTTAAGTCGTGACCGAGTTAGAACTTGAGCAAATTTTCCCACTGCCTTGAATGCTAAGACTTGAGTTGTTTGAACTTTGGACTCTTGAATTTTGTTGCACTCTTTTATAGATTGTCAATAATTCTAACTGCCTGTTATAACATTTACAAAAAACTGGGACGAATATACTGCCACCGACTGCCCATATCGGATGACAGATTAGTTGATAAAGATTAAATGAACTGTATGAGAGAAATGCTACACAATAACCAATTCAAATGAAGTATTAAAGCAGAATCGTAATGATTAACTAGAACTGATTTGTCTGCATTAACACTGCACTTGAGTATTAACAAGTTTTGAAATCTCGTAATCGACTGATTGTCAGTTAGTTTAATTCCAGTTATACTTGCTTTTTCTTATTTTCATTAGTTTTGCACAGCACTTTACACTTTTAGGAAACGTGCACCTTCACTTTTGAACATTCGGCTGATTGTGTAGAATGACATCCCATCAAGAAGATTTGGAATCAGCTGGAGAAGCTTTTCCAATCGCTACTCCGTTGAATGATCCCCCAGAAAGGACTCCTACCACCCTGAGTCATAAAGTCTTCCGCCAACTATGCACCCAGTTTGGCATCGCTGAATCTGACGCTTTGCTTCCTGGAGTAAATGACACTGCTGATAGGCCACCGCACGGCTTCATCGCGGTGAACCGCCAAATGTGCTTGAGTGGAGCGATTCCCCCGTTTAATGACTGTCTCCGAGAACTTCTTCTTCGATTATCTATCTCCCCTTTTCAACTTCATCCTAATGGCTACGCCATCCTGCTGGGACTGTGTGTGCTTTTTAGGAGAACGCTGGACCGTTTCCCCAGTTTTGGAGAAATTTGCTTTCTATGCTCATTCACAAGGATCAAGGACCATCCCTCTATCACAGTTGTAAGGAGTGCCAGGAATCGCAAACTGATTATTGGTCTTCCTGAAAGCGTTCCTGGGTTTCTGAGCCAGTTTTTCTTTGTTCGTTGTCCCCCGGGATTTTACGCCATTTGGAGAGTGGGAAGTACGATTATCTACCTTTTCCCTGTGCTTTTTCTAAATTCTTTGAAGTTCAAATTGTCAAGTGTTAACTTCTTTTTCTACTGTTTCAGCACTCCCTTCCCCCTCTAGGGAATCTCGTCACAAGACTACCTTTGAGAGGCTTATGGCCGTGCCGGTTGAGGAGAGGAGCGTTCAATTTCTATTGAGAGATGAGTTCCTTCACGAATTCGGACTCTTACATCCTTCCCGTTCCACTCAGCCACATGAAGTCCCTGATTCTTCGGCTGAGGAGTCAGATGCCCCTGCTTCTGCTAAAGAACCTTCACCGAAAGAATTTACCGTTGAGACTTCATTGGTGAAGTGTTCTACTCTTACCGACATTGCGGGGTCGTCCAGTAAGTTAGCACTTGCCCCGGTTATTGAAGAGGAGGAAAATCTTCATACTCTTGAAAAGACGGCTGAGGTGGAAGTTGAAAAGGATAATTCTCCCATGCACCATGGCGATGATACTTTCGACAGCCTGAGCGACATCATGATAACCTCTCAGGAGCTCTTTAAAGATGATGTTTCTAAAGTGGTTCCTCCTGTTATCGAAGCAACTTCTTTCTTGCAACAAACCACAATGCCTTCCACACAACTTACTACCATTTCTACACCCAAAAGTGGTTTGTAGTCTGACGCGCGTAGTTTGCACATCACACACACTTAGAACCTTGGCACTTTTTATGCACTTAGCTTCTTCAATTTGAGGATTTCTAAAACTGGTCTTTTTCTTCAATTTCAGGTTCTCTGATGGGGCGAAGCGGCTCTTACTACAACAAATTCCAGCGTTACGGAAGCCGTGAGGCTTATGACTTTAGGAGTTATATTAGTGCCGTGAAAGAAACTGATGAGGAGAGAGCTGCTCGAAAGGCTCATGAGAGGCGAGCTCATGAAGAGCGTCGCCGGAGAGAAGATGAGGAATACTACGGGAGAAGGGACGAGCAACATGACTCTTCTCGCAGAAGCGACGATCCTTATAAAAGGAAATCTTATGACGATAAGGGGAAGAGTCACACTTCTGATGATTCCAGTAAACGTGCTAGACTTGGTGAGAAAGACACATCTAACATCTCGGAAAAGACAACCGCTTCTGTTCCTCCTAATACATCTTCCGGTTCTCCTGCCCTTAAGGAATCTGACATCCAGACCATCATTAATAGGCCACAGTACCAAGCTGGAGATGGTCCTCCCACACTCCAGAGCCGATTTCCGAATTGGTGTCTGAAAGGAGTGCGTTTTGATTTGGACTTGGTCCCCATTGATAAGCAGGCGATGCTGAAAAATGTCGATGCTGTAAAGCTTGACATCGAAAGAATGTCTGGGTGGCAGAAGCTGGTTGATGAACTTCAAAGGGTCAACCATCTGAACCTTGAAGCGATGATGACTATGGAAAATGATAAAACAGAGTGGGACAAATGGCGTAAGCAGCATGACGCGGAGATGAAAAGCATTAGCGATGGTTATGGGAAGCTCGAAGCTGAAGTTGAAAAACTTAAAAATGAGCTTGCTACTTCCTCCACTTCTTATTCTCAGAAAGAAGAAATGCTTCAAAAACAAGTTCGAGACGCCCATGCTGCTCAGCGGAATACTGAAGTCAAACTTGAAGCAGAACAGCATGTTGTTAGAAAATATCGTGATGACGCTGCTCGTCTTCAGGAGAAACTCAGCTCTCGAGACTTAGAAATTGCTAGGCTACAATCCCAGTTACTGAAGGCTGAAAGAGAACGTGATGAAGTTCTTTCTGGTAAAGCTGCAGCCGAAGAATCCTATAAGGCGACCATAGCCACCGTTGACGCGACTCTGTTCGACTTTTATATGCATTGTGTCCTGGGGCGTGGGAGCCTTTCATTTTTGGGTCCAGAGTATGAAGTCACCTTAGCGGAGGTATGGGAGGCAATCATTGACTTATTTGGTGGTGCCGGATACTCTGAAACAGATCTTCAAGCTACCTACTTAAGTGAGAGCGATCGCGCTGCCCTTGCCAAAGGAAAAGAGCAGCTCATCCGAGTGCGGGCCGAAGCGACGGGAGAGAAGCTTCCTGAGAAAGAAACACCCCCTATTGCTCCTGCTTATACTTCGGTTTTAGCTCATGCGGATATTGTTGGCTCTAGTTCTCATTCCACGCCTCCCGCTAAGGTTGACACAGAAACTGTAACCACCCCTACAGAGGAAGAGGCAATGAAAGACTTCCAAGCTCGGGAATTTGAGATTGATCTTGCTAAACCGGCTTCTCCAGGTAACTTTGACGATTCACGGTCTTCTTTTTTCTCGGAGAATACTGATTTTGATATCTTTTATTATGCAGCAGACACCCCAGAAACTGCCCCAACTCTTCCTTCTTCAGCTGCCGTTCCTCCTCCTTCTCAAATTATACCTCTTCCAGCTTCCCAGCCTGGTTCACAGGAAGAACCAATAGCGGCCCTTGAAGGTTTAGATGAACCATCTGCTTCCGAAGAACAGAAGGCAGAAGGTCTGGAAGATAGCGAGAATACCCCGGAGCAGTCTTTCGATTATGACACAAAGCTTTCTACATTTCTTGCTCCGGGGAGTGAGTCTTCTTCCAAGAAGAAGGGGAAGCGTGTGGTTTCAAAGAAAGGAAAGAAGAGTTCTACTGCTGCTGGAGATGAGGCAGAGATTGATCCGGCTGAGTCTCTTTCTCCTTCTTCTCCGACGCGGCCTACGAAACTAATTACCAGGCCGGGTAAAAGTTCCAAGGGTGGGAAGAAGGGGAAATGAGTTTGATTTTGCATTTTCTGCTTTTTGTATTAACCGGGGATTGTGCGGATTCCGGTCTCCGCTTCTTTTTGTAACCTGTACAATGTAAAAATTCTCATAGTGTTGAAATAAAATAGATATTTTTCTTGTACAAATCCTTGTGTATGTAGGAATACATCTGTTTTTCATTTGAAGTGTAGAGTAAACGATTCTTTTCATTTGTACAAATTTTTTGTCTGTGTTTCAAGAACGCATTTACTCCACATCTTTATTACATGATATTGCAATGAACTTGTGGTATGTTGCTTGTATACTACTTTTATTAATGTAACTGAGTTGTACAATGTTGCCCCCATACCACAAGTATATTGTAATATCTCTTGATTTCACAAGACCGATACTCTTATTTTAGAGAATAACTTTCCACTTTTTCAGGGAAGAATTGTTCTGCTTTTAATAGAGTATATCTTGTCTTTGGAGGAATCTTTATTTTCTTTTTCCTCCTGAAGAACACTTCGACTTCTGGGAATGATCACTTTTATTTGTTTGAAAATGAATTTTCCTGCACAGTGAAATGAACTTCTGAAGAAGGTTTTGATTTTTGTGCCCCAGTAAAGGGTTTATTTTTGGTACTTCAAGCAAGGTGGAGTACGCCTCTGAAGAGGTCTTTTGGTCTCCGAAGAGAAGCGATTTTGGTCTCCAAAGAGAAGCAGTTTTGGTCTCCGAAGAGAAGCAGTTTTGGTCTCCGAAGAGAAGCAGTTTTTGGCATTTCATCTCTGGTGAAGTGGGTCTCCGAAGAGAAGCATTTTGCACTTCTACACGGGTGAAATGTGCCTCCGAAAAGGGCTTTTTAGCATTTCATCACTGGTGAAGTGGGTCTCCGAAGAGAAGCATTTTGCACTTCTACACGGGTGAAATGTGCCTCCGAAAAGGGCTTGTGCCTCCGAAGAGGGCTTGTGCCTCCGAAGAGGGCTTGTGATTGCCTGGAAGTTACTTTCTCATGGTCGGAGGGGTCCACGGGACAAGCGTAAGTTGTTCAATTGGATGTTTGTTTGTACAAACGATCGCAATCGATTAACAAGGTGCCCCTTTTTGGTAGTCCCACCGATCTTTTTGATTGAGGAAAGCTCTCCATTTATTGGCGTGCCTCGTTAGAGGGCTTTGTTGATCCTTGGGAAGGAGCATCAGTTGGTTGGTGTGCCAGGAAGGTTGCGTCTTAGGGGCAAGTAGATCCATGGGATGGACACAAGCTGCCTGATCGGATGCATCACAATCAGCCAGCGAGGGTCTTATTCCTTCTGCTTGGGAAGTTATCCTTTTAGTGGATCTACCTGTTTTCCTGTTGAGAGGCATACCTTCCTTTGGCTGCTTCCATGTTTGCCTGCTCATGTTGTATCATCATCCACCAATCTGCGATCCTTTATCATCGTTTCCAAGCGCATTTTTCTTTCTCTTGCAAGTAAATTGCTTTATTCGAAGAAGTAGACTTCACTGTTGAATGACTCCACAGAGTAAACGCAAGTTATTTGGTTGGATGCCTTTTTTACATCAGCGATCACAACCAGTTAACGAGGGCTTGACCTAGTGGAGCCGTCAACTTTTTATGTGAAGTTCCTCTTGTATGGGATTTGAGTTTGAAATTTTTGTTGCTTGAAATCTGCTAAACGATTTGTAAGGCTCGCTTAGCTTTGCGATGGGTGAGCTTTGCTTTAATGACCTGCAGTATTAGATCGATATTTTAGCAATACATTTAGAGTATTTACACATCGAAATATAACAGGCATTTTATAATAGAAAACACAATGCATAGTTTTTTCATTATTGAGTCACGCTGATTTCTCAGCGGTTTACAATGCTGAAAATACACATCCATCATTATCTTTACAAATTCAAGCAATGCAGTTAAGTAAAATGAATGCTAGTTATTGTTGTTCCAGAATCTCCAAGCTGGATTTCCATTTGTGCTTGATTCATAGCTTTTGGATTTTTCATGTCAGAGAAAGCGAGAGATGCCCCAGTTGCAGTTTTGTGAGTGATTAGTAGTCATCCCAACTTCTGCTTGCTGGGTATGGTCCCCCTGTGATAGCATTAATGACAAGCTTTTCTGAATTTTGCACTGCAGTGTTGCTGAGAGAATCGGATTGATGGGTAGGACGTTGTTGACCCCGAGCGGATGGGGTTGGATCGACTCCGGTTCTTTTAACGTATTGTTGGAGTTTACCCTGCTCTAGCAATTCTTCAATCACCTTCTTTAATTCGCGACACTGGTCAGTGTCATGGCCAGGTTGATTGTGAAATTGGCAGAACTTTCCATTACGCTTTGCCCCTCTCGTCATCTCAGGCGGCTTAGGGTACCTGACAGCGTCCTTTGTTGCAAAAAAGATATTTCTTGGTGTATCAGTTAAAGGAGTAAAGTCTGAAGGATTAAAGCGGCGAGGTTTCTTTTCATTTCCCTGGCTTTTTCCTCCTTCATTCTCCCTTTTCTGACTTTCAGATTCTCTTTTCTTAGGTGCGACATTGTCATTGTTAGTCTGGGCGGTAACCACTTTCGATGTTGCAGAAAGGCTTTCAAGGCGAATGAACTCATCGGCCTTTTTATAAAATTTATCAAGTGAGTTTGGTTCTTTCATCTTTAACCATATCCCAAATTCACTCGATTTATCAATGGCTCTCATCAAATAAGTCAGGATCATGCGTGGTTCCGCATTTTCTACCTCGGCCAAAGCTATATTGAAACGACTCAAGAAAGATTTGATTGATTCTCCGGGCGCTTGTTCAAGGTTGGACAATGACATTATATCCTTAGCTTTTGAAGCATACAATCTGAACTGTTCTTTAAACTTTTGCGTTAAGTCGGAGAATTTATCTACAGACCGAACTGGAAGCTTTGTGAACCAAAGTAAAGCCACACCTTCTAGGTATACCGGAAAGTATCGACACTTGATCTCGTCTGATGCTCTTGCACCAGTCATATGCCAATCGTACTTGTAGAGGAAATGATTAGGGTCACTGGTTCCCCTATAAGCTTGGATAGTAGGAGGTGCAAATTTCCTTGGAAACTCCGCTCTTAGGATCCTTTCAGTAAACGGAGTTCTGCTTGGCGCAAATCCCCAGTCAGCCTCATCTTCTTCCCTTTGCATGCTCTCTTTCATGATGCGGCCAACCATTTCAGACAGGTACTCTTTATTGTTCAAAGACACCTCCGGGCAAGTATTAGTTCTTCCCTCGGAATTTTGCCCGGGCATCTGCTCATGACAAGTTGGTTGCGGCATAGAACCATCAGTTTGGAAAGGTGGCATTTCAGGAAGAGTAGTTCGACGGTTTTCTGGTTGACGATTTGCCCCGAGCAGAGCAGTTAATCTATCCATCATCAAAGCGTTTTGAGTTTCAATTTGTTGGTATAATCCAGAAACTGCGTCATCCAATTCAGCCCTGGTGACCCCAACGGTTGGAGTTGCTTGGTCTGTTATTGGGGAAGCGGAAGTTCCTTCGTGAGCGTTTCCGGATCTGATAGGTCTGCCTCTTCTTCCAGGAGCCATTATTTCAGATCTGGTTTTTAAAGAGAGGTTCTTTTTATGAATCTTTGCGAAGCAACGGTGGATGATCGCCTGAGTTGGTTTCTCAGTGAAAGCACCAAAATGTTAACGGTAAAAAGTGAACGCTAACACCCAGTGTGTGTAATAGAATCGTGAAAGCACCACCCGTTGGTACGGGAACAGAATATGAGCTGAGAATAGCAGAAAAGCAGTAAATGAACAACAGATTTATAGTGGTTCGGCCCGTAATTGAGCTTACATCCACTTTATAGTCTTTTATTGCTGATTTGATTACAATTCAATACAATATCCCTCTAAATACAATACAATTTGATCATGAAATCATTCTTGACTACTAGCTCGATCTTTAATGATGAAACTCGACGAATCCGCGTTGGATGTTAGGAGCTCTTCTCGAAGATCGTTGTAGTGTCTCGAATGCTTGGAGATCTTTGATTGCTGAATGAGAGGAGGCTTCGACAGCGTAACGGCGCTTGGAGAAATGAATGGCCAAAAGTCCCCCTTAAGTTGGAAGTGATGGGGTATTTATAGGAGCTGATCTGGACTTAGGAAATTTCTCTAAGTCTTTTAAGTCGTAGCCGACTTAGGGTAGGTCGGTGACGAGTTAAGGAACAGGGTTAGGTCGGTGACGAGTTAAGGAACAGGGTTAGGTCGGTGACGAGTTAAGGAATAGGGTTAGGTCGGTGACGAGTTAAGGGATGGTTGTCTTTGACAAGTATTAAGTCGTAGCCGACTTATCAAACCTTAACTCGTAAGGCCTTAACTCGCAGCCTTCAAGTCATAAACCCACTAAGTCGTAACTCGTTAGGTCGGAACCTTCTTAAGTCGGAGCATTTCATAACTCGGAATCTTCTTTAGGTCGTAACCTTTAGGTTGCAACATTACTAGGTCGCGGAGTCTTTAGGTCGCAAGCTTCCTTAGGTCGCGACTTCCCTTAGGTCGTGACATTCCTGTAGCCTTAGGTCGCTGGACAAGTTAAGTCGTTGAGTCCTAGGTCGTAGACATCTTAGGTCGCAGACTCCTTAACTCGCAGGTACTTTAACTCGTACATTGTTAGGTCGTAAGGTCCTCTTGAGTCGTAAACCTGATGAGTCGTAAGCCTGATGAGTCGTACAGACCTGATGAGTCGTCAGTTCTCATGAGTCGTATATCCATGACTCGTTGAATCTGATGAGTCGTAGCACGCTAAGTCGTAAGTCGTTAAACTTCTTAACTCGTAGGTCGTTGAGTCGGACCATTCCTTAGGTCGGAGCCTGTTGAGTCGTAGGTCATCTAACTCTTAACTCGTAAAGTCTTGCACTCCCTTAACTCGTTAACTCTTGAGTCGCGTACTTCTTAAGTCGTGGAGAATTAAGGGTTAACAAAATTAAAGTTAAATTGATTAATAGAATATGAAGGCTAAATTGAATTGAATCGATAAAACGATTTCGTTTGAAACCAAATTTGAAATTCTATTGAAATTTCTGTGAATACCAAAGTCCGAAGAGGGACAAATTGGTACGTATTCTGTGATATTCCGACTTGAATTCGGAATCCGTATCTTGTGTTCGAGTAATTATAGGAGATTGAATCTGTCTATCTCCGTGTTGTTTCGTGCCTGCGAATTTTGAGGACGAAATTCTTTTAAGGGGGGAAATTTGTAACGACCCTGGAATTTAAATTTATTTAAATTAATAATTTGTTGAATTTTTGAATTAAAATTTGTAAAATTTATTATCAAAGAAAGCGAGTTTCCTCGATCTAAAATAAATTTGATATAAATCATTTAAATTTAAATATTGTATATATATGTGAATATATATGTATATATGATATATGAAGTAAATCGTAATAAATCAATACAAAACAATACAAATAAAATGAATACATTACAACAACATATTAATAAATTTTGTAAAATAGAAAGTAATTAAACAAACAAAAATAATAAAGGAAACAAATAAACATATATATGAACAGTTGTCAAAGAATGAAACAAGTAGGTACTCATTTAAATATATACAAAGTGTACAAGGCAATTAATATGACACCACAACAAGATCATACCAGCCACCACCGAGATCTTGTTGCATAAAACAACTAAAAATATAGGTACATACAACATCTCAGCCCATAATGCATAGATGTTCGGCCATGCTTGTTGTACAAAATAAAATAAACAAAAGAAAGCAAATCTCTACCTATAGTACAAATAATATATACCCTGTCACTCTCTTTTTATATATCAAACATCTTCAGTTGTTCATTCGAGACTAAGTAAAACCATAAACAACTTCAACCTGAAAACAACAACAACCAGAAAATCAAAACAAAAGCACAAGATCAAATTCAGTGTTTCCAGTTCAACAAATGTTCAAGCCTGTCTCTCTGTTCTTCTTTCCATGTGAGTAACACTTTTGAATAGATTATGTTTTAATATAGTTGCATGTGGATATCTAAAATGATATGTTTATATGAACATTTTTATATGCATTGTTCTGTGAAACTTGGTAAGATCTGATGCATGTATGTTGATATATTGGAATATTCCTCTGTTTAGATTTCAAGTTCATGCTTTACAAAAAAAAAATTCATTACTGCATGATCTATGGGTTGTTAGGACTTAGGACCTAAACAAGATATGTTTGTGTGATCATAAAGTAAAATTTTAAATTTGTATTTAACTTAAACAAAGTAGAACTGCTCTATAAAAACCCCTTAAGAACAGTTGATGATTAGTATGAGTGAAATTTCAATCATCCTAAATTATTAATTCAGGTTTATATCTTGAATTATTATCTGAAATTAGGATTTTTAAAAGTAAAATCACATTTTTTAGTTAAGAATTCTAGGTGCAGTTTCTAGATGAACCAAGTATGCTTTTTAATCGATTTCTGATGATCAAACAAATTTTTGATGTTGAATTCTTGTTTAAAGCTAGTTTGTTGATCAACGTTCTCAGTAAAATTGTTATAAAAAATTTCTATTGCAAGAGATGATTGAACGAGGCGCAATTAGGGTTTTAACCCAGTTTTTTGGTCATGGTCGTTTGAGGGGTTGCCGTGTCTTCCCCATAGCATCGTAGGCCACCGGTCCTAGGGGAAAATGTTCGTGGGTCGTAGGGGCAACATTGGTTGAATTGGCGTGGTTGACAGTGGGCGAGGTCATCGGAAAAAGGGGAGAGATGGTCGGAGAGTTGTTGTTATTTGGAGCTCGAACTGTCGTTTTTCGTTCGCGAGTCTTATCAAGGTTTTGGGGTGCTCGAATGGCATGTGGGGATGGTCGGCGACTTGTATGTGGTGTTGCCGGAGGTAGGATCGTCGTTGACGATCTGTACACGTGCACGACAATGTAGTGGTGTCAGGATGTCAACTGTAAGTAACTCGAGTTGGTACTCGAGAAAAGGAAGGCGCTACTTCGGGATGGAACTCGAGTGTGTGAGTGGGTAACTTGATCTCGACGATTTGAGTTTGACTTTAACTGAAAAAGAAAAGAAGAAAGCACGAGAGAAAGAGGAGTACTCGGGGAAGTTGTGGGAGGGCTCGAATGTTTACTCGAGACAACAGGGGGATTTCTCGGGTTTGTTGTGTGCCAGTTTTGTAGGCCTGGCAGTTTTAAGTTTACAGTTTAAAAGCAGGGTTTTAAAAACAAAGTAAAACCAAAATGTAAGAGATGGATTCAATTTTACTTTGTCTCCTAGTTTAAAATAAAAACAAGTTTTATAAAAATAAAATATTTTAACAACTTTTAAAGGTTTAAAGTAGATTTTAAATTGTGATTTAAATCTTGCTAAGTTGAATTTTGTATTTATTTGAATCTAGTATTTGAAATGAGAATTTGATCATTTATAAGAAAATGTTTTATCCTTAAATAAATGAAAATTAAGGATTTGAAATTATTAAGTAAATGGTTAATTAACTAATTTGATTAATTAATGATTGGATTAATTAATTTAGTAATTAAAAGTTAAATTAGTTAATTAAGGTTTAAGATAATTAATTGGTAATAAATGGATAATTAAGAATCATTAATTAAATAATTAGTGATTAAATATATGATTTTAAAGGTTAATTAAATGATAATTAACAATAAGTAAATTGAGTTTAATTACTTAAGAATAGTAATTAAATAATTATGAATAGTAAATGAGGATCATTTACTTGAAATCTATTTGATAATAAATGCGAAAAGAATTATTCATAGAAATTTAATCTGACTTAATTAATCAGATAATTAAATTGATCCTACTTATGGATGTTTGATTGTATTGAATGTTTTGAATTGTTGATATTCCCTGATCTGTGATGCTTTGTGATATATTCTGATTTGTGTGTAATCTTTACTGCAGTTTATTTATCTGAAATTTATATATATCTATGATCTGTGAATAAAAGATAAGCGATATAGTTTATATCGTTTATCAACTATAATTCTGTATTTTGATCTGCGATGATTGATTTATGTCGCACTATTGTGTGTGAAACCCCTGGACTACACTTTTACACACACAAATATGGATTTCACGTGGAAATCGGTTAAGTCACAGATAATTTAAATTTGATGTTTTTGAAATTGAAATTTTAATTTCAATTGATTTTGAAATTGGAAATTTGGGTTTAAAGTGAAAAGCTTTTGAAATGGAATTTCAAAGATAAAAGTTATTTTGAATAACTTAATCGAGTTCTGAAAATTTAAATAATTTGATTTAAATTTGAATTCAAGTTTGAAATTGAATCCTATGATTTGGAACTAGGGATTAAAGAATGTTATAAATGTGTTTATATGAAATTAAACCATTTTAAAAGTATAATTGAGAATTTGGATTTAACCCAAGGATTTCCACTCGTATGAATGAATGGGATTTTCTGAAATGAAACTGTTTGTTTTCAAATGATAAAAGCTTTCAGATAAGAAATGAAATTCCAGTTTAATTAAAGGAATTTCAAGATTGAATTGAAAATGTTTTTCCAAGTTATGAATGAATTGTTTTTGAAAGCTATGAATTGAATTTGTTTATTTTTAACAGATTTAAAATGATGATTTATTTAAACCATTCGAAATGAAATTGTTTTGAAAGCTATAAGTTAAATCTTTGATTTAAAGATTTAACGAGTTAATCCAATTGAAACGGAAATTGTTTTGCAATCTGTGAATGGATTTTTGTGAAACTGGGTGAACTTTGTGAAATGAATCTTTTTGTTTAAAAGATTGAAATGGTAATCCATTTAAACCATTTAAAAAGAAGTTGAATTATTAAGTTGTGACTTAATTGAAATCCCAATATCCATATGTTTTTAAATATTGCGCTTACTATTCGGGTTAGCCGGGAAAGGACCTTTGGGTCGTATAACCCATTCCGAATAGTGATACGTCGTATATGGATGGCATTTGAAGACCGGTGATGAAGACCGGATATTTTCGAAAATGAAAGGACAACCTGTCGAATGTCTTTGCACTGAGTTGCTCCGGTATAGAGATTTATATCACTCTTTTTGTGACGGGAAGTCCGGACGTGATTGGAAATTATTCGGATTTGCAAGGGCTTCGTGAGAAGTGCCTTCGGTTCTGTTCGATCCCGGAACAAACTTGTATGGATTGTATGTCTGACATTACACTTTGAGATATAAAGCCGATTTCTTTCAAATACATTTCTGTTGGTGGCGGAGAATTTATTCTCTTAGCTTAACACCCTTCTCTGAGACGTACGAGCTCAGAGGTTATGTAGTTGAAATTTATCAGCGATATATCCCAATTTGGTAAAGTGGCATGCTGAGTGTTGCTGTGTGATGATCAATGTTTGATCATTTGTGATATGATCTTTTGTTTGATCATTTATCTTTGTGATCATAGGTTGATCATCTGTTGACCCAAAGCGTGGCTTTTTGAAAAAGCGTAGCTTTGTGGACGAGACTTCGTCGAGCCTCACAACCCGGTAATGGTCGAAACAGGAATCGTGCGGCAAGGTTTTCAGGGGTAGCTCCCCTAGGGTATGACCATTCCTTCTGGAAAAGGGTAGTATCATGGTATGGAGCCCAGATACTTACTCATGTGGATACACTTATTTATTATGTGTGATGTTGGTTTCGAGGCGCCTCGGTTAAAGGTCCCAAAGGACCGGGGGTGGCATATCTGAGGTTTCTTTTATCCCTTGGGAAAAGGGGTTGCCGGCCTTGTTTGGCAGAGAACGGTGTGGTTCTCGGAACGTCCCGCCAGAGGCGTTTCTTTCGTGGAATAGGAAGTTCCTTAGCCTGACCATTTGTTGGAAATTCATCTTCCAAATACGAACCTTGTACGGTATTAGTTGTATTACCTGCCATGGAATGTGGTGGTAACCTGCTATTGAACATGGTAGCTATAGTAGGCATAAGTGCGAAATGTCTATGCTGGCTAAGATTTATATTCTACTTTCGAAATTGTTTTCTGCACTATGCACTAGTAATAATATCAAATGATTTGATTTTGCGTAGTAAGCATCTTTGACTATCATAAGAAGAAATCTCCTCCAATTCTGCGTTTGCATTGTGTGTGTGGTGGGAGGTCTTATGGTAGTTTCATTTTCCAAAAGCATTGCGAATTGACTTTAAAATTATTTGCTATTTGTTTTAAAGATAAACTGTTTTGTTGCTCACACCAGTCCCATGACTGATCCGGAGTTTATTGTTCCTTTCCTAAACTCTGGGTGCTCATAATTTCCTACACGAGCAGTCTAGAGTTGGGGTTTTCAGATATTCAGGTTTAGTAGATTTTCTGGAGTTGGTTCAGTCTTTGGATCGGACTGCACTTGCTTATCTTTGTGCCTCGTTATTGGGAGTTCGAGCAATTTCTGGATCGTGCTTTGGAGATGAAGATTATCCGCTGCTGATGTTATCTATTTTTCTTTCCGCTGCAATTTATTGTATCATATCTCTGATGTATATAGATATTCATTGTATCATCATTGTATCTGGATATTGTATCAGATGTTGTATATCTATATTCTTTTTATTCCGCTGTGATATTTACTTAACTGTGTTATAAGCTCCGGCGACTCGGATTTGAACGCTCGAATCTACGACATTCGAGTACGATGTAAAGTATGGATGTCGATTTTCGAACGCGAAAATCTGGGACGTTACATATCATTTCAACCCATAGTGAATTCTATACTAACAGGGAACTTGCAAAGTGATAACAGATATGATAATAATATAACAGGCATATATCATCAATATAAATAACAAATAATGGTTTCAGATGTCACATGTGAACAAATACAGATAATAGCATATATACAGCAATGTAAATAACTAACATCAGCATATTTCAATTTTTGTTTCAATTGAAATCAAATTTAATAATTATAAGAAAGTTAATGGTGAGTGATTGCTCACCTTTCGAGGCTAGATAGATTTGACAAAGAAATGAGCTACGAATTCCCAATCAACTCTAGATGGACACGATTTGACGAACAAAGCTGATAAATAGGAATAGATGAAATCAAATCAGACTGGATTGATGAAGATAATTGATATGAGTGAATTGATATAGATATAACATATAAAATTATATATATACAAAATCCTATTTTCAAATACCTATTAAATTAAATATATATACATGTGTTTCAAAAATCATTGTTTTAAATTAAAACACACACACACACACACACACATATATATACACTTAGTAGATATAACTATCATAAAATATATTGCCAATATATATATTAGATAAAAGATGTAAACTGCTGTAAACTGTAATTGTTAATATATATAATATATACTCTAGTTATGATTCACAAAGTCAAAACTTTTAAATTACATACTAATATATACTAAACACAAACCGATTTTATATAAACTTTACATATACTGTATATATATATATATATATATATATATGTATATATAACAACCCAGTGAGCCAAGGCTGAGAACTATACAAATGGAAAAATATATATAACTTAACAACTTTACACGTATATATATAAATAAAATCATACAGCATATATATAGGCCGCATATAGAACTTAAAACATAATAATATATATACCTTTATATTTTCCTTTGATACGCAACTCTATATATATAGATCCTATGGTTTATACTTCTTATAACAATATATATATATATATATTGTACAGTAATATATAAATTATATATAGAAGCAAATAAAACAATATGTATCACTATATGCATTTATAACAGACTAGAGATACATACTGATTATATGAAAGTGTATATATATATATAGGAGCAAAATTTAAAAGCACGAACATAAATATATAATACATAAGAGATGGCTTACGGCTGCTTCACGTGGAGGGTGCAAGAGAGGAAGGCGGGGTGCAGTTGCGTGCGACAATGGGAATGAGAGGGGGTGGCGGAGGAAAGCTCGGTCTAAGTAGATGATTGATGGAGAGGCTTCACTGGCCAAAACATGGCAGGTGGAAGAAAAGAGACGGAGGAGAGGTGAGCACGAGGTCTCGACCATGGTGGGTTGCGTCGTCATCTGGGTTGTGGCACGCGAGAGGGGAAGGAGTGAGTGTGATGCAGCGTGCCATCAGGTGATCAAAAAAAAAAATTTATGTGAAGATGGAAGATAGGAGAAAGAAGGTTACAAGAGTAGAAGAAGATGACTCGCTTATTCAAAATAAATTTTATAATAAATTCACAAAGTAACAGGCACCGAGATATTGAAAAGTTGAAAGCCAACTAAAGTGGACAACGAAGGGACAAGGCACAACAGCTGAATTCAAGAAATAATAAATGCAAATGACCATTTGCTTCACGGTGAACAAATGAAGGGACATGAAGTCAAAAGACTCAAAATGGATACCGCTATGGTTAACTATTACGCGGTTTCCGCAACGCATCAGTCACCGAAACACAGAAGTGAATATACCGCAGAGATCAGCATAACATGGCAATCAAAACGGTATATAGATGTCAGTGGTAGAATCATCCGATTAAAAGTCGATAATCGGTATCGAAAATGCTACAAATCTGCCAGAAATAAGATAAACGAAGCAACAACAGTCCAAATTTGACGAAACGAAATATGACGTCTCACTCAGAAGATGATTTACAAATTTGTTATGTAAAAATATTCAGGTTTGGAAAATATTTTATTATCATCAAATTTTTAACTGATTTTAAATTTAAATAAAATTTACACCATAAAATAAACTTCCATATTATCTGATGAAAATTTACCATTTTCTATGTTTAAATAGACGTATCCCAAATATTAAATTTTTATTTTAAAATTTTATTATTTAAAATTTCACAAAAATTCAGTTAATTACATTATAAAAATCAATAAAATTTCCGGGTCGTTACACTCTCCCCCACTCAAAACTTTTCATCCCCGAAAAGGAACAAGGTAGGAGAATAGAAACAACTAGAAGAAAATAGATTGAAAAACAAAATATAACAATTAATTTAAACCATATAGATTTAAATTTAAATTAATTTATACTCAACAATTTGGTTTAATCCATTTTATTAAATAGTCATTCAATTCAAATTTGTTAGTTCGAGCTGTCAATTCAAATTATATAACTTTCATTTAGTTTTTAAATTGATTTCCATTCACTTAGTAAAATATAAGATATATTTAAAAGATCCTCATAGCATTATGCAAAGATTTTTCAAAAGTCTAAAACAATGTTAGAAATTTATATCAAAACATTATAATAAGCTTTAAAATAAAGTTCCTTAAATCCAATAATTTATTAGACTCGTACTTTTTTCTAAAATAACTATAAACTCAATATTATTAAGTTGAACTAATAGTATACTTAAAATCTTACATTAAATTTCTAAATCAAAGTATAAAATTTCATATCTTCATAATTAATTTTACACATTTGTTTTTTTTAAAAATGAATATTCAAATCATGGAAAAATATTTATTATGGTTAAATACCAAATTTCAAACAGTAAATAAACCAATAAATTTACTATTAGTACTTCGAAATCAAGTAAATATTCCAAACTATACTTTCAAGAATAGAGATTCAAATTTTATTTGTCAAGTATATTACTATAAATAAACTTCGCAAATCAAATTTTTTCCCATTTATATAATATCTTTAAATTATACATTCAAAGAAACTTATACAAATTCTACTTGAAATATTCATTTGAAAGCTTCATTTTCAAATCAATTATCTTTAATACTTTAATACTTTTCAAAACTCATTTATAAAATTTCTTGCTTCATTTATAAATGTCATTTAAATTTTTAAATAACACCTTTATAAATATATGTTAACTATTTGAAAACAATTATTTACATCATTACTTATATTTACAAAGAAGCTATTGAAAACATTAAATCCAAAATTCATAAATTTAATAATTTTATCTCAAGATACTTTTCAAACATTATTAATAAATCAATAATCATTTACTTTAAATATGTTTTATTTAATTAATAACTTCTAAAATATTTACAACACTAATAATTTACTATTAAACCATGTAGTATATAAATAAACAATATTTAAACATTTTTAATTATTTAGAAAGAAATAAAAGATCGAAATATCCTTTATACAATACTTTATGAAAATACTTTTATAACTCGATGTCTTAACAGGTTTATCCTTGTTCTTGCAGACTCTGGTCGTACGTTGATCAGGCATAAGATTAGAAATCTCCAAGTACTTAGTAGACCTGTTTCAACACCCAATGAAAAATACTTAAAAACAAGTATGAGAAGTACCGCTCAAAATCTGATGTCAAACAATGATGATACAATAGCAGTGGCCCGCTGCTGATCCAGCATTTACGCAATGGACACAAAACTTTCCAGAAGATCATTCCACCTTCCGGATTCCAGAAAAATATCGTAGCCATTTCGTAAACAAGGGACCATCGACCCCTGCTGTAGTGGTAACTGCTGATTCAACGATTTACGCAATGGATGCACTTCCTTCCCGGAAGATCCATAAACAACAGATCCCAGGATCGAAAGCGCCTCCATTGGGTAAACTAAAGAACCATCTACCCTGAAAAAAAATCAAGGAACTCATGAGTTTAAGTCCGGACAACCATATCGGTTCGAATCCATTTCTGAATTCACCCAAGTATATTAGGGTTTATCGGTCGAATCCATTCCTGGATTCCCCAAGTCCATCTGGGTCGAAGCATATCATACTATACTTCTTCGCGGAGGGTACTTCCCCATACCTCTTACTTCAAAATATAATATACCATATATAGTACCCTTTCAAATCATAGCTTCAAATATCAAACTTATATAAATTCCATTATATATAAGATTTCATTTTAGACAAAGTACTTTCCAAAATCAATAATTTCGAATATATCAAATCATTCTTATATAAATTCCATTATATATAAGATTTTATCTCTTCAGATCGAATACCTTCCAAAATTAGCAGTTTCAAAGTCACTTGTACTTGTATAAATTCCATCTTATTCAAGAATCAAAAAATTTCCAAAATCAATTTCACTGTATGAAACGCCATACAAGATTAAAAATTAGAGGAGTCCTAATCGAAGAGAACTCAAATCACGAAAACAGACTCGGTAGGAAGATATGATAATTAAATTACAAACGAGGAAGATGGATAGCCTTATATTAATCCGCGGGTGACCTTAACCGGATCAACCATTACTTTGAGAATAAGATCGATGCAGAATTCTGAGGCAAATCGGCATTCGATCGCAAGAGATAGGATTCAGGCATAGCAAAAGATAGTAGCATCTAAACCAAGGATAAATAAATTTTCGGTGAATCAATGCCCGTTGTAAAGGAGTTTCACCCCTTTACAAATCATTCTAAAATTTGTGGGACCGCCGATTCATTATCGAAACCAACATGAGTGGAGTTATGAGATACTCAAAAATCAAAAGAACTCGAATAGGAAGAGAAAGATGGATTCCTGAACAAAAGGGGAGTTCCTGAATTCAAAGGAGATCCGAATCAAAGAGGAAGAGATTCAAGCTCGAACAAAAATGATTCCGTAGTTAAATTTACTTTATATGCTAAGTTTTGCCTAAAACAAGAGCTCTGATACCACATGTAACATCCCGCATAAAAGTGGGGTAACGCCCACCGTAGCATACACTGGTACCTGTGTTCTGTTTTTACGGCCAGCCTCTCGACTGCACCAACCCCGCAGGGACATGTAGGAGTAAGAGTCAACCGTTCGCTACCAAACCAAGAAGCGAGAATCCCCTATCATGCTGCACCCTCCAAGTACATAAGCAGACACACATGTCAGACTTGAATTGCTCAAAATATCATATTGTTAATTTATATTTGGCAAAACTCATCATATACAGTAAATAAACAAATCACAGAATCACTGACGCAGAGTAATAAACAATAAGCAGTGGAAATAAAATAATAGTAGTTCATGAAGCTACTATATATATATAACAGAGTTAAACAAGATACAACAGAAGTCTCGAATACATAGAAGTCTCGGTACAGTAGTCGAATAACAAAATCTGAATACATCACTGGAGTCAACTGAATAATAGGAAGCTGAATAGATATAGTTGGATCTCCAAGCGAAGCTCCAACTCCTAACGTGAGTCTCAAACACTATGCCACTCAGTTTGACCCGAGCGTAAAGTAAACACAAAACACTCGAGTCAGGATTAACATTCTTATACCAAAAAATCCAACTCAAGTGAAATATCAACAGAAAGACAAGTAACTTAAAGGATGTTTGGGATACCCATCCTCCAAGGATCCGTGGAACTATCTCCTATGCAGTAATATACGCTAATAACAACCAAACGTCATTATAACACCGTGGTCATTTCAAATTAATTTATACTTTAAAACCAAAATATCATATCCATTTCAAAACCATATCAATACGATATCATTTCTCACTTAAAATAATATTCATTCCAAAAATCATAGCACCTCAGAGTTATTATAACACTTTCGAAATTATAAAGCATAGAAATTATAACACTTTGGAAATCATAATACTTGGTAACATAATGCCTTGAAATTCATAACCTTGAAATCATAACTTTCTACTTGAACAGTTTAGATATTAATGATAGTATATATAATAAAATAGTTTATAAAGTAAAATAGTTTATATAAAATAGTTAGTTAATTAAAATTGTTTATATTAAAATAGTTTATATTAAAATGATTTATATGAAAATAATTTATAAAGTAAAATATATAAATAGTTTGAAATATAGTATAAAGGGGTTTTTAGGCTCAAGGAAAAAGTTGAAAAAAAATTTAGTCTCAGGGACAACAAGTTTGTTTTTCAGGCTGAAGGACACTTTCTAGTGAAAATCAAAAAATGATAGTTGTAACTATCATTTTCTGTTTCCACTAAAAAGTGTCCTTCAGACTAAAAGGCAAGCTTATTGTCCCCGAAACTAAATTTTTTTGCAACTTCTTCCTTGTGCCCATTTTCCTGTAGTTTAAAAATACTTTATATAATAAAATAGATTCCTCAAATTTCACAAATCAATTCTAAATTAACTAGAATTCCAAAATTCAAAGTTAATCAAATCTCAATTCATCAAGTGCAATTCAACTTAGTTTTTAAATAAACCGTTTCAAATTATATCGATTTCAAATTTGGATTTGGACCACAAAATAAAACATTTCAATTTCAATATATTTCAAAGCTTTAAATATTCCACATTTTCAAAACTAAATTTGATAATTTCATATATATCTTAATTCAATTTACTATTATTTAGTTTTGAAATATTTACTTAATAAATCCAATATCATTTAAATAAAACTTCACATTTCAATTAACTGAATATTCCTTTAGTTTATTTAAACTTGATATATTCATTTAAATCACCTTAAACCAAAATCAAGTTATAAATCATATCCTTTAAAATCTCAAATTCAATAAGTTTCAAATCAATTTAATCACATTCTTAATTAGATACAATTTCAAATAAATACTTATACATATTATAAATTCATTAAATCAAACTTGTTTATTAAACCTATTTTATATTATAACTAATTTATCAATATTTACTAAAACCATATATTTCTTTCCAAAACCATAGAAATCTTTTCAAAAATTTATATATAGACCACGATGTCTATATAAAAGTTTCTATCCTATGGTCAAGTGATACAGATATTTATCATTTCAATCCGCAATTTAAATATATATACGGGTATATATCATTTCAACCCGTAATCCCAAATTCAATTCAAATGAAAATCGCTTGGGTTTATCATTTCAACCCATAAGGATTGTCTACTATTCTACAAAATCGTTCGGGTATGTATCATTTCAACCCATAGTGAATTCTATACTAACAGGGAACTTGCAAAGTGATAACAGATATGATAATAATATAACATGCATATATCATCAATATAAATAACAAATAATGGTTTCAGATGTCATATGTGAACAAATACAGATAATAGCATATATACAGCAATGTAAATAACTAACATCAGCATATTTCAATTTTCGTTTCAATTGAAATCAAATTTAATAAATATAAGAAAGTTAATGGTGAGTGATTGCTCACCTTTCGAGGCTAGATAGATTTGACAAAGAAATGAGCTACGAATTCCCAATCAACTCTAGATGGACACGATTTGACGAACAAAGCTGATAAATAGGAATAGATGAAATCAAATCAGACTGGATTTATGAAGATAATTGATATGAGTGAATTGATATAGATATAACATATAAAATTATATATATACAAAATCCTATTTTCAAATACCTATTAAATTAAATATATATACATGTGTTTCAAAAATCATTGTTTTAAATTAAAACACACACACACACACATATATATATATATACACTTAGTAGATATAACTATCATAAAATATATTGCCAATATATATATTAGATAAAAGATGTAAACTGCTGTAAACTGTAATTGTTAATATATATAATATATACTCTAGTTATGATTCACAAAGTCAAAACTTTTAAATTACATACTAATATATACTAAACACAAACCGATTTTATATAAACTTTACATATACTGTATATATATATATGTATATATAACAACCCAGTGAGCCAAGGCTGAGAACTATACAAATGGAAAAATATATATAACTTAACAACTTTACACGTATATATATAAACAAAATCATACAGCATATATATAGGCCGCATATAGAACTTAAAACATAATAATATATATACCTTTATATTTTCCTTTGATACGCAACTCTATATATATAGATCCTATGGTTTATACTTCTTATAACAATATATATATATATTGTACAGTAATATATAAATTATATATAGAAGCAAATAAAACAATATGTATCACTATATGCATTTATAACAGACTAGAGATACATACTGATTATATGAAAGTGTATATATATATAGGAGCAAAATTTAAAAGCACGAACATAAATATATAATACATAAGAGATGGCTTACGGCTGCTTCACGTGGAGGGTGCAAGAGAGGAAGGCGGGGTGCAGTTGCGTGCGACAATGGGAATGAGAGGGGGTGGCGGAGGAAAGCTCGGTCTAAGTAGATGATTGATGGAGAGGCTTCACTGGCCAAAACATGGCAGGTGGAAGAAAAGAGACGGAGGAGAGGTGAGCACGAGGTCTCGACCATGGTGGGTTGCGTCGTGATCTGGGTTGTGGCACGCGAGAGGGGAAGGAGTGAGTGTGATGCAGCGTGCCATCAGGTGATCAAAAAAAAAATTTTATGTGAAGATGGAAGATAGGAGAAAGAAGGTTACAAGAGTAGAAGAAGATGACTCGCTTATTCAAAATAAATTTTATAATAAATTCACAAAGTAACAGGCACCGAGATATTGAAAAGTTGAAAGCCAACTAAAGTGGACAACGAAGGGACAAGACACAACAGCTGAATTCAAGAAATAATAAATGCAAATGACCATTTGCTTCACGGTGAACAAATGAAGGGACATGAAGTCAAAAGACTCAAAATGGATACCGCTACGGTTAACTATTACGCGGTTTCCGCAACGCATCAGTCACCGAAACACAGAAGTGAATATACCGCAGAGATCAGCATAACATGGCAATCAAAACGGTATACAGATGTCACTTGTAGGATCATCCGATTAAAAGTTGATAATCGGTATCGAAAATGCTACAAATCTGCCAGAAATAAGATAAACGGAGCAACAACAGTCCAAATTTGACAAAACAAAATATGACGTCTTACTCAGAAGATGATTTACAAATTTGTTATGTAAAAATATTCAGGGTTGAAAAATATTTTATTATCATCAAATTTTTAACTGATTTTAAATTTAATTAAAATTTACACCATAAAATAAACTTCCATATTATCTGATGAAAATTTACCATTTGCTATGTTTAAATAGACGTATCCCAATATTAAATTTTTACTTCAAAATTTTATTATTTAAAATTTCACAAAAATTCGGTTAATTACATTATAAAAATCAATAAAATTTCCGGGTCGTTACATCCGTAAATTTAAATTATTACGGATTGAAATGATATATATTCGTATTACTTGACCATAGGGTAGAAAATTATATATGGACACCGGATTGGTTAAATTAAATGATTTTAAATTCTTAATTTTTGAATCCAATTAAATGATATTTTGAAGTAAAATTTGATTTATACAAACTGAATTATTTTCGAAAATCCAAGCTTTAAATGTTGAAATTGGAATTGGTTTAAATGAATTGTTTAAAGGATTTAAATTTAAATCTTAAAGTTGAATTTGATGTATAAATGAAATTTATCAAAAATTGAGTTATCGTAAACGTTTGAATACTTTAAACTTTGAAATCTAAAATGAATTTGAAGTGGTTTAAAATTATAGTTCAAACATGGATTTTAAATTGATAAATTGAAATGATTTTCTGGGAATATGAATTGAAATAAAAATGGAGTTTTGTTGATTTGAAATCTGGATATTGTCCAGATTGGTTGAAATGGAAGAAATAGTTTAATTCGATTTTACTTCCAAATTGATTATTTTGATATAAACTGTTTAAAGATTTTTTTTTCAAATTCCAATTTATTTAGATTTCCAAACTATTTCTATATAAACCATTTTCAATAATTAAACCATTTCATATTAAACTATTAAAGCTATATTTAATCTATCTTTAAACTATTTTATCTATTTTAAAACTATTTTAAACTATTTAATCTATTTTAATCTGTTTAATCTATTTTAATCTATTTAATCTATTTTAAACTATCTTAAAACCATTTTAACTATTTTAAAGTATTTTAAACTATTTAAAACTATTTTAAAACTATCTAAACTATTTTCCTAAAATAAAACGGTGCAAGGTTGGACTGTTATATTTAAATCCTTGATTTAAAAGTGAATATTGTTAAATGATGTTATAACCTAAGTTGGGATTTGAAATGATATTTTCTAGTGAAATGACATATTTTGTGTAATATCCCGGAAATTTTGACAATATCAATTTAATAATCTGTTTAATAATTAAATTGATATGGATAATCTTTTATAATAAGATTTGAATTTAATTTAATAATCTGATTAAATTAGTATTAATTGGTAATTTTATCTTTTAAAATCTAATATGATATTTTCTATTTGAATATATATATATATATATTTATTTATATATATTGTAAATAGAAGCTTTGGGCAAATTGGAAATTTAGATTTAGTTTAATCTGGACTTTTTAAAGTTATTTAAATAAATAACATTTTAGTTTTAAATATACTTTAGATAAATCTTTTAATTGGTTAAGATATATTTTACTTAAGTTTAAATAAATAAGAAAGGGCTTTTTATTTACTTTTAAAATAAATAGAAATATGAATAATTACTTAAATGACAAGTGTCATTATCTAAAGCTTCATTATAACATGTGTAATTTAATAAACAATTGTATAAGACAAGTGTCTTAATTATTTTCCATTTTCTTTTATTTTATAAAATCATAAATATACATGTATATTAACATTGCATTTCTTCATTTCCCATTCTTTCTAATCTTCTCATTTTTTTTCAAAAGCCAAGAGAAATTAATAATCTTTCTTCTAACTAAAATCTGAAACAAATCAGAAATTCAAATGCCTCAAACTAGAAATTAAACTCCTCACAAAACCAAAACTTCAATTCAAATCAAATCTCTGAAAACAATTTTCCAAAATCCAAATCAAAGAATCAGCCTGCAGCCTTCATTTTCTCAAATCTGGAATCAAATCAGAGCAACTGCTGCATTCTTTTCAACTTTGAAAACAATTCAAACTGCTTGCAGTCATTTTTCAACCTGGAAGCCAACATGCATGTAGATTTAAAGCAATCTAAAGCTCTAGCAACTCCAGTTTTTAAATCAATAAGGCATTCCAGTCTTAAGCAAAACAGTTTAAAAAACTATTTCAAAAGAATAAGGCTCTGTCTCCATTTTTATTGGTGAGTAACATTCTTACTTAAATTAACTTAAGTAATTATGATGCATGTTTAATTCTGTGATAAATAGTGTTTGGATGTGAATGTTTGTAGATGATTTTGAATATACATGAATGTATATAGGTGTGCATGTATGATATTGTTCTCTGTTCTGTTTGTTGCCCAGACTTAAGAAATTCTTTAAAAATCTCTTACCTCTGTATCTAGTTTTTGTAAGGACATAATTTACAAACAAAATATGATTGATTTGTAATAAACTAAAGTTTAAAAGTTTTAATTAAGTCAAAACTTTAACCTGAGTGCCTTTGTAAATTAAAATAACAGTGCATGTTATAAAATGTAAAAATTCGAACTGGGTAATTAATAGATTCAGGATTATATATGGAATAGATAGACTATAACATGATTTTTAACATTAATATCATAGTTTTTAGTCTAGTATAATAAGAGCAGTTCTGGTTTAAGTCAGAAATGAAATTTTGGTGATTTTGATTATCTCAATGGAACTGGGATGTTGAATTTTTCAATGATGGTAGTGGGATGATCATGGATGATAGGAAAATTGTCAGGAGAATTTTTAAGGAAGTAAGGCAGACGTGATTTAGGTTTGAAATTTTTAAACCTAGTTTTAAGTTAGGCTACGAATTCGTTTCGTTTGTTTTCATGGATGGATCGAGTGTTCTAAGACTTTGGGAAATGGAAGTTTAGGTATAGACGAAGACATGGCCAGAGAATTAGTTTCTCTGATGGTCGGAATCACGAGTACGAACTATGTTGACAGGCTTTGGAAATGTTGTCTGGTTCCTGGTTTTAGATTTTAGGCTCGATTTCGAGTTCGAGCAGTGATCGAAGTAGTGATGGTAGTTTTCTGGTAGGTGGATGATCGTCGATGGGTGGAGATACTCGGTGATGGCCGGAGGCGTCGATCTGGACTGTGCACGTGCACGCTTGAGTGTTTGTTCTGGTAGCAGTTTCTTTGGGAATGGAAGAAGCGAACTCGAGAATATCGTTGTTTGGCCCGGGAGATTGCTCGTGTGTTTAAGGGTTTGTCTCGAAGTAGTGGAGCTGGAGTATTGAACTCAGGTGATAAGGAAGGACTCGTGACTTTTGAGTGTTTTTGCGAGGGAGACTCGGGGAAATTAGGGTGGGGACTCGAAGCAAATAGGCTGGGTTCGAGAGTTTTAGTGTTGACAGGTTTTATACTTGATTGTTTGAAATTAAAAAGGAAATTGGTTTAAACTCTTCTTAAATTTCTTTTATAAGAGATAAGAATTTTTAATAAGTAAAAGTTTTTAAATTGGTTTTAAAAACTTTGTTAAAAATAAATTGATATTCATTTTAAATACATAATTTAAAATGAAATTTAAAAGTAGATTTGAAATGGATGTTTCAAATATGAATGGTAAATGATAACTTGTTTATCAATAAGAATAAAGTTTATCTTAAAATAATTAAAGACTTGTGTTTATTTAATTTATTTGGAGATTTAATAGATAATTAAATTATTTGATTAATTAATCATTTGGATTAATTAAATAGGTAATTAAAGGATTAAACTAATTTATTTATGATTAAGATAAATAAATTAGGGATGATTAATTTATAATTGAGGATTATAAATTAGAGTATTAATTAATGGTTAGGAATTAATTAATAAGTAATTAAATATTAATTAAGTTATGGTTAACACTTAATTAATTTAGTAATTAGAGATTAATAAATTGGTTATTAAGATTTATTAATTTAGAATTAATAATATTAATATAAGTTAATTACTTAAGGAAAGTAATTAAATAATTGTTAATGAAAGTCATTAACTATGGATTATTAAATAATTAATTAATGTGATTAATATTAATAATTAATTAGATTAATTAATTTAAAGATAATCAATTATAGAATTTGTTTTAAATGGAATTACTTAATGGAAGTAATTAAGAATTAATTACTTATAGTAATTAATTTAAGTTGATTTGATTTATTTAAGTTAATTAATTAAGTTTAATTAATTTAGAATAATCAAGAGATGATTTGATAATAATTACTTAATGTAATTATTAAGGTAAGATTATTTAGGGGAGTAAATAATAAGATAATTACTGGAAGTAATTAGTTGAATAAATGATTTTATTAATAGAAGTAATTTGAGTTAATTACTTTGAATAATTAATCAAGGGATTAATTAAGAAATTAATTAAGGAGTAATTAATTTAGTTAATGAAAGTAATTAAGGGTAATTAATTACTGATTGAAGATTAATCAAGGGTGATTAATAAATGTTGTTTAATTAAAGGTTAATTACTTAATGTAATTAATTTAATTAAGTAATTAATAATTAAGTTGTAATTAAGGATCATTAATTAATATAATTAATGATGTAATTAAGATTGATTAATTAAGTAATAATTAATAAATAAGTAATTAATCAATGTAATTAATTAAGGATTAATGTAATTAATTATAGTTGATTAAGTTAAATAATTTTAGTTAATTAATTAATGATGTAATTAAAGGTTAATTACTATAAGTGGTTAAGGATAATTAATTTGAGTAATTAATTAAAGATAAATTACTTAGATGTAATTAAAAGATAATTAATCAAAGATGATTAATTAAAATGAATTATTAGAGGATAATTTATTAATTAATTGTAATTAATTAATGGTTAAGTAAGAAGGATCTATAAAATAAAGTAATTAATTTAATTCACTTTAAATTAATTAGAGATGATATAAATCATTACTTATGAATGGGTGATAGTATTGAATACTTGGCATTGATTGATATCTCTGATGAGATATATGCTGTATGATATGGATGTTAGTTGAATTGTATGGACTATCTGATAATGTTGATTATCTGTTGTGAATTATCTTTCTTTGTGTATAAAGATAACGAATTGAATTGTTTTAACCTTTAAAACAACTTGGCCTTAAAAGATACGCTTTGGATTTCGATGAGACCGGGATCGGGTTTCCGTATACCGGATTTCCAGGTCTGGAGACCCGAATACCACATCGATCCAAATTAACAATAGGTCGTGAATCAAGTGAAGGTGAAGATTCAAAGTGCAAGGGTTATGGTCGTTAACTCTGAGGGTGATTCCAAAACGAGTGTAACGAGATAATGCCTTCGGTTTCGTTCGAACCCGGAACGAACTTGTATGGATTGAATGCTTTCAGCACATCGTCAGGTGGACGATGAGCATTCTAAGATAGATGTGTTCTATTTAAAGGTAATCGTGACCTCAAGCCTCACAAACCGGGAATGGCTAAAACAGGGGAGGTGCAGCAAGGTTAGTGGGTAGCACCCAAGTAGGACAAGGTTACCTCTGTCTAGATGTCCCTTTCTATTTTCGACTTAGTGGTGCGGTTGCTGATCCCAACCGTGAGGTATCTTGTGCGGGAATTATCCAGTAAGGGATGTTCCAGCCTTGTGTTGTAGGGGATTGGGAGTGATCCTCGGTACGGTGATCTAGGCCACGTACTGTGACGGGCGGTACCCCAGTAGCCCTGCCATTGTATGGAATCCAAACTCCAATAAGTGCCGTACGTATTAGTTGTGCCCAACTATGTTGGAATGTAAGATGTAAGCATTTCAGCTATTTCTGTATTTTACTTGAAAACCCTAGACCCTATTATAATATAACTGGATTTCCTATCAAATGTTTTGGTTAGCGTAAGGTAAAAACTTACCCATGTTTATTTGTGGGGAGTCTTACGTGATACCTTTTCTTTCAAAAGGTTTTGAAGTTAAACAAGTTTAACCTGTTACTCACACCAGACCCATGTCTGACCCAAGTTGTTTATTTCTGTTTTATAAACTCTTGGGTACTCAAATTTTTACGAGTAGCCAAGGGAATTCAGGTTAGCCTTGACGAATCGTGGAGGAGCAATGGAGCAGGAGGCTTCAGCGTTGTAGATATAGATAGTAGTTTCCGCTGTGTTGATTTTGTATTGATCTCTGTATTGTATTGAGATGTAATAACTAGACAGATGTTTATAACTGTCTAGTATATGATGTGTAATCTGTGTAACTCTGATAAGTGTTGTATATGATACTATGTAATATTTATGTGATATAATATATTTTGTTCGTTTCCGCTGTGAGTATTTGTGTTTGTTTCTTTTCTCTTCTTCTCTTTTCTACTTCTCACCCCTTTCTTTCTTACTGTCGATGCGATTTTCCGGGAGTGGAAAGCCGGGTCGTCACACGTGGTATCAGAGCATTAGGTTGAGTGAATACCTAAGCTCTGGAGTGGTGTCTATCGTGAGAGAGCGTATTTGTAATTTTTATATAATTATATATATATATATATTCTACCTATTTGTTGGGTTACCCATACAGGTTTTCCAATATAGGATATAAAGGTAGATAGGGTAGTGGTGTGTGTAACACGACTACCAATGGTTGGAGTCTGAGTGTTGAGGTTGGAAGTGTATCTGTCGAGACTGTAGACCCAATACCGTCTCGAGTAAGCTTTGCTGTGGTGAAGGATTTCATCGATCTCCGAAGGAAACTGTAATGGTTCGGAGTTTATCTTTGAAGTTTGGATGAGTAAAGTTGGATCTGTCGGTTGAACAGAAGCGAGTGATGGTACCTTGATACCTCAAGTAATAGTAGCTGTATGATGAGATACAGTGACGATGGATGTTCCTGAAGATGTTTTCTTTGGAACAAGATTAAGGAAGTGTGTATGCTTTGGTATTGTGGCTGAGTTTAGCATGAAGTTTCTGCTTTGGTTTGGAGTCCGAGTTTCTCGAAGAGCTTTGGATAAGAGCATCAGTGTCAGCAGTGCAGCTCGGAGTATTCTGTGATGGCAGGAAGTTTTCTGGATGAGCAGTTTTTCTGAAGGTGAAGTTCAGAAGCAGCAGAGTGGATCCATTTCTTCGATAAATTGGATAAATAAGTGTAAGCTGTTCTGATTGGTAAAGAGAGAACAGTCTGTTTGGAATTAGGTTGGGTTGATCACAAAAGTGACTTGCGATTGTATGAGTGTTCTCTTGTGTTGTCAGAGTTTTTCTGGATGTCTTCAGAGAAGTCAGGAGTTGTCCGCATCTGAAGGTTGAGTTTTCTTATCGACTGGGTTCCAAGAGTGATACCGATGGTTCAGTCTAGTGGAAGGATGTTTCCTAGAGATGGAGTTGGTGAAACAACTCAAGTTTTGATGGAGTATCTGAGTTTTCTTTATGGATCAGTGAACCTTATTTCTAGAAATGAGTTGTCCAGTCTGTGCTTGTGTTCTACCTCAGATCAGAGTTGAGCAGCGAAAGTAGTTTGGAGTGTATCTCTGATGGGAGAAGTAAGTTTGGAATCTACTGATGTTGTGAAGTAGAGTTGTGTTTGGATCTCGTCTGTGTTCTGATTTGGATAAGTATTTGGTCTTCTGAATTGAATTGTCAGTTTGGATAACTGGAATTCATTGAGTTTTACGTATCTCTGAGGGAGTACGTATTTGATCTATCTCTGGTTTTAGAATCTGCAGTTTTGGGAAGTTTGGTAGTTGAGTCAGACTCGTTTGTAGTCTGATATTCTGTTTAGTTCTGTAGATCTAGATGAGTAGGAGATCTATAGCTTAGTAGTTTAGATTGTTTGTAGAGCGAGTATCCCGGTATATATATATATATACTTGGGGAAACTCGAGGAATTTTATCTAGAATTTAGTCTAGATAGTTAGAATTGATTGATTGAATGAATTGGTTGCTATGGTTGTTAGCATTTGGATGATAGTAGATGCTTGTGTTTTGAATTTAAATCTTTAATAAGATTATTAAATTACCTTTGTTTAAATTTCGGGGACGAAATTATTTTAAGGGGGGAGGAATGTAATATCCCGGAAATTTTGACAATATCAATTTAATAATCTGTTTAATAATTAAATTGATATGGATAATCTTTGATAATAAGATTTGAATTTAATTTAATAATCTGATTAAATTAGTATTAATTGGTAATTTTATCTTTTAAAATCTAATAAGATATTTTCTATTTGAATATATATATATATTTATTTATATATATTGTAAATAGAAGCTTTGGGCAAATTGGAAATTTAGATTTAGTTTAATCTGGACTTTTTAAAGTTATTTAAATAAATAACATTTTAGTTTTAAATATACTTTAGATAAATCTTTTAATTGGTTAAGATATATTTTACTTAAGTTTAAATAAATAAGAAAGGGATTTTTATTTACTTTTAAAATAAATAGAAATATGAATAATTACTTAAATGACAAGTGTCATTATCTAAAGCTTCATTATAACATGTGTAATTTAATAAACAATTGTATAGGACAAGTGTCTTAATTATTTTCCATTTTCTTTTATTTTATAAAATCATAAATATACATGTATATTAACATTGCATTTCTTCATTTCCCATTCTTTCTAATCTTCTCATTTTTTTTCAAAAGCCAAGAGAAATCAATAATCTTTCTTCTAACTAAAATCTGAAACAAATCAGAAATTCAAATGCCTCAAACTAGAAATTAAACTCCTCACAAAACCAAAACTTCAATTCAAATCAAATCTCTGAAAACAATTTTCCAAAATCCAAATCAAAGAATCAGCCTGCAGCCTTCATTTTCTCAAATCTGGAATCAAATCAAAGCAACTGCTGCATTCTTTTCAACTCTGAAAACAATTCAAACTGCTTGCAGTCATTTTTCAACCTGGAAGCCAACATGCATGTAGATTTAAAGCAATCTAAAGCTCTAGCAACTCCAGTTTTTAAATCAATAAGGCATTCCAGTCTTAAGCAAAACAGTTTCAAAAACTATTTCAAAAGAATAAGGCTCTGTCTCCATTTTTATTGGTGAGTAACATTCTTACTTAAATTAACTTAAGTAATTATGATGCATGTTTAATTCTGTGATAAATAGTGTTTGGATGTGAATGTTTGTAGACGATTTTGAATATACATGAATGTATATAGGTGTGCATGTATGATATTGTTCTCTGTTCTGTTTGTTGCCCAGACTTAAGAAATTCTTTAAAAATCTCTTACCTCTGTATCTAGTTTTTGTAAGGACATAATTTACAAACAAAATATGATTGATTTGTAATAAACTAAAGTTTAAAAGTTTTAATTAAGTCAAAACTTTAACCTGAGTGCCTCTGTAAATTAAAATAACAGTGCATGTTATAAAATGTAAAAATTCGAACTGGGTAATTAATAGATTCAGGATTATATATGGAATAGATAGACTATAACATGATTTTTAACATTAATATCATAGTTTTTAGTCTAGTATAATAAGAGCAGTTCTGGTTTAAGTCAGAAATGAAATTTTGGTGATTTTGATTATCTCAATGGAACTGGGATGTTGAATTTTTCAATGATGGTAGTGGGATGATCATGGATGATAGGAAAATTGTTAGGAGAATTTTTAAGGAAGTAAGGCAGATGTGATTTAGGTTTGAAATTTTTAAACCTAGTTTTAAGTTAGGCTACGAATTCGTTTCGTTTGTTTTCATGGATGGATCGAGTGTTCTAAGACTTTGGGAAATGGAAGTTTAGGTATAGACGAAGACATGGCCAGAGAATTAGTTTCTCTGATGGTCGGAATCGCGAGTACGAACTATGTTGATAGGCTTTGGAAATGTTGTCTGGTTCCTGGTTTTAGATTTTAGGCTCGATTTCGAGTTCGAGCAGTGATCGAAGTAGTGATGGTAGTTTTCTGGTAGGTGGATGATCGTCGATGGGTGGAGATACTCGGTGATGGCCGGAGGCGTCGATCTGGACTGTGCACGTGCACGCTTGAGTGTTTGTTCTGGTAGCAGTTTCTTTGGGAATGGAAGAAGCGAACTCGAGAATATCGTTGTTTGGCCCGGGAGATTGCTCGTGTGTTTAAGGGTTTGTCTCGAAGTAGTGGAGCTGGAGTATTGAACTCAGGTGATAAGGAAGGACTCATGACTTTTGAGTGTTTTTGCGAGGGAGACTCGGGGAAATTAGGGTGGGGACTCGAAGCAAATAGGCTGGGTTCGAGAGTTTTAGTGTTGACAGGTTTTATACTTGATTGTTTGAAATTAAAAAGGAAATTGGTTTAAACTCTTCTTAAATTTCTTTTATAAGAGATAAGAATTTTTAATAAGTAAAAGTTTTTAAATTGGTTTTAAAAACTTTGTTAAAAATAAATTGATATTCATTTTAAATACAGAATTTAAAATGAAATTTAAAAGTAGATTTGAAATGGATGTTTCAAATATGAATGGTAAATGATAACTTGTTTATCAATAAGAATAAAGTTTATCTTATAATAATTAAAGACTTGTGTTTATTTAATTTATTTGGAGATTTAATAGATAATTAAATTATTTGATTAATTAATCATTTGGATTAATTAAATTGGTAATTAAAGGATTAAACTAATTTATTTATGATTAAGATAAATAAATTAGGGATGATTAATTTATAATTGAGGATTATAAATTAGAGTATTAATTAATGGTTAGGAATTAATTAATAAGTAATTAAATATTAATTAAGTTATGGTTAACACTTAATTAATTTAGTAATTAGAGATTAATAAATTGGTTATTAAGATTTATTAATTTAGAATTAATAATATTAATATAAGTTAATTACTTAAGGAAAGTAATTAAATAATTGTTAATGAAAGTCATTAACTATGGATTATTAAATAATTAATTAATGTGATTAATATTAATAATTAATTAGATTAATTAATTTAAAGATAATCAATTATAGGATTTGTTTTAAATGGAATTACTTAATGGAAGTAATTAAGAATTAATTACTTATAGTAATTAATTTAAGTTGATTTGATTTATTTAAGTTAATTAATTAAGTTTAATTAATTTAGAATAATCAAGAGATGATTTGATAATAATTACTTAATGTAATTATTAAGGTAAGATTATTTAGGGGAGTAAATAATAAGATAATTACTGGAAGTAATTAGTTGAATAAATGATTTTATTAATAGAAGTAATTTGAGTTAATTACTTTGAATAATTAATCAAGGGATTAATTAAGAAATTAATTAAGGAGTAATTAATTTAGTTAATGAAAGTAATTAAGGGTAATTAATTACTGATTGAAGATTAATCAAGGGTGATTAATAAATGTTGTTTAATTAAAGGTTAATTACTTAATGTAATTAATTTAATTAAGTAATTAATAATTAAGTTGTAATTAAGGATCATTAATTAATATAATTAATGATGTAATTAAGATTGATTAATTAAGTAATAATTAATAAATAAGTAATTAATCAATGTAATTAATTAAGGATTAATGTAATTAATTATAGTTGATTAAGTTAAATAATTTTAGTTAATTAATTAATGATGTAATTAAAGGTTAATTACTATAAGTGGTTAAGGATAATTAATTTGAGTAATTAATTAAAGATAAATTACTTGGATGTAATTAAAAGATAATTAATCAAAGATGATTAATTAAAATGAATTATTAGAGGATAATTTATTAATTAATTGTAATTAATTAATGGTTAAGTAAGAAGGATCTATAAAATAAAGTAATTAATTTAATTCACTTTAAATTAATTAGAGATGATATAAATCATTACTTATGAATGGGTGATAGTATTGAATACTTGGCATTGATTGATATCTCTGATGAGATATATGCTGTATGATATGGATGTTAGTTGAATTGTATGGACTATCTGATAATGTTGATTATCTGTTGTGAATTATCCTTCTTTGTGTATAAAGATAACGAATTGAATTGTTTTAACCTTTAAAACAACTTGGCCTTAAAAGATACGCTTTGGATTTCGATGAGACCGGGATCGTGTTTCCGTATACCGGATTTTAAGGTCTGGAGACCCGAATACCACATCGATCCAAATTAACGATAGGTCGTGAATCAAGTGAAGGTGAAGATTCAAAGTGCAAGGGTTATGGTCGTTAACTCTGAGGGTGATTCCAAAACGAGTGTAACGAGATAATGCCTTCGGTTTCGTTCGAACCCGGAACGAACTTGTATGGATTGAATGCTTTCAGCACATCGTCAGGTGGACGATGAGCATTCTAAGATAGATGTGTTCTATTTAAAGGTAATCGTGACCTCAAGCCTCACAAACCGGGAATGGGTAAAACAGGGGAGGTGCAACAAGGTTAGTGGATAGCACCCAAGTAGGACAAGGTTACCTCTGTCTAGATGTCCCTTTCTATTTTCGACTTAGTGGTGCGGTTGCTGATCCCAACCGTGAGGTATCTTGTGCGGGAATTATCCAGTAAGGGATGTTCCGGCCTTGTGTTGCAGGGGATTGGGAGTGATCCTCGGTACGGTGATCTAGGCCACGTACTGTGACGGGCGGTACCCCTGCCATTGTATGGAATCCAAACTCTAATAAGTGCCGTACGTATTAGTTGTGCCCAACTATGTTGGAATGTGAGATGTAAGCATTTCAGCTATTTCTGTATTTTACTTGAAAACCCTAGACCCTATTATAATATAACTGGATTTCCTATCAAATGTTTTGGTTAGCGTAAGGTAAAAACTTACCCATGTTTATTTGTGGGGAGTCTTACGTGATACCTTTTCTTTCAAAAGGTTTTGAAGTTAAACAAGTTTAACCTGTTACTCACACCAGACCCATGTCTGACCCAAGTTGTTTATTTCTGTTTTATAAACTCTTGGGTACTCAAATTTTTACGAGTAGCCAAGGGAATTCAGGTTAGCCTTGACGAATTGTGGAGGAGCAATGGAGCAGGAGGCTTCAGCGTTGTAGATATAGATAGTAGTTTCCGCTGTGTTGATTTTGTATTGATCTCTGTATTGTATTGAGATGTAATAACTAGACAGATGTTTATAACTGTCTAGTATATGATGTGTAATCTGTGTAACTCTGATAAGTGTTGTATATGATACTATGTAATATTTATGTGATATAATATATTTTGTTCGTTTCCGCTGTGAGTATTTGTGTTTGTTTCTTTTCTCTTCTTCTCTTTTCTACTTCTCACCCCTTTCTTTCTTACTGTCGATGCGATTTTCCGGGAGTGGAAAGCCAGGTCGTCACATTTTGAGTAAATATGATGATTGAAATGAGGGTTTAACCTGTTTTGAAATATGATTTCGAAAGTGAATATGATTTCGAAAGCGATATGATTTTTGAGAATATGATATTTTGATATCAATATGAAATGGTTTTGGCAATGTAAAAGAACCATCCGGTGTGTAATAAGCGTTTCATTGTTAAAGAGACCGGGATCGAATATTGTCATACACTTTGCTAATACCGAAAACCACTTTAACAACTGTGCACGTGGTGGAGATTCCAGAATGAAGTAGGATGGTTTGGCGAACGATTCTGTATGAGGTATTAATGTAGCCCTGACTCTCTCGAGTCAGCTTAAATGTGACTAAAACAAGTGCTCTGGGCCAAGTAAGGTCGCACCTCCGATCGGACATGCTTCTTCGATACCATATATGTTGCTTTATGATTGATTTGGTGGCCAACCCTCGATTTGATTATGGGACTGTGTTCCAAGGTGGGCGGTAGTAGCTGCTATGCGTTACCACCAACCCGGTTCTACAAAAGGTAGAATCCTACCCTGGCATTGCCTCGCGTGCCTGTCACATGCCTTATCGCGCCCATTACGAGTTTGGTTTGTACCATACCTATGGAGTGCCCTTTGATAGCCCTCCAGTTTACGGAGGAATTACGGTACTGTATAGACTACGGGAATATATATAAAAATGTGTTAAGGGGGATATGGGTAATGCCTTAACGTTATTTTAATACTTTACTTTACTGTAGACACTATTATAATAGCGTATTGTAATATGTATGTAAATAGTTTAAGGGATCCTTAGGAGATGGTAATCCCGAACATCTCTTAAGTTATTGCATGCATGTTAGACATTGGATAGGAGATGTAAAACCCCATAAACATCTCTGAAGCCGTTACACTCATACTTATTCATTGTTGAATTATCTTACATAAGATTTTTTAGTTCTAACTCGAGTGCTTTGTCTTTTCATTACACTTGGGTCAGTTTGATCTTTTAGTGTATTGAAGACTATTTTTTTGGAGGACGAGGACGAAGACTTAGTATATTATCTATTTATTATATTTATTCCACTGCATCATGTTGTTCCGCTGCATTATTTATTTATTCCTGTTGTATGTATACTCTGATATATTTTAAAAGTGTAATCAAAATGTATTTGTAAAATAGCTTCATGAACTATTTATTTGATTATTATATTTTTCATTCCGTTGTAAGATTTTGTGTGTTTGTTTTTTATATTGCTTTTCTCTTCTTTTTCTTATTTACCCTATAGAATCCTCCCCTTTGAATGGTTTGAGTTTACATGTGTGGTTTATTGTCGATTTAAACCATCCAAAAAGGTGGGTCGTTACAGGGAAGGTAGGGAAATTGGCTCCTAGATATGAAGGTCTATTCCTAGTGATAGGGAGAGTTGGTAAGCTCGCATTCAGGTTGAGTTGCCTAATAATTTGATGAGCATGCGTAGTGTTTTTCATATGTCGCATTTAGGGAAATTTGTGCATGACCCTAGTATGGTAGTGGAAGTAGGGAAGATCAAGGGTATTTATAGAATAAGATTCGATGGATGTTCAATGACCGAAAAGGAATAATGGGTCACGATAAAGAGAATTAAGCAACAAGGTTATTAAACCTGTTTTCACCAGTGTAGTGATGATAATGACGATTGTACTTGGGAGGTAGAGAATAAGATTAAGTGTATATATATATATCCTAAGTTGTTTTAGACATGTATGATTTTAGTAGTGTGCTTTGATTGTCTAACCATATGAATTAGTAGCGGCACTGTTATATTTTGTGTTATGATATGATTATGTGTTGGTAGTTGCACTAATGTATTATGACTGATGAATTCACATTAGCAGAGCACTGGTATAGTGATTGTACTTGTATGTATGCTTTATATTGATGATAGTGGTCATTTCTCTTCCTTATTCAAAGTTCGATGATGAAATTCATGTAAGAAGAGGAAACTATAACATCCCATATTTTGCTGCAACATCCCCCCATTTTAGGATTCAAAAATGAATGTCGATGATGCTGTAGTTATCATTTGAATTATTTTCATGTCATAAAATGAGATAGTTTTCTTTTGAACAAAATTATACAAATAGAGCAACTAAATAATTTTCATTAGATAAATTGTATTTACACATTTTACTTTCTAGTAAATTCCCATATAGGGGTAAATATAATAAAACATAGATAATAGTGTAGCGCCCAACATACGAAAATGTCGACATGAACACTTAACCTGTTACATAACATGGTTATACAATAGCGAAATACAAAATAACTTTACTATCTACTAAACCTCCTACTTCATCTTTGAAGCTTTTATTTTTCTTGAGAAAACCTAGCTGAGTCATTAAAATCAACGTACTCTAATAAGTACTCATGAATTTATAGAGAAAAATAATAAAACACAGGATACACATAAAGTCTGGTAACACTATACCCTAAATATAAAACGTAACGAGACCACGCCACCGAGCATAATGGCTTTTCCTTTAACTAATTCAACATCATCAATACTAGTTAGAAGGAACATCGTAGCATAAATCATAATCATAAAACATCAACTACAGTGTGTCTTACACTCAACATCACATCATGACAAGGTTTTATAGTCATTTCTTCTAGGCTGCTACTCAGTATTTAAGCCATTCTCAAATAATGTTGTGTTTAGACATTTGGTTACCACTCAGGCCTTACCCCATCATTTTCAAATAATGTCGTATTTAGAAATTTGGATGCCACTTGGGCCTTACACCATCATTCTCCAATAATGTCATATTGAGACATTTGGTTGCCACTCTGGCCTGACACCTTCATTCTCAAATAATGCCAGACATTTGGTTGCCACTCATGCCTTGCACTGTCCTTCTACGAATAACATTGTCTCTTAACATTATGTGTTGCCACTTAGGCCTTACAACACCATCCACTTTTTATGTTAGGTTTTAACATTTTACAATAAATCTTTTTGATTCTTGCATCCAAGTTCTCATAATAAAGTTAAATTACGTATCATGGACTCTAGCATCCATGAAGCTTGTTATCACATGTCTCCTTTTGCTATCGCATATCTAGCTTAATAGCCATCGCTTATTTTATTTAATAGTTACTGCATATCTAACTCGATAACCATCGCATGTTTAATTTTGGGCTATCGCATGCTTAACATTAAGGCTATTGCATATCTTACTCAAGTGTTACCATAATAAAATTTTCTTTTGCACTTCTAAAGCTATCACAAGTCTAGTGCCATTGCACTTCCAAAGTAATTCCAAGTTTAGTGCTATCGCACTTCTAAAGCTATTGCAAGTCTAGTGTTATGGCACTTCTAAAGCTATCTGGTGTCTAAGCTAATGCATGTCTAAGTTATGGCATATTTAGCTATCGCAAGTCTAGTACTATCGCATTTCTAACCTAAGTGCTATCACATTTCTAAAGTAGCTATTATATGTCTAACTTTAAAGCTATCACATATCTAGAGTTTGAAGCTATCACACTTCTAATTTCATTAGCTATCGCATGTCTAACGTAAGTTATCACATGTTTAAAATGAAAAATATGAAATCAAGTAAAAACTGACATTTTCCCTGATAAAGTAACTACATTTCGACTAATTCTTGACATATGCCATTTGCTTATTTATTATTTTACATTGTTGCAAAAATACTAGATTTAACCGTGATTTGTTCCTTCAATAATGCGTGGATTAATTTCCTTCTCAAATTATTTCTTTAGTTAAGGATATTTTCTGCCTTCGATTTATACAAATTCAAAAAATCATGGAAAAATTCCCAAAATTCACAATAATTCAAAAACACCTTTCTTTACATTTAGTAAAATTGCAGATCTTAATTTTAGTATTTTTAATTATTAAGTTACAGTCAAAACCGTCCAATTTCAACTTAGAATAATCATTATAATTTTTTTCCTAATCCAAGAAAATGTGATAATTAAAACCCATCTCTGTTTTATTGTTATAAACACTATATTAAAATTTCAAACCTTTAGAGATGATTAATACATGTTTATCTCTTACATATGTAAAAAAAAGGTCGTTTGACACACATACGTGTAGCGATTAATTTTGTTATCATCAAAACTTCATTATCATCATTCAAAACACCAAAATTATGTATAATTTGAACCTAGAAAGATTTGTATATGGAAAACAGTTAAGTATTACTCACCTAAGTTATAAATTTAATGAAAATACTCTTCTTTTCTTTAGAAATGAAAGCTTTGATCTTACTGTAGTTTTCCATCTTTCTCTCCTTTTTTAGTGGCCACCTAAGTTTGTGTAACGTCCCGGAATTTTCGACTCCGAAAATCCCGAATTGTTAAGATAGTTAGAGAAAAGAAGAAAGAGATAGAAGAAGAAGAAGAACAAACAGAAACACCAAACAGATTCTCACACTCGCAGCGGATAAAATATAATATCAAATAATAATATTTATACAAAGAAAAGCTGTAATTGTTACTTTACATTTAATACATTAGAGTTACAATCATTACAATAGACTGGACAGTTATATCAACCTGCCCCATACTACTATCAATACAACTCTCAAATACACAGCGGAAAACACTCTATACGTTCCTGCCATCCAGCTCGCCTCCTGAGCTCCAGAACGTCCTTACCTGGAATCTGTAATACTCGGTCTGACCCGAGCATTACATCAAAGTAACACCCGGGTCAGGCTGGAAACCAGCGTGAGTAAACTCATCTAACATGAAATTCCAATTCATATAACTTATTTAAACCCGGGGTACTCGTACTTTACTATAAGTAAACAACTTATATAGTCAACACTTATTGTCACAAAACAATATCTAAATATCCAACTTAGTTTAATTGGTCCATATTTTTCCAAACTGGCCTATTTGATTTCACATATCAATCTATAAAGAATTATATAAGATTTCAAATCGAAGTGGTTTCGGGTATTAACTAATACCCGACTCCTGTCTCTTCGAATCCAATGTCATCTTAACCCAAGTTATTCAAATGAAATACAATTCAAACTTTAAATTCAGGGTGTCACCTTTACACAGTAATTCGTCATCGATAGTTACCCACATTATCACAGTTTAGACCAAACATAACATATCACATAGCATCACATATTAGAGATATCATCTATCTAAGGCATACAATATCATTCAATCATCCATAACAAGATTTATTTGATATGTAATTCCAAATTAATTTAATTAATCTCCAATTAAATTAATTATAAATAAAATCATTTAAATTACCTCAATCCTGTATACTCAACCTTTATTAATTTCAACCTAATTTATAAATCATTCTTTAATCATTCATCTTAATTTATCATCCTTGATTAATTATCCTTTAATTTTATTAAGTAATTAACCCTTAATTACCCCATAGATTAATTAGCCTTAACCATTCACATTAACTTTTAATTAATCTCCTTCATTAATTAATCACATTAATTAATGCTTCTCTAATTACTTAATTAAAGCAATTACTTAAGAACTAATCACTTAACCCTGCTTAATCAAACATTAATTAACTACAAACCATTTAATTAATAAATCATCCCTTGATTACCTTACAAATCAATTTATTAATCTTTAATTACTAAATTAATTACCCCTTAATTATTAATTAATTAATCCTTAATCACTTCCCTTAAGTAATTATTTTTTTATCATAAATTAATTAACTTTAAATTATTAATTTATTATCCTTAACCATGAAGTCGATTTACCTAAATCAATCTTTAATTAGTAATTATCTTTTATTACTTTCATTTATTTAATTAAGCTTTAATTAATTTCATTAATACATCACCTTGGTTAATTATCCATTAGCTTAAACCCTTTAAGTTAACTATCCTCTAAAACACTTCCTTTTTCTTTATTTTCCCCTTAATTAAAATATTAAGTTTGTTTAAACTTCAAAAACAAAGGTTATAAAAGATTTTAAAACACTTTAAAACTTGGCTACATAAAATTGTTAGAACTTATTATTATCATTTTTTTTATTCTTAAAACTGGTTCATTATTTATTCTAACCTGTAATAAAACTTACCCTAAAGTCTCGTAACTTAATACAAATCTACTCAAGACCAAAGACAGTTTTTCCCGAGCCAAACCAATATCTGCTTCGAGTCGACCCACAAATACTTCGAGTTCTTCCTACAGAACCCTTCTTCCCCAAATCATAACACGCAGATATCACGAGAAAACTTCGAGTCTGGCCATCTAAAAACCCGAGACTCCTTCGAGTCGCCCACGTCTCCATTATTCCTGACACACACTTCACCGTGGTGCACGTGCACGGCGATTCCAGCCAACTCCGGCGAACTCACTCGTCTTCGACAAATCGCAATTCAACTCGTCAAACAACTTCGAGCATCAAAATGTAATCATCTAGCCTAAATCAAAAACGAGCTATAAATTCGAACAGCAGTTCGACATCACCTGGAACGAACGCCTCGCCACCACGCCTCTGACCATCGTTCCACCTGAAACTTCGTCAATATTCTCCCAAGTCCTTCACGCATCCATCTCCATCGCTCCCATGAAGCTCGATTCACCGTAGGTGCTCCAATCGTCTTGTTTTCATCACGACAGGAACAAGAGTGTTAAACCCTAGATTGCTCAATAGCCAATGCCACCAATGATGATAAAATCATCAAGCATTTTTCTTAACATCACTGACCACCAACCCAACTTCGATCAAAACCTCGAGTACCAATTTCCCTTCGATCGTCAGAAAACTCTCAGAACCCATTTTCTAGTTAACTTAGGATTTCTTACTCGATACAATATTAAAAATCAGGATTTCCTTTTTAAAAATCATATTTTCTTGAGCCTATTCAAATTATATAATTGAATCAATGAATCTTCACACTTGATTTTAACATATTATTCAATGGCTCCTGTATTTCTTGATCCCAGCAAATTTAACAGAATAATGATACTTGAAAGTATATTAAAATTTAAAGTCTGGTAAATTTTAAACATATTTGTTTTAAATATTAAATCTTAAAAAGAAATGGAGGAAGAATAATTAAATTCTCCAATCTTTCCTTCCCTGTAAACTTAAAACAGAGCCAAAGTTTCTATTTACAGGCATGCACACATTTATTTACATAATCTATAAACATGCAAACATAATTACATACATACAATTACTTTAAATAGATAGTCATAAGATGTCATGGTAGATCTAAGGTTGTTTTGCCTACTAGAACATTTAACAGAGCAGATCATACATATACAGGTATATGATCATAGTAATGCATATATAGCTTGATAAATTCAATCATTAAATCAACTTTTCATATAGTACTGTCACAGGAAATAAAACAAACAACTATATTACTGTTTTTATCATTTAGTTTACTCACCTGTTAAAATGAACAGAGCACTTCTTTGTTTTGAAAAACTTTTGAATTTGAGTTGCTGGACTTTGTCTTTGATTAAAAATGCTAACATGAATTTCTCCTTAGATCTTAAAACTTTGAGTTGCTGAAATGCTGAAAATTTCTTGCTTTAGATAATTTTCCAAGTTACTTGCTTGATCAAATCTCAGGTTTGCATGCTTTAGTTTGAAACTCAAGTTGAAGAAGAAGCTTTGTACAGGCTTTAGTGTTTTAAATTTGAAAATGGTTACGGGTTGATGATTTCTGAAAATGTACAGGATTTAAGTTTTGATTTCTGGTTAGGGGAGTGATTGGTTTTCAGATTTGTTTGAGAAAATGGGTTTGAGTTTTTCTCTTAGCTTTTTAATCATGAAGATAGAAAAAGAAAGGAAGGTGAGAACCAAATGTTTATATATAGGCTGAACTTTGATTTTAATTAAAATAAAAGAAAATCAAAAATAAAAAGTGACACATGTTTAAAATCTTTACATTTGTCATTCACTATAGTTTATTTATCAACACTTGTTATAATGAAGCCTTAATATATATACACATGTAATTAAGTAATTTATATTTAATTTTAAAATGTTAGTAAAAGCCTTTACTAAATTTATTTATTGTTATGTAAATGTATATATGAATTTATTTTTAAAGAAAATGTAATAAAACAAATTATATATATATAAATAAAAGCTTATACATATATTTTATATCTAAATATTTTTTAAAATGTCTATCTTTTGAATTACTTAATAAATCCAAATTCATATTCAAATTAAATTTGAAAAATCTAATTTAAAATCAAGTCAACAATTCATATATATTTTAAACAAACCCAAATTCAATTTTTAATAATAATTCTATTTAATATATATACACACACACACACACAACACATTATTATTATTGGTTTGAAATTAACAATTTGGCCAAATTTTAAATAATTTATACTGGAGATTATCACATCTAAATTTGTTCAATTTATAAATCAGTATTTTTAAAAATTAAATCAGATAACTATCCAATTATCTGATGCCCGAAAATTCGGGATATCACATTCCTTCCCCCTTTAAATCTTTTCGTCCTCGAAAAGGAATGAAGCAAGAATTTTATTACAGTTAAATTATTCCTTAGACATCTTAACTCTTAACTCTCTTTATTTAAATTTTCAAAACATTTTTAAAAATTTACATAATATTATCAAAATATTTTTTTATAAAAATACTTTTTATAACTCGATGTCTCAACCAGTCCATCCTTGTTCTTACAGAAATTCGGTCATACGTTGATCAGGCGTAAGACTGAAAATCTATCAGTACTTGGTAAACCCGTTTTCAACACCCAGTGAAAATAATTGGAAAATAATTTATGAAAATATAGAAACAGTTTTGAAAATAGAGGAAATATCTTTGGTGAGAATGCTCTGGAAATCATCACTCCCATCCATGGTCGCAGTTAACCCGATGGTTACGTTGCCGTCCCGGCAAAATCCACAGATAATTGTAGGTCTCCGCACTCCTCGATTACGCCATGGAACCCGCTACAGATCGCAGTTATACCCGGGCCTTACGTTGCTATCACAGCACAAACCCATATAACTGTAGGCATCAGCGCCACCGAATTCCGCTGCCAAAAGAATGAAACTCCTCCACTCGACCATAGACCGCATTCTACCGATGTTGCGCTGCCATCCCGGCAAAATCAAGTGTAGACTGTTGGCACTCATCCTCCACACGATTTTCGCTATGGTTCCCACAGTAGATCGCAGCGACATCGAATTACACTGTCGTCACAGCATAACCCAAATGCCCCTGTAGGCAACAGCGCCATCGACTTTCGCTACCAAATAATCCTCAGGAACTAGTTTGTCCGGACTCCTCACAGGATCAACTTTAGAATCCCCCCTTGGGGTTCAAGGCAGTACCACCCAGTGGCACTCCTGAGAAGTTCATTTCAAGGAAGCGCCTTTTTCCCCAGAGCTATACTCAAAACATTTTATACTATACATTTATAGTATCTTCAAATCATACCCTTTATGATTTATATCAAAATCTCCTTTACACAAATCGATATCCAAAATCGATAATTCTCAAACTAGGCTTTCCAAATTCCCAAAATTGATTTTCCAAAAATCAAAAGCCTTTTCCAAATTATATAGGTTCCCAAAACCTTTTTCAAAATCATTCTCATAAGATCCTTTATATATATATATAGATATATACAACTTTGAAAATCTTTGGATCATTTCAAACTTGTATAAAACCTCTTTTATACTTCAAATATTTCAAAACCATTTTATTCTGGCTAGATTCAATAAGGGAAGTTTATCATATTATAAAATATAACTTTATTTATTGCCAAATCAAATATTCAAGTTTGATTTCTTTATAAAGTTATTTACCATTTACTTACTTCCATATAGTAAATTTCAACCAAAGAAATATCCAATTCCATTATATTTCACAAAAATACTTTTCATTTCAAAGATCATTTTACAATCCTTATCCACATACTTCAATATCAATTTCATTCAAACTCGTACGATGTACACATATCATCCGTACGCAATATCAGTTTGATCGCTCACTCGATCACACAATTTCACTTCCGAACTAGTATCGTCCACTCGACTTCCTAGTGCGGACTCAGATCTGGTTTCTTGATCAGAAACCGTCATTCTCCTTGCATAGTCGTAGCTATGATAGAGAATATCCAGAATCAATCAAAACTCATATCCAGGTTCGCCGTTGAAAATCGAGTGAAAAATCCCAACTCGGATCGATAATACTATCTCGAAATTCTGTGTTCGAATCTGGATCAAATCACTATGCGAATAGAATAATATACGTATATCCTACGTATTTATCTTTATTGGTTATTAGCCAAATCAATTCTCTTTTCTATTCAGATTTCCTTTAATTCCATTCACTTATTCTCAATTTTAATTTCCATTACCAATTGAGTTATTACTTCAATTACAAACAGTTTGAACTCTGACCAATTAAATTTAAAAATAGCTTGGAAAAAGTTTAAAAATAGATAAGTAGTTGAGAAATAGTTATTAGTTTGTAAAATAGCTGTAAAATAGTTAAGAAGGTATAAAATAGTTAGATAATTGCAAAATAGTTTTTAAAATAGTGATTAGATATAACTAACTGAAAAATAGTAATTAGTTTATAAGACAGTTTCAAAATAGTTAAATAGTTCCAAAATAATTGTAAAATAAGTATAAGATAGTTTGGGGTTTAAGAAGAAAGATTATATAGTAAATAGTTTGGAAAAATATATTTGTATTAAAACAATTTATTTTGAAAATAATCCAGAGCCAAACTGTTCAATTTTCAACAATTCAATTTAAATTTCCACCTCCATTTAAATTAACTCAATTGCAATTTAAATAACTTCAATTTCCATTGAAATTGATTTAATCCCAATTCAAGTTGAATTAACCTTAATTCCTTTCCAAATTCAAATCAAATTCCATTTGAACAAATTTCAATTTAAAACTCAATTTTAAGCTATCTCAAATTTATATAAATTCGAGTTAAATTTCTAAATGTTGATTTAATTTCTTAAAACAAATTAACCCTTATTTTTAAATCAAATCAACTTTTATTTTTAATTTAATAACTTAAATCTTTAAATCATTTAATTCTGAATCCAAATTCCAAAATTCCATTTTAAAATTATTTTTACTTAACTTGTTACAAAGTTCAAATAAGAATTCAAAAACAATTTAATCTTCAGATTCTGATTTATTATCCATTTTCAATTTCCAGATCTCAAATCCATTTTGAGATCACTCTTAACTTCCATTAAAATTAACCATTTAACTACCCAAGTTAAATTTAAATTTCATCTTGAAATTTCCAATTCAAGTTGTTCAATCTAAACTCATTTAACTTCCTTAAGTTAAATTAAATTTACTTAATCCGGTCAACTTTTCACAATTTGAATTCCCATTCAAATTTTAAACTTCAGATTAATAGTCTTTCCCCTTTTAAGTTTAAAAACTTACTTTACTTTGGGTTTTACATCACATTCCAATTTAAAACTCAACACTTAGAGTTATTTCAAAGCATCTTTGATATTATGTATATCCTCATATATACATTTTCTTTACACACCAAGTTATAGCTTAAATTTTTAAACCACCTTTGGTTTTAATTCAAAACAAACTTCTTTAAAACAATTTTCAACTTTTCTGGATTTAGATTAAAATTTCACAATTTTAAATTATCTTCAATTCCAATTTATAAGTTATACTCACTTAAATGTTTACTTCTCTAAACATTTCATTTTGCTTAATCATTAACAACATTCATTATTAAACACAACTACCATTTATGATAATAACCAAGATTATCATATCTGGAAACCAATTCATTATTATCTTTATTCTTGATAACACTTCTACAAATTCAAGATTTAATTTCAGTTTAAATTCATTTTAAACTTATCTTCATTCTATTTTAATTTGGTTGTATTTCTATTACCACTTAATTTAATTCAAATATTTTTAACAACCAATTACCTTAATATTTATTAGAAAGAAATATCATTTCATATATATATCAAAATATATTCTTATATAAAATCATTTAAAATCCTTATATAAGAAAATAACAATTACGCTCTCATATATCTATATACACTCAACTCGTTCTAGGGTACAAATGACCCTATTCTTAACGAGTAATCCCAACAGAGCCAAGGTTCTCGCTTAACCTTCGGCTCTGATACCAAATGTAACGTCCCGGAATTTTCGACTCCGAAAATCCCGAATTGTTAAGATAGTTAGAGAAAAGAAGAAAGAGATAGAAGAAGAACAAACAGAAACACCAAACAGATTCTCACACTCGCAGCGGATAAAATATAATATCAAATAATAATATTTATACAAAGAAAAGCTGTAATTGTTACTTTACATTTAATACATTAGAGTTACAATCATTACAATAGACTGGACAGTTATATCAACCTGCCCCATACTACTATCAATACAACTCTCAAATACACAGCGGAAAACACTCTATACGTTCCTGCCATCCAGCTCGCCTCCTGAGCTCCAGAACGTCCTTACCTGGAATCTGTAATACTCGGTCTGACCCGAGCATTACATCAAAGTAACACCCGGGTCAGGCTGGAAACCAGCGTGAGTAAACTCATCTAACATGAAATTCCAATTCATATAACTTATTTAAACCCGGGGTACTCGTACTTTACTATAAGTAAACAACTTATATAGTCAACACTTATTGTCACAAAACAATATCTAAATATCCAACTTAGTTTAATTGGTCCATATTTTTCCAAACTGGCCTATTTGATTTCACATATCAATCTATAAAGAATTATATAAGATTTCAAATCGAAGTGGTTTCGGGTATTAACTAATACCCGACTCCTGTCTCTTCGAATCCAATGTCATCTTAACCCAAGTTATTCAAATGAAATACAATTAAAACTTTAAATTCAGGGTGTCACCTTTACACAGTAATTCGTCATCGATAGTTACCCACATTATCACAGTTTAGACCAAACATAACATATCACATAGCATCACATATTAGAGATATCATCTATCTAAGGCATACAATATCATTCAATCATCCATAACAAGATTTATTTGATATGTAATTCCAAATTAATTTAATTAATCTCCAATTAAATTAATTATAAATAAAATCATTTAAATTACCTCAATCCTGTATACTCAACCTTTATTAATTTCAACCTAATTTATAAATCATTCTTTAATCATTCATCTTAATTTATCATCCTTGATTAATTATCCTTTAATTTTATTAAGTAATTAACCCTTAATTACCCCATAGATTAATTAGCCTTAACCATTCACATTAACTTTTAATTAATCTCCTTCATTAATTAATCACATTAATTAATGCTTCTCTAATTACTTAATTAAAGCAATTACTTAAGAACTAATCACTTAACCCTGCTTAATCAAACATTAATTAACTACAAACCATTTAATTAATAAATCATCCCTTGATTACCTTACAAATCAATTTATTAATCTTTAATTACTAAATTAATTACCCCTTAATTATTAATTAATTAATCCTTAATCACTTCCCTTAAGTAATTATTTTTTTATCATAAATTAATTAACTTTAAATTATTAATTTATTATCCTTAACCATGAAGTCGATTTACCTAAATCAATCTTTAATTAGTAATTATCTTTTATTACTTTCATTTATTTAATTAAGCTTTAATTAATTTCATTAATACATCACCTTGGTTAATTATCCATTAGCTTAAACCCTTTAAGTTAACTATCCTCTAAAACACTTCCTTTTTCTTTATTTTCCCCTTAATTAAAATATTAAGTTTGTTTAAACTTCAAAAACAAAGGTTATAAATGATTTTAAAACACTTTAAAACTTGGCTACATAAAATTGTTAGAACTTATTATTATCATTTTTTTTATTCTTAAAACTGGTTCATTATTTATTCTAACCTGTAATAAAACTTACCCTAAAGTCTCGTAACTTAATACAAATCTACTCAAGACCAAAGACAGTTTTTCCCGAGCCAAACCAATATCTACTTCGAGTCGACCCACAAATACTTCGAGTTCTTCCTACAGAACCCTTCTTCCCCAAATCATAACACGCAGATATCACGAGAAAACTTCGAGTCTGGCCATCTAAAAACCCGAGACTCCTTCGAGTCGCCCACGTCTCCATTATTCCTGACACACACTTCACCGTGGTGCACGTGCACGGCGATTCCAGCCAACTCCGGCGAACTCACTCGTCTCCGACAAATCGCAATTCAACTCGTCAAACAACTTCGAGCATCAAAATGCAATCATCTAGCCTAAATCGAAAACGAGCTATAAATTCGAACAGCAGTTCGACATCACCTGGAACGAACGCCTCGCCACCACGCCTCTGACCATCGTTCCACCTGAAACTTCGTCAATATTCTCCCAAGTCCTTCACGCATCCATCTCCATCGCTCCCATGAAGCTCGATTCACCGTAGGTGCTCCAATCGTCTTGTTTTCATCACGACAGGAACAAGAGTGTTAAACCCTAGATTGCTCAATAGCCAATGCCACCAATGATGATAAAATCATCAAGCATTTTTCTTAACATCACTGACCACCAACCCAACTTCGATCAAAACCTCGAGTACCAATTTCCCTTCGATCGTCAGAAAACTCTCAGAACCCATTTTCTAGTTAACTTAGGATTTCTTACTCGATACAATATTAAAAATTAGGATTTCCTTTTTAAAAATCATATTTTCTTGAGCCTATTCAAATTATATAATTGAATCAATGAATCTTCACACTTGATTTTAACATATTATTCAATGGCTCCTGTATTTCTTGATCCCAGCAAATTTAACAGAATAATGATACTTGAAAGTATATTAAAATTTAAAGTCTGGTAAATTTTAAACATATTTGTTTTAAATATTAAATCTTAAAAAGAAATGGAGGAAGAATAATTAAATTCTCCAATTTTTCCTTCCCTGTAAACTTAAAACAGAGCCAAAGTTTCTATTTACAGGCATGCACACATTTATTTACATAATCTATAAACATGCAAACATAATTACATTCATACAATTACTTTAAATAGATAGTCATAAGATGTCATGGTAGATCTAAGGTTGTTTTGCCTACTAGAACATTTAACAGAGCAGATCATACATATACAGGTATATGATCATAGTGCATATATAGCTTGATAAATTCAATCATTAAATCAACTTTTCATATAGTACTGTCACAGGAAATAAAACAAACAACTATATTACTGTTTTTATCATTTAGTTTACTCACCTGTTAAAATGAACAGAGCACTTCTTTGTTTTGAAAAACTTTTGAATTTGAGTTGCTGGACTTTGTCTTTGATTAAAAATGCTAACATGAATTTCTCCTTAGATCTTAAAACTTTGAGTTGCTGAAATGCTGAAAATTTCTTGCTTTAGATAATTTTCCAAGTTACTTGCTTGATCAAATCTCAGGTTTGCATGCTTTAGTTTGAAACTCAAGTTGAAGAAGAAGCTTTGTACAGGCTTTAGTGTTTTAAATTTGAAAATGGTTACGGGTTGATGATTTCTGAAAATGTACAGGATTTAAGTTTTGATTTCTGGTTAGGGGAGTGATTGGTTTTCAGATTTGTTTGAGAAAATGGGTTTGAGTTTTTCTCTTAGCTTTTTAATCATGAAGATAGAAAAAGAAAGGAAGCTGAGAACCAAATGTTTATATATAGGCTGAACTTTGATTTTAATTAAAATAAAAGAAAATCAAAAATAAAAAGTGACACATGTTTAAAATCTTTACATTTGTCATTCACTATAGTTTATTTATCAACACTTGTTATAATGAAGCCTTAATATATATACACATGTAATTAAGTAATTTATATTTAATTTTAAAATGTTAGTAAAAGCCTTTACTAAATTTATTTATTGTTATGTAAATGTATATATAAATTTATTTTTAAAGAAAATGTAATAAAACAAATTATATATATATAAATAAAAGCTTATACATATATTTTATATCTAAATATTTTTTAAAATGTCTATCTTTTGAATTACTTAATAAATCCAAATTCATATTCAAATTAAATTTGAAAAATCTAATTTAAAATCAAGTCAACAATTCATATATATTTTAAACAAACCCAAATTCAATTTTTAATAATAATTCTATTTAATATATATATACACACACACACACAACACATTATTATTATTGGTTTGAAATTAACAATTTGGCCAAATTTTAAATAATTTATACTGGAGATTATCACATCTAAATTTGTTCAATTTATAAATCAGTATTTTTAAAAATTAAATCAGATAACTATCCAATTATCTGATGCCCGAAAATCCGGGATATCACAGTTTGTTTCTATCTTCTATTATTATGAAATAATAATGAATGGAGAGAATAGTATGGTTGGGGGTGGGTATAAGAATCAATAATTTGGGTTTGGGCTAAACCACTCCTTGCCTAATCTTATTAATTGCTTTCCTTTAGTACGAAATTCTCTTCATTATAACATTCTATTTTATTCTCTTTATGACTAAATTTAATTAGAATAATTACCCTTGGTTAATTCAACTAATCTATAATTAATCAAATTCCCCTCGAGTAATTTCTTTAATTAAATTCTCCCAATTATGATTTAGTTAATTTATTATTATTAATTAAATCCCATATTTTGGCAGTCCATGATATGGGATGTTACAAACTCCCATATTCATAGGAATTTAGTCGAACCAATAAGATAGGGTAATGACCATCATCATCAATATAAATGTACAAACAATTACAATCATTACACTAGTTACCCTACTAATGTAAATTATCAATCAATAATCATAATGTATTAGTGCCACCACCAATGCATGATCATATCATAACACAAAATATGCCTCTGTCACTACCGGTTCATACAATAAACAAACAAAGAAACTTGTTTAAACATACACGTTTAATATGATTTAGGATTGATATTCCTACTCTTGTCCTCTACCTCACAAGTACAATCGTCTTTATCATCATTCGACTAGATGCACACAAGTCTAATAACTTCGCTCCATCACTCCTTCGTGTTAAGACCAACTATTTCTTCCGATCGTCTAACATAAGTCAAATCTAGTTCTGTAGATAAGTCCTTAATTGCAATGTCCTCCATTTTGAGGCACGAAAATATATACTATTGATGCTTCAATCATCCTTAGCATTATCTCGTAGTGTTGAAATGAGATCAGTTATTGTATCATTGACATTAAGAGCATAAGATTTTGCAAATTTCAACAAAATAATTTTATTAATTCATTTGTAGATTCATTACATTATAGTTACATAACCCCATGATTACATCGTTTTGATAAAATATAATAAATGTAACATAATTCCAAGAGTGACATATGAAGATGCCACCTAGTATGATTAGAGTATTAGTACATAGACGGTTATAAACGCCATCATTACATACAACCAAAATAGGAAAAGCAGTTAAAACTTCATAGTGGATATAAACCTAATATTAAAATGCCTTTTGCACATCTTTAGAAGCTTTATTCATCTAGACCTAAAAACCTTACTTTTAGCCCACTCAATTTCAATTGAGCACCTGAGAGTTGAAATGTGAATAACATTATACCATTTTAAACCAAAACGATAATTGGTGAGACGATGCTGTTGAAGCATAAAATGATTTTTGCCTCATTAATATCTCCTCAAACAATATGTCAATCATAACATACCCTGCAATCAAAATGATTAGAACATGATCATATCATCTATATCATCATGCATACATAGGTCAAAATGAATAGTCCATCATTCACTAGGGTCAAAGGGTCACACATTCCCATAATTACCCAATCTTATAAAATAATCCATTCAATGACATAGTGAATCACTGTTTTCAAAATCCGACTAAATACTTATCAAGCTGACTCAGGCCAAATATATAAGATAATCAAATGGTCTTCTAGTCCATGAAGAAGAAAATTACCAACGGTTTCCTAATTTCGATAGGAGAAAAATACCCATGGTCTCCTAAATATGGTAAGAGAAAATATAAACAGTCTCCTAATATTGGTAGGAGAAAATACAGTTGAGTCTCTCTGCTACGGGTTCCTTTGGATATGTAACACAAATTTTAGCCTCGGTATTTGAAAAGACCTAGGCATTAGAATCGTGAACTAACTAGTTGGGGGCTTAACAGTTGGGGTATAGGGTGCAACCCTACACCAGTCTCCACTCTCCACCCCCAAAATCTGATTTTAAAAGGTCAAAGAGTCATGTCTTTTGATTGGTTCACGAATCTTGTACAATTTGATCTTGACGATCTCCTGGATGGAATTCTACTCACTTAGAAGTTTATGTCGGACCATACCCACTACTAGAACAACCCTAGCTGGTCATCAGTTCCTAAATATCCAAGGTCATAATTATTGAGTGATAGCATATAGCATATAAGTGAACATGTCAACAATCAACATATACGTTATCAACCGATCAAGATGCAAATCAGACATATCATAACACCATCCAACACAAATATATGTTCATATGATAGCTATTTATACACAAAATTACTCGTACTGAAGTATAATCTACATCATAAAACTCTTTAAAAGGGTGAAATGATCATTTCTTTCCTTTTAAAACTTTGTCAAAACACTTATCAAAAACTATACTTTTATTTAAAGAAAACATAGCCTAACTTAGAGTTAAAAGCTATCAAGTTTCATAAAATAGGATATCTTTCTTTCCAAAAACTTATGCTATCGCACATTGAAAACTTGTGTTATCATATACCGAAAACTTGTGCTACAACACATCAAATAGCTATCGCATGTCAAATGCTTGTGCTATCGCACTTTAACAATATAGACTATTACGTGTCAAGTAAATCATAGTAATCGCATGTTTATACTACATGAAGCTATTGCATATTGAAAAATAAAGCTATTGCATATTAGACAATAAAGCTATCACATGTTGAAAACTCAAAACTATCACAAGTTGAAAACATATAGCTATCGCAAGTTGAAAAAATATAACCATCATAAGTTGATAAGCATATAGCTATCGCTAGTTGATGAAAACATATAGCTATCTCTAATTGATAAAACCAATAGCTGTCGCAAATCGATAATGGCATTTTTGTCAATATTTATAAAACTACTTATTCCCTTTAAACGTAATATCTTTTTTACCAGACTAATATCTTTGTCAAATTCATAATGGTTAATCATTAAGGAACTAGGCCGGGTCGTAGGGGGTTAAATGGGTGAATTCCAAAAAAAATCATTTTAGATCCAATATAAAATATTTTAAATAAAATCTTTATTTTTTCAATTTGCTTATAAAAGGTTTTATTTGATTTATATTAGTTTTAATTTTAAGTATATCAGATACACTTAAATGTGTATGGTGCACATGCCATACATAACGAGTGTACATGGCTAATGTGACCATTTATAGGTGCTGGGATTTATACCGCAACGGACACATTTTTCCCTTTTTATATATGTATTTAAATATTTTGACCAATTCAAAATAGTTTAAACTAACATCTAACACACCATGTATTAGTTTTAAAATTTAAAAATAGACCTAGATCTAAATAAATATCTATTTTAAATTCAAATTTAAAATTTCAAAATATTTATATAAAGGTGTGTGTATATATATTATAATTTAAAACATACATTTAAATGTATTTTATACTTTGATTGAAATATATTAATTTATAGATTATTAATTAGTAAATATATATGTTAAATTTGAATATATTTTTTCCCTTTTCTACCAAAATGAAAAAAAACATTTCTTATTATTATTATGTCAAATCCATATGGATTTGGAACTAATTTTTATTATTATTACGACAAATCTATACTGATTTGGCGTTAATTTTTTTAATAATACATACACTATTTGTTTAAAATATATATATTTGTGTTGATAATTATAGTACAAAATAATTTTTTTTTCAAATATGAAAATATCATCCCATTTACACTTGGGGTCAATTATAGAATATCAATCCCATCCCCTTGATTAGTTTGCTAAGAACTGATCGAGCTAGTCCCTTTGCGAATGGGTCTGCTATGTAGTCCTTAGTATATATTTCATTAGTTATTACTTCTTCATTAGCGATGAGTTCTCTAATAAGGTAGAACTTACAAATAATATGCTTTTACTTCTATAAGCTCGTGTTTCCTTTGCAATCTGCATTGCAGCATTGTTATCATAATTTTTTTTATTGGATTTTCAATGTTTAAATCACTCCAAGTTCAGCCATAAATTTATGCATCTAGACCACTTCTTTAGCTGCTTCATTGAAGGCGATGTATTGGGCCTCCATCATTAAATCATTGTTGTTTCCTAATTGGAACTTTTCTAACTAACATCTCCATGGTTTAATGTAAAGACAAATTGACATAGACTTACCGTTATCGATGTCACCTTGAAAGCTGGAATCTGTATACCCCTTAGGTCTTCATTCCCATATATAAGGATTAAGTCCTTAATATTTGTGACATCTCACCTATACTAGTATTACTAAAGAGTATTGCTTGGAAATACAGTATAATAATATAGAGAATATGGATATTGAGGGCTTACACAAGTGAATATTCCCTTCAACTAACAGAGGTACCTATCTCAAATAATATTACTTACCACTATGTATCCAATATTGACATAAAGCAAAAAAATGTGTGGCTTCTAGGATAGAACAATACACAGTAAAGAATAAATATTGTTAGAACCTTGAATTTTGATGTTTTGATCGTGAAAACTATATAAGTAAATATTATATGAACGAACCATATTTGCAGGAGAAGATACTATTTTACTCGAGAAATAATCTAACAGATTGCAGATCAGATTCTAGATAGAAGCTTAAGTAATATATTTTGTCTCTGGTTTAAGTCTAGTTGTAAATTCATGTTAAAATCTCTCCAAAATGGTATATCCATGCACATGCAATTTAAAATCTTTCAAATCGTAGTTCATATGCTAATTTTTTTAGTAATCTAGTTCATATACAAAAACTTTTCTGAAAAATCCTTGAAATGGCAAAAAATAGGCAATTCAGCCGTCTGAACCATATAGTTCAGTCGACTGAATGCCTGTGCCCGTGCACAACTAAACTTGAATATTCAAACGGCTGAAGTTTATGATTCAACCGGCTGAATTGCATGAATTTTGCAGTATTTTCTTTCTGATTCGATTTTTAATCAATTCAGCTGGCTGAATTATCCCACTAAGACGGCTGAATCTTCATAACGGCTATATTCTGAAAAGACACTTCATTTCAGCGAATAGAAACAATTCTTGATTCAAGAGTTGCTTCCATATTCTTTCATGGCTACTTTCCACGAATGATTGCAACTCTTAATCACTATATATAGCCATGAAATCCATTGTTTTAATCATTGAATTATTCTAATTCTCACTCTTATTGTCTAAACAATCTTGCCATTTGAATTCAATATTTTCGTTCTAATCACTTGTTCATTCAAGCAAACTTCATTAGTGATTGAATAAACTTCCTGTCTTCAAAAATTACACGATACACCACAAAGAAGAAGACTATAGGAAGGGTGTACATTATTGACTTATCAATGCTACTCAAGAGCATACTCAGTCAGAATTTTTTTTACTATTTGTGTTAGAAGTCCTGTTCGGTTTCTCAGGTGGTTGAAGTCCTATTATGTTGCTTAGGTGGTAGAAGTCTTGTTCGGTTTCTCAAGCCATGTAATACCTGTTCCTTCGGGTCAAGTGAGGGTTTATAGTTGAATTCTAGAAGGAGTCTAGGACTGGACGTAGAACGGGAAGTTCAAACTAGTATAAATATCTCTGGTGTCATTTACTTTATTATTTACTTTAATATTTATATTTAGCACTAGCAGATAAATTAGTTAATATTCCATATTGTACGATCCTTAGTCACTTTCACTTGTTACCGGAGCAAGGTCATCATATAACCATAACATAGTTATTTGATATTCAGTTAATATGGAAAATAACACTAGCGCAAGTTTTATTGAAGGTCAATCCACTTCATGACCACCACTATTTAACAGTTTGAATTACAATTATTGGTCAACTCTCATGAGAATATATATGCAAGCAAATGGATATGATACTTGGAATATCATTCAGAATGAATACACTATACCTACTACACCATATGCACAATGGTCAAACACACAAAAGATAGAAGCTACCTCAAATGCAAAAGCCATGAATATGTTATTTTGTGCTTTAGATAAGAATGAATTTAATAGAGTTAGCATGTGTACAACTGCTCATGAAATTTGACAAACTCTTAAAGTTACACATGAAGGAACAAACAAAGTTAAACAAAGCAAGATTTCTATACTTAAAACTCAGTTCCAAAATTTCAAAATGAAACTGGATGAGACTATCAATGAAATGCATTCAAGATTCCAAGACATATATCATTCACTATTAGCATTAGGAGAAAAATACACTGATTTTGATATTGTTTCGAAAATCCTGAATTCTTCAACGGATGAATGGGAACGAAAAGTCTTAACTACTGAAGAAGCCAATTATATTTCTACCATCAAACCTGAAGAGTTAACAGGAAATCTCATGTCGTATGAAAAAAATTTGCAGGATAAATGAGATCAAGTGTAGAGAACTGGGATTTTCGACCCTCGAAAATCGACATCAATACGTTCACTGTATAGCATGCCGAATATTCAAGTGCCGAAAATACCGATTACTAGGGGTAAAAAAGAAGAAGAGATAGAAGAAACATAAACAACACATAAAATCTCACAAATTGCAGCGGAACAATATACAATAGATAAATACAAATCTTTATACAAAAAAAACTGTAATGTTAATATACATACAATCATCAGAGTACAACAGTCATCATAGCAATTTGGAAAGTTATAATAACTTGTCCTCACAAGTACCAAATATATAGTTTACCATACACAACGGAAAATTAACAAGTACGTGTAATACGTCTGAAATCCTTTAGCTCATTTCCTGAGCTCCATAGCATCCTAACCTGAATCTGTAATACTCGGTCTGACCCGATCATTATAATAAAATAACACCCGAGTCAGTCTGGAAAACCAGCGTGAGAAAACAAACTCAATTTGAATTTAATTATTTTCAAAAATCCTTTTTGAAAAACAAAGGCATCTCGTAAGACCACGCCACACATAAATACGATGGGTTTTAACCTTACGATAACCAAAATCTTTTATATCAAAATCATCTAATATTATAATAGCGTCTATAGAAAATAAACTATAAAATAGATAAAATGCTTGCATCTCACGTTTCAGCATATTTGGTATACAACTAAAACCGTACAATGCTTAATGGAGAACGGATTCCATACAATGATTGGGCACTGGAGTACCACCCATCACAGTACACCTCTAGAAAAATGTACCGAGATCGAACCTATCGATCCCTGCCAACACAAGACCGGCCTACCCCTTACTGGGTAGTACCGAATATGTCATCACCCTGGTTGTTCCCAACCTTTGAGATCTCATGCACAACCAATCCGTAAATATGTAGATGTTGGGTATCTAGAAAAGTGACAACATATAATAATAGAGATTAACAACAATGGCGTCTGAATTTTTTTCTCTCGATCCAAGATCTTCCTCCATATTTCAATTGTCTTCTTCCATCTCTTCAGATCTTTTTCATTGAGATCTTATTCCTCATTGTTCATATGCATAAGTGGTACGGGATCGGCAACCTCCTCATCGATTTCAGAGCTTTTCAGATCGGCAACCTCCTCACCGATTTCAGAGCGATCCAGTGCAATCTTTTATGAAGAATTTGTTCATCTCAAGAAAAAGAAAGGATATCTGCTATAGATGCGGTGGTCGTAATCACTTAGCTTTTCAGTGTCGAGAACCTATCATTTGTTTCACATGCGGTAAATCTAGGCCCAAGAAATATGCTTGTTCGACTAACTCGATATCCTCTGCAAATCTGGTCGAGCATGGTTTCAAATTCGTATTAAAGTGTATGCTTTTGAAGGGGATTTTATTGGATCACTTATGGCAGAAACATAGTGAAGGTATCAAATACTTAGAGGATCTGCTGTTACATTTCAACATAATCAATGAACCAAATAATGGTAAAGGGTACAGAGATAAATTTGGTGACCCAGAACTATATTTCGGCAAATCTGATCATCTCCATAAAGCTTCGAAAATGGATAATCTTGCTAGTGTATCTAAAAGTGGTCTTTCCGACTCTAACAAGAAAGAGAATTTAATGAGTTTAGACCCTATTTTGATTGACCCTGATGTTGTCGCTATGAATTCTGTCTCAAAATCTGATATCAGTTTGAATTTCACCAAGGTTAAGACCAGAAAAGGTAGTTCTCAAAATCGAAGATTGATGAATCTCGAAATTCCTACTGCTAACAGATTTGAATGTCTTGAATTAGAACCTTCTACTGATTTCATTGAGGGAGAAATGGATATGGGTATGAATGCTCATTTGTCTGATAGCTTGATTGAAATACAATCGAGTGCGAATGTTTGTAACAATGTTCTTGTTGATAATGAAGGAGGCTATTTAAAGGACTATCTGGTTGTAAGTGAATTCTTGTTTGATCAAGATTTGGATATTCTGAACAGTTTGAAAGATGTTAATAAAGACATGGATATTAGAATAGATGTTGATAAGTATCCTAAGTCTATCAATTATGTTGACAAAAATTTATGGGAATCATTGTCAGTTGTAGATCTACCGCTTAGATTCGACTTAACTGTTCTGAGTTCGGATGATTATTGTAAAAGTGATGGAGTACTGGTGGAAGATCTTGTAGATTCTCTTGCTTATGATGGTTACGCTTATTCAGGTGAAGAACAGATGCTAAAGTGGGATGATTTTCGTGACAGTTCTCGGACATTGCTGAGAATACTCCAATCACCTCACTCACTGTTGACAATCTTTTTGGGGCAAGTTTTTTTGATGGAAGTGCTGTTTCTAGCACTTTGAAAGGTGGAGAGAATTGTAATATTATTGATGATAATGCAGTAGTCACTGTTGCGAGATTGAATATTGATTATGACAATGCAGTAGTCACTGCTGTGCGATTGGGTAGAGTTGATAACTGGGAAGAATCTTTCTCGGCCGTTGGTTTGGGTTTTGAGTCAACTAACGTAGGGAATACGTTGACATTGGTGAATAAATATGGTACCAGCAATTCAGTTTTTTCACATTTGGTAGATAGGAAATCTGGCCTTCATTCGGTAACTCAGAGTGGGGAGTTAGATGGGAATTCAGTTTCTTTTTATACTTCTTCGAAGAGAGGTAGAAGAAGGATGTTTGCAGCTTCTAGCGGATCGGTTCGTAGGAGTGTCAGGATTCGTACCAGTCGCTCTCAGTCTTTGGGTAAGGCTCCTGATTCGGGTACTGTGAGCGGTACATCGGAATTAGGCCCAGGTACGCATTTTGATTTGGGTAGTACTTTCTCGTCTTATGCTTTAGGTAATTTATCTACTTCTGAATTCATCCATTTATCCAGTGATACTGCTTTTATTTTCACTGATTTAGAGTTAGATCGCGAGTTTATTAGAAATAAGGAATTTGATAGGGCAAGATCTTTGGGTTTATGAGGATCATTAGTTGGAATATTAGAGGTTTGAATGACTTAAATAAATGTGATAAGGTTAGAGCTTTTTTTAAAGATTACTCTATTGATATTGCTCTTCTTCAAGAGGCTAAAATTGAATGTCCAGATTATCGTTTTTATAGAAGACTAGGTGGGCATCATTTTAGAAAATGGGTTTCTCTACCTTCGGTGGGTGTATTTGGAGGTTTATTGATTGGTTGGCGGGACAATTATTTTAATTTACTTCAATGTGTCACCAAACAACACTCGATTCACATTATTCTAATTAATCTTTCTGACAATTCTCTTTTAAACATTTCGAATGTTTATGGACCGAATTCTAAGTTAGGTCGTCGGATTCTTTGGGACGAATGTCTTGAGTTTAAATCTTTAATGTCAGGCCCTTGGATTTTGGGGGGTGATTTTAATGTTACTCGTTATATAGGTGAGCGTACTCCAAAGAAGAGAGATTTCTCTGCTATGGAGGAATTTGATATATTTATTATTAATTCCAATTTGATTGAAATTCCTCTTTCTAACAGAAATTTTACTTGGAGTAATTTTAGGGAGTCCCCTTCTTTGGCTCTTCTAGATAGGTTTTTCGTTAGTGATGAAATTGAGGACAAGTTCCCTATCTATAGAGTGTCTGGACTTCCCTACACTCTTTCTGATCATTGTCCAATTTCCTTACTTGTGATTTTCATAGGGTTTTTAGTAGATCTTTCAAATTTGAAAAAAATGTGGTTATTGGAATCTAGTTTACCGATGTTAATTATTAATAAATGGACTTTTATGAGTCTGTATAATATAAGAAATGGTGATAATTCAGCAAAAAACTTTGTTTTTAAACTAAGGAATCTTAGGTTATTTCTTAAAAATTGGAGTAAGAAATTTTTTGGTAATATTAAAATTAAAAAAGAAAATATTCTTAATGAGATGCTTAAACTTAATAAAATTGAAGAAAATAGACAATTAAATGTAGGTGAGTGGAATGTTCTTAATAATTTAAGAGAAGAACTTAACTCTATCCTAGAAAAGGAGGAAGTTATGTGGAAACAAAGATCTAGAATTCAGTGGATCAATGAATGTGATTATAATACTAATTTTTTTTCATAATATAGCCAATGGAAGAAAACGTTGTAATACGATTAATTCCATTCTTATTAATAATGTAGAAATAGTTGACCAAAGAGATCTCAATAAGGCTTTCACAGACTATTATAGAGATATTTTTTATAACAAAAATAATCATAGAATTAATGTTAATTGGAATGATCTCTATCCAACTAATTCCAGTATTAACCTCTCTAATTTAGATGTTCCTTTTACTGAACAGGAAATCCGTAAAGCCATCAATGATTTGCCAGGCGATAAATCTCCGGGGCCGGATGGATTTCCAATTTTCTTCTATACAACTTTTGGGATGTTTTAAAAGTAGATTTAATTAACATGTTTAATGACTTTTATAATGATAAATTACAATTGGGTAGATTTAATTTTGCAAATGTTATTTTATTACACAAAAAAGTAGGTGCTAATAATCTTAAAGATTTTAGGCCTATCTCTTTAATCAACTTTTCAGTTAAATTTTTTTCAAAAGTCTTAGCTAATAGACTTAGTTCTAAAATGAATGATCTAATAGATTGTTCACAATCTGCTTTCATTAAAGGGAGAAACATCACCGATGGTGTTGCTGTCGTTCAAGAATACATTAATCACTGCTGTAAGAACAATATTACTTGTGCCATTTTAAAATTAGACTTTGCAAAAGCCTTTGATTCAGTAGATTAGGATTTTCTAGTTGATATTTTTCATGCTAGAGGTTTTAGTTCTAGATGGATTAGCTGGATCATGAATTTACTTAAAACTGGCAACTCTAGTATTATGGTTAATGGTATTTTGGGAAATAAAATTCAATCTAAGAGAGGACTAAGGCAAGGGGATCCTTTATCCCCCCTTTTGTTTAACTTAGTCACAGATGTCTTTGCTAAGATTATTAAAAAAGCTGTTGATAATGGATCTCTGGGTTATATAGGTAATGATATATCGCGTAATGGTATATCAGTCCTTCAATTTGCAGATGATACTTTGCTTTTTTCTTCTCATCTCCCTCGTCACATTATCACTCTTAAGTTTATTTTATATAGTTTTGAACTTTTATCAGGTTTAAAAATAATTTTTGATAAAAGTTCGGTCTTAATTTTAAATGATATTGATAAAGTTGAAAATTTAGTTTCCAAAATGCTAAATTGTAAAACTATGAGTTCTCCATTTGACTATCTTGGTTTTGTGATTAGGCCTACTAAGTTAAAACATGATGATTGGTTTATTATTATAGATAAAATTAAACATAGGATTTCTAATTGGAATGGTAGACTTTTATCTAGAGCAGGTAGACTTGTTTTGATTAATTTTGTGTTATCAGCTCTTCCGATCTATTGGATGTCAATGCATCTTTTCCCTGATTGGGTGATTGATAAAATAGATAAAATTCGAAGAGATTTTTTATGGAATGGTGATAACTCTAATAGCTGCATTAAAAGTTTGGTAAATTGGGATACTGTTTGTAAATCCAAAAAGGATGGAGGTTTAGGAGTTATTAATTTTCGTAATATGTATTTATCCCTTCTAGGTAAATGGTTATGGAAGTTTAAAGATATTAATGATAATTCCACTTGGAAAGAAATTATTTCTAAATATTATTATAATGGTAGTAATAATCTTTACCAAATTAGCCCATCGGTTTCTTGTAAACTTTCTTATTTTTGGAAATCCATTTTAAAATGTAATGAGATTTTTAATTTAGGCATTAATATTATAGTACACTCTGGTAATAATACCTCCTTTTGGCATGGTAGTTGGATTTCCGCCATTCCTCTTAAGATTGAGTTTAGAGAGTTATATGATATTTGTAACTTTAAATATGCATTTATTTCAGATGTTTTTTCTTCTGATAATGAATCTCCTTGGATTTTTAGTTTTAGCAGAATTCTAGAAGGTCCTACTCTTAGGCAGTTTAATTTGCTCATCGCTAGATTAAATCTCTATAATATTGATAATGATTTTATTAGTTGGGAATGGGATAAATGTAAGAAATTTTCTTCTAATTCTTTTTATAGATTTATTAATTTTTCGGGTGTAACTTATAATTATTTTAAATTTATTTGGAAATCAAATGCTCCTCCTAAATCTAAAATCCATATGTGGCTAATTATGCATGGAAAATTAAATACTATAGAATACTTAAAAATAAAAATATTCACATTGATAATAATTGTTATTTTTGTAATAGACATTTGGAGGATATTAAGCATATTTACTTTGACTGTATGGATACTCATTTTATTCTTATGCACACCCTTAATATATTTTTTGGATTTAATATTAATTGTAGAATTTCTGATTGTTTTTTCTATTGGAACACTTTTAGATTTAATTTTAATAAGGATAATCGATATTTGCTGGATACTTTATTCTCTATATCCTGTTGGTACATTTGGTTTGAAAGAAATCAACGTGTTTTTAAAAATAATAAAAACCATTTCAATAAATTGATTTATTTAATTTCGTCCTTTTGCTTTAATTGGATCTCTAATCCTAAATATAAACTAGCCAAAAATTATCTTTTTAAGGAATATCTTAACAAAGTTAGTAATAATATCAATACTTTTAAACACCACAATAATATTTTTGAATCTAACAATAATAGTATTAGTTTCTTTTCAAATTTAAATGACGATCCATCGGTGCTCCATAACTTGCTTTTAATTGATGGTCTTCATAGCTAGTTTTAGATTCGTCTTAATTTTTGAATTTGTTTTTGTAACAACCCGGGGTTTTATAATAGTTGATTATCGTCAAATGACGATTTAATTTGTTAAACAACTGCAATTGGAATTTTATTCAAGTTGAAATTCGTTTATAGAAATGTTAAGTGTTTTATCGGTTGTAAATTCTTGTATAAAATTTGTGAAAAGGTGGGACTTAGAAAAAATAGTAGGCCGTTCTCTTTTCAAATGATTCAGCCCATTTCTTTTTGGAGATAAGGGTTGTAGCCGATTTGCCCCTTGATTCATTTTTCTGGTTAAAAGCCCTAAATTAAACAAATCGTTCGAAAGAAAAATGGTGGTCGTTCCTTTTCTTCCCCTTCGACAATCAGGGTTTTGCGAAGCATCGACCTGTTCGATCGCGAGAAAAATCGTGGGAAGCTTGATCGATCGTTCGCGTTGCTCACTTAAGCTACTTCGATTTGATGGCATTCAACTTCGAATCGAAGGGCTTCGTTCAAATTCTTGTGCCGCGATTTCTGCTTGCCCGATCGAGAGGGATCGCATTTTGCTGGGTCGTCAAAATAGTGAGTATTACACTCACATCTAATTCTTATCTCTAGCTTATTAGCGTTCGAATTCTATGATTTTCATTCGTATTCGCTTGTTAATATCGTCACTTGATTTGTTTACCATTCGAATGTGTTGGAGGTGTTGTTCTATGTTTTGGTCGTTTCCAGTGTTTTGACGATGCCGTGATGATTTTGAGTTGTTTGGAGTATTTGGGTTTGGTTGATTCGAGTTGCAATTTATGACGAACGTCGGCTATAACTTTGAATTATGGGAATGTATTTAGGCTTCGGCCTCCACCTGCTATTCGAATTTAGTTTGGGGTTTTCGTTGTTGAGATTGATTTTGATCGAGTTGGGGCCATTTGAAGTTAATTTATATTTTGGACTTCGTTCCATTTTTCTGTTCGACCCTGACCATTTTTGGTGTATCTCTGTAGCATATTATGATGTTTTCATTGTCGACAGTTGCACTTTTCGACCTGATGCTTCACCCCGATTATCTGCATTATATATGGGTGTTGGCAAGCCTTTCATTTTGTTTGATCACTAGTGTAGCCTGATGCATTTGGTTTTGTGGATTTCTGGTGTCTTCGGGATTAACTTTGATTTGTGAATTTGGAGCTCGTCTGTAGACATTGGCTTTGACTTTGATGTTGAACTTGGTTTGGTTTGTGATATAGTGTATCAATGACGTATTGCATGTTTTGTTGCACTTGGTCATTCATTGGTCGATCTAGTTGTTTTACAGTGATGCACTGTTTTTGATTTCCCTGTGCATTCAGGTACATTTGCTTGTTTTGTGTAGTAGATGAACTTGAATTTAGGTGACTTCGGCGATTAACTATCTTTGTTCAAATCTGATGTTTTGATTTTCAGTTGCCCGTAGTATCACTGGTTATACGTCTCCTTGCAGTCAAGTGGGTTTATCCCAATAGTGTTTTCAACCTGACTTGATTTTTCCAGTTGCCTTCCCTGTCCACTTTAATTCACGGTTGCAATCATTAGTACATTACTCTGATTCATTGATGCAGTGTATTCTATTGCATTTGGTCACTAGTATTCATTGTGGGCGTGCTGTGGTTCCATGCTTTTGACGCCCTCACCTTCATTATACTGCCTTCATGTAGTTTGCAACACTGTCTGCATGCACCCAATCATTCGAGCCTTTGTGATTTGGAGCTGTATTGCCATATCTTGTAATTATAGATTAGCTTACACACTTTAATCTGCCTCACACCAGCAGCATTCTTGCTGCATTATTATCTGGTAGTTCTCGAGTCTGTTGGAACTGGTTCGTGAAAATGAGCAGTCTTACTTTGTTTTGGTTCGAGGCTACACTTGTGCAGTTCTTTGGCCTTGCATCCGCTGATGTTGTTTCTCTTTACTGTTGCATTGCCTTCAGTTCATTGTCTTGATTTAACTACACCCAGTTGTATACGGTGTTGATTTGGCTTGATTGCCTTTGAGTTATTTGAAGTGTAGTTTCTGAGCATTTGTTGGTTCATCCCTTGTTGTCTCTGATCTTGTTTAGTATTGTTTTGAAGTGGCGAGGCAGTACACGCGTGCGTGTACTGCAGCCCTAGCAGGATTGATAGAACTAGTTGATATTTCGATTGTTAAATTGTTTTGATGGTCCAATTAAATATTTTGAAGTTGTGTTTTGAAATAGTTCATTTTGATTTGAGTTGGATCAGTTGGCTTTTGGATTCATTGATCTCCTGAGTATTTCATAGACTGTATTGGCGAGGCAGTACACGTTAGCGTGTACTGCAGCCAATCAGCATTGTTGTTTTTAAATTGACATCTCAATTGTTTAAATTGATTCGGATTGCTGATTTGTTGTTTAACACTGTTTAGTGTTATATCTGACGTTATCCGATTCTTTTATCGAGGAGTCGGATATACGAGATTTCTGTGATTTTCGTCTATTTGACTATCTGATTATTATTGCTGCTATGCACTAATAACTGAGTATGAATTAGACTGACCCGTGTATTATTTTCTTTTGAATGTAATACTCGGGTCAGACCCGAGTATTTCAGGTTGTAGATTTCCTTCTTTGAGTTGCTATTCGGGATTTGAAGACTTTTCGCATCTTCTAAAGTTGTCATTGTCCTTTTGTAGTAGTCGTGTCATTGTATAGAACGCTATGTATTCATGTATATTAGTCGATAATGTACGTGTATATATAACTTCTAGAGTCGACAGTTGTAGTTGTATCATATGTATTGTGTCAACTATGTATTAACTGACATCAGTTATATATATATGAGACTTCTGTTTTTATCTGTGTTCCGCAATTATATTATCTGTGTTATTGTTATATCTAATGTCCTAAACTATTATGAACTATCGTAGTTTGTTTTATACTGATAATTGGATATGTCGATGGGAGTAAATAGATAATAGATGAAAAATAAAAAGTATATACCACTCCTATCGAGATAACCAATATTAGTGTAAGGCCAATTACGGATGGTCGCTCCTATCCAGCCTTATTCTTCGTAATAATAGACAGTATTTCTTTTAATACTCTTTGTTATTATGAGCATAGAGGTGGGGCGTCACAGTTGGTATCAGAGCCTGGGGTTTACGGACATAATATAAAACATAACTTGGATGGAACATATGTTACAACTATTGGTCGATGTTTTATTGTGCTTGAGTCAAAACTAAAGTTTTGAAATTTGGATGAAATTTTTAAATAACTTTATTTAAAAATAATAGTGAAATTATGTTCTGATGATTTGATTGATTTGTGTTCTGTTTATCAGAGTGCGCAGCGGAAACAGTGCAACTGTCTTCGCTGAGTACAACTGACAATCTTTTGATTTAAAAATCAAAACACGAAATTGATATGAATTCCAATTGTTGTTTACATAGCTGTAATTATTTGTTTCTTTGAGAATTTCGAATCCAAATTGAGGATTCGAAGAAATTGCAGATATGTGATTTTTGTTGAGATTTTTGGCTAGTTTCTTTTGAGCTAATCATATATTGATTAGATTTTTTTTGGCTGTTTTGAATTATTCTCGTTGAAGAGATATTTGAATGATTTCTTTATTTATGTTGTAATGAACGTGCAAAATTTGAGTTGCACGTCATTGCATTTATTTTACGTTGAACCGATGCTTGGTTATGATACGTATTTTGTTGCCGTTATTTTTATAACGGGATTTTTACACCAATGCTGAATTTTTGAGGCACGGTGTTTTGTTGACAATTTTAATGAATGAAAATTCACTGATGTCACATTTTGATGTGAATTCTTTTGATGAGATATTTGATGTTTTAAAATTACTATCGCTTTGACTTCAGTAACAGCCAAATTTTTAAAAGTGGATTTTCAAGCGGTTATTCCGCAATACTGATGTGTAACCGTTTTTACGGTATTTTGAGAAGTACAATTTCCTTATCGAAATTGTTACTGATTTGCTGTTTTAATCACGTGAATGGAAAATCGTTTTAAAAACGAAAATTGTTTTATAAATTTTTAACGATTTGCATTTTCAAAAGGATGAGAAAGTGACTTAAACGATTCAGCAAAATCGAGGATTATGACCCCTTTCTTTTACTATTTCGCTTAACTCCGGACTTGTCCAGTTGAGAATATAAATTGTTATTTTTACAAAATAAATAAAATTGTTTTCAAGAATTTTAACAGTTTGCGCTTTCAAAAGAATGAGGAAGCGATTTAAACGTTTCAGCAAAATCGAGGACTATGACCCCTTTCTTTTACTGATTCGCTTAATTCCGGACTTGTCCGTTTGAGAATGTAAAGTGTATTTTTATAAAATACACAATTTTGCACTTTCAAGGAAACGATGAAGAGATTTAAACGATTTAGCAAAAGTGCGGAGTATGGAACCACACTTTTACTTTTTCGGTTAATTCCGGACTCGTTAATTGAATATCTGTTGTTTTGATGATTTTGATGAATTTTACACTTTCAAGGAAACGATGAAGAGAATCAAACGATTTAGTAAAACACGTGGTATGGGACATGTGCGTTTGCTATTTCGGTTAATTCCGGACTCGTTAATTGAAACATTTTGATGCTTTCGTGTGCTTTCGAGCCACTATGAGGACCTTCGGGTCATTTGTTGGGCTTTCAGGCCACTCTGCGGACCTTCGGGTCATTTGTTGGGCTTTCGGGCCACTCTGCGGACCTTCGGGTCAAATACCAGTACTAGACCTTCGGGTCACTCTGCGGACCTTCGGGTCAATCTGATGGGCGCCAAAATTATGTTGAGTACTTGGTAGGCTTCGGCCACTCTGAGATGCACGTGCGGCGAATTAAAAACTCGCCATCTGATGGGATCGATCCAAGCTTTTATGTTGATTTTCTAGTCTTCTTAATTGATTTCTAGATATTTGTTGTTTCCAATTATCTGCAGGTAATTGGATATTTGTTGATATGAGTTCTGATTATCGTTTTTGATAATCAGATATTTGTTGTTTCTAATTATCGCTTGTGATAATTAGATATTTGTTGATATGAGTTCTGATTATCGTTTTTGATAATCAGATATTTGTTGTTTCTAATTATCGCTTGTGATAATTAGATATTTGTTGATATGAGTTCTGATTATCGTTTTTGATAATCAGATATTTGTTGTTTCTAATTATCGCTTGTGATAATTAGATATTTGTTGATATGAGTTCTGATTATCGTTTTTGATAATCAGATATTTGTTGTTTCTAATTATCGCTTGTGATAATTAGATATTTGTTGATATGAGTTCTGATTATCGTTTTTGATAATCAGATATTTGTTGTTTCTAATTATCGCTTGTGATAATTAGATAATTGTTCATATGAGTTCTGATTATCGTTTTTGATAATCAGATATTTGTTGTTTCTAATTATCGCTTGTGATAATTAGATATTTGTTGATATGAGTTCTGATTATCGTTTTTGATAATCAGATATTTGTTGTTTCTAATTATCGCTTGTGATAATTAGATATTTGTTGATATGAGTTCTGATTATCGTTTTGATAATCGAATATTTGTTGAATTTGAAATTTGATTATCGCTTGAGATAATTAAATATTTGTTGATTTGAGATTTAATTATCGCTGTAGATAATTAAATATTTGTTGATTTTAGATTTAATTATCGCTTGAGATAATTAAATATTTGTTGATTTGAAATTTAATTATCGCTTTAGATAATTAAATATTGGTTGATTTGAATTTGATTATCGCTTGAGATAATCAAGTAATTGTTGAATTTGAAATTTGATTATCGTTTTGATAATCGAATATTTGTTGAATTTGAAATTTGGTTATCGTTTGAGATAATCGAATATTTGTTGAATTTGAAATTTGATTATCGTTTTTGATAATCGAATATTTGTTGATTTGAGAAATTTAATTATCGCTTTAGATAATTAAATAATTGTTAATTTGAGAGATTTAATTACCGCTGTTAGATAATTAAATATTTGTTGATTTGAGATTTAATTATCGCTGTTAGATAATTAAATAATTGTTGAATTTTAAATTTGATTATCGCTTGTGATAATCGAATATTTGTTGATTTGAGAAATTTGATTATCGTTTTTGATAATTGAATATTTGTTTTCTGACTATCGTTTGAGATAATCAGATATTTGATTTGTCTTCTGATTATCGTTTGAGATAATAAGATAATTGATGTTTGTTAATTTTATTCGAATCGCTGTTTACTATCTATCTCTATCTCTGTTAATATTTTGAATTTGTTGATTATGAAGTTTGTGTTTTCTAGTTAATTATTGAATAACTAGATATTGGCAGTTTTGCAAATTGTGACTTGTGCTTCTAATCGTCTTAGTTGATAATTGAATTTTGGTTGTTTTCTAATTATCGTATCGACAATTAGCTATTGCTGTTTTGTGATTTCGGTATCCTATTTATCTGATTGATAATTAAATATTGCTGATAATTGCGTTTATTCAGTTTTGTTGTTTTCTGACTATCTATTGATAGTTAAATTTTGTTGAAAAATTTGAGAATCTCTTTTATGAAATTAAAAGATTACTTTGGCATTTGAATTCTCGACTTTTATTCTTCTATCTTAACCAGTTTATGTTAGAAGAATAATAGTGTTTATGACCTTCGTTATGGAAATTGCGGGGACGCAATTTTTATAAGGAGGGGAGTCTGTAACAACCCGGGGTTTTATAATAGTTGATTATCGTCAAATGACGATTTAATTTGTTAAACAACTGCAATTGGAATTTTATTCAAGTTGAAATTCGTTTATAGAAATGTTAAGTGTTTTATCGGTTGTAAATTCTTGTATAAAATTTGTGAAAAGGTGGGACTTAGAAAAAATAGTAGGCCGTTCTCTTTTCAAATGATTCAGCCCATTTCTTTTTGGAGATAAGGGTTGTAGCCGATTTGCCCCTTGATTCATTTTTCTGGTTAAAAGCCCTAAATTAAACAAATCGTTCGAAAGAAAAATGGTGGTCGTTCCTTTTCTTCCCCTTCGACAATCAGGGTTTTGCAAAGCATCGACCTGTTCGATCGCGAGAAAAATCGTGGGAAGCTTGATCGATCATTCGCGTTGCTCACTTAAGCTACTTCGATTTGATGGCATTCAACTTCGAATCGAAGGGCTTCGTTCAAATTCTTGTGCCGCGATTTCTGCTTGCCCGATCGAGAGGGATCGCATTTTGCTGGGTCGTCAAAATAGTGAGTATTACACTCACATCTAATTCTTATCTCTAGCTTATTAGCGTTCGAATTCTATGATTTTCATTCGTATTCGCTTGTTAATATCGTCACTTGATTTGTTTACCATTCGAATGTGTTGGAGGTGTTGTTCTATGTTTTGGTCGTTTCCAGTGTTTTGACGATGCCGTGATGATTTTGAGTTGTTTGGAGTATTTGGGTTTGGTTGATTCGAGTTGCAATTTATGACGAACGTCGGCTATAACTTTGAATTATGAGAATGTATTTAGGCTTCGGCCTCCACCTGCTATTCGAATTTAGTTTTGGGTTTTCGTTGTTGAGATTGATTTTGATCGAGTTGGGGCCATTTGAAGTTAATTTATATTTTGGACTTCGTTCCATTTTTCTGTTCGACCCTGACCATTTTTGGTGTATCTCTGTAGCATATTATGATGTTTTCATTGTCGACAGTTGCACTTTTCGACCTGATGCTTCACCCCGATTATCTGCATTATATATGGGTGTTGGCAAGCCTTTCATTTTGTTTGATCACTAGTGTAGCCTGATGCATTTGGTTTTGTGGATTTCTGGTGTCTTCGGGATTAACTTTGATTTGTGAATTTGGAGCTCGTCTGTAGACATTGGCTTTGACTTTGATGTTGAACTTGGTTTGGTTTGTGATATAGTGTATCAATGACGTATTGCATGTTTTGTTGCACTTGGTCATTCATTGTTCGATCTAGTTGTTTTACAGTGATGCACTGTTTTTGATTTCCCTGTGCATTCAGGTACATTTGCTTGTTTTGTGTAGTAGATGAACTTGAATTTAGGTGACTTCGGCGATTAACTATCTTTGTTCAAATCTGATGTTTTGATTTTCAGTTGCCCGTAGTATCACTGGTTATACGTCTCCTTACAGTCAAGTGGGTTTATCCCAATAGTGTTTTCAACCTGACTTGATTTTTCCAGTTGCCTTCCCTGTCCACTTTAATTCACGGTTGCAATCATTAGTACATTACTCTGATTCATTGATGCAGTGTATTCTATTGCATTTGGTCACTAGTATTCATTGTGGGCGTGCTGTGGTTCCATGCTTTTGACGCCCTCACCTTCATTATACTGCCTTCATGTAGTTTGCAACACTGTCTGCATGCACCCAATCATTCGAGCCTTTGTGATTTGGAGCTGTATTGCCATATCTTGTAATTATAGATTAGCTTACACACTTTAATCTGCCTCACACCAGCAGCATTCTTGCTGCATTATTATCTGGTAGTTCTCGAGTCTGTTGGAACTGGTTCGTGAAAATGAGCAGTCTTACTTTGTTTTGGTTCGAGGCTACACTTGTGCAGTTCTTTGGCCTTGCATCCGCTGATGTTGTTTCTCTTTACTGTTGCATTGCCTTCAGTTCATTGTCTTGATTTAACTACACCCAGTTGTATACGGTGTTGATTTGGCTTGATTGCCTTTGAGTTATTTGAAGTGTAGTTTCTGAGCATTTGTTGGTTCATCCCTTGTTGTCTCTGATCTTGTTTAGTATTGTTTTGAAGTGGCGAGGCAGTACACGCGTGCGTGTACTGCAGCCCTAGCAGGATTGATAGAACTAGTTGATATTTCGATTGTTAAATTGTTTTGATGGTCCAATTAAATATTTTGAAGTTGTGTTTTGAAATAGTTCATTTTGATTTGAGTTGGATCAGTTGGCTTTTGGATTCATTGATCTCCTGAGTATTTCATAGACTGTATTGGCGAGGCAGTACACGTTAGCGTGTACTGCAGCCAATCAGCATTGTTGTTTTTAAATTGACATCTCAATTGTTTAAATTGATTCGGATTGCTGATTTGTTGTTTAACACTGTTTAGTGTTATATCTGACGTTATCCGATTCTTTTATCGAGGAGTCGGATATACGAGATTTCTGTGATTTTCGTCTATTTGACTATCTGATTATTATTGCTGCTATGCACTAATAACTGAGTTTGAATTAGACTGACCCGTGTATTATTTTCTTTTGAATGTAATACTCGGGTCAGACCCGAGTATTTCAGGTTGTAGATTTCCTTCTTTGAGTTGCTGTTCGGGATTTGAAGACTTTTCGCATCTTCTGAAGTTGTCATTGTCCTTTTGTAGTAGTCGTGTCATTGTATAGAACGCTATGTATTCATGTATATTAGTCGATAATGTACGTGTATATATAACTTCTAGAGTCGACAGTTGTAGTTGTATCATATGTATTGTGTCAACTATGTATTAACTGACATCAATTATATATATATGAGACTTTTGTTTTTATCTGTGTTTTGCAATTATATTATCTGTGTTATTGTTATATCTAATGTCCTAAACTATTATGAACTATCGTAGTTTGTTTTATACTGATAATTGGATATGTCGATGGGAGTAAATAGATAATAGATGAAAAATAAAAAGTATATACCACTCCTATCGAGATAACCAATATTAGTGTAAGGCCAATTACGGATGGTCGCTCCTATCCAGCCTTATTCTTCGTAATAATAGACAGTATTTCTTTTAATACTCTTTGTTATTATGAGCATAGAGGTGGGGCGTCACAGTTTTCTTTTATTTTTGATTTCATTTTGTTCATTTTCTTCAGTCTGGTAGATTATTTTTCTCTATTATATCTTATTATGTTTTATTTACACATATATGTATATAAATTCTATATATACATATATGAATTTTATTCTAACTTTTGTCTTAGTTTTGTCTCAGGTTTGGGTTAGATAGGAAGTTTGTGTCTATATTCATGTGTTCAGGTCAGCTTTTTCTAGATTTGCTGATTGAGGATGGAGATTCTTCCAGCTTTATCAGAGTTCTCATAGTGGTTTTTCCTTACTGGATCATCAGCTGAGGCAACTTCATAGATTTTTCTTTTGACTGAGCTGGCTTCCAATACCTTTGACCTCTTAGAGTGACTTCTGATGATACTCAGCATTTCTAGGTATCTCTAACTCCTTACTATCGGGCGGTGGCCATGCCGGAGCTCGATTTTGAGGTGTAATGGGCAGTGGCTTTGCCGGAGCTCATTTTAAGGCTACCTATCAGACATGTTTCCTTTATTTTGTTTTTGTCACCTGCCAGGCATGTTGGCAGCACCTTGTTATGTTTTATATATAGTATCATGTGTGCTCTCCTCTTTTACTAGAGGATCATACATTTTTCTCAAAAAAAAGAAAGGTGACAACATACCCTAATGTGTGCGACCCACTTAGCCTTGCTGCATCACCCTTGATTCTCAATCATTCCTGGTTGATGAGGCTTGAGGCTACGTATTACCATAGATTTAGCATTCATATACTTGGAATGCTTACACCGCCTTCTAGGCAACAATGCAATGATAGCATTCATCTACACAGGTTGTTCTGGGTCTGAACAAACCAATCTCTTCAAAGATCACCGTCTTCATTACCCTCAAGGTTTCACAATTCGTAACGCTCACATCGGATCGAAGTGGTTTTCGGATAATTAAATCCGATCCTGGTCTCTTCGAAACGATCAATGAATTTGGCCAGATTTGATAGTCGGTTATTTAACTATCAAATTATACACATAAGCAGTCACTAGGCCCATATTATAAATCTTTCAAACATTTATTTCGAAATATCTTTACAAAGATATATATTCAAATCTCTTCTAGTTTTCAATATGTGAAAACAATTTCAAATACTTAAATCCATAACGAAATATTTCAACCCATATCAACACTTAGAAATATTTCCAAATCCAACTTATAATTTATTACTTAGAAAAATATTTCTATATAAATCACTTCGTCGCTAAAATATCTCCAAAACCTTTAATTCCAATACTTAGGAAAATATTACAAGTCTTTTTCCCAAATTCATTTCTAATATCCACCCTTAGGAAATATTTCATACTTATCTCATAAAACCCCAAAATTTTTATTAATTCCCTTTAACATTTCCAAAAATTATCGATTATACTTATTTATAATCCAACTAACAATTTATAACTCCTTTAATGAATTCCGAGTCATTTTCGAAGTTCTTATATCTAAACAATTTGGAAATATCCTCTTCTCGAATTTTCTTAAGTTCCCGAATTCCATTATAAGATTTTCTCTTAAAAATCACATCCACTAAATAAAACCCGGTTCACAAATCTCGAGGGCATTTATAAATAAATTGCAATCACTTACTTTTAAACTATATATATATATATAATAAATTTCAGAAACAAGGTTAAATAATTATTTAAAATATCAAAGCACTTTTAAAATAACGTCAATAACTAATTCCAATTTATTTATAAAATTTTTAATCGATTTACAAACTTGTTTATAAACTTAGAATTCATCTCAATAAATTTAAATATTTAAATAACTAACTTTCTGAAATATTTTAATCAAATTAATATTTTTAAAACTACATAGTTTAATAAATAAAAATCCTTTTCTAAAGAAAAACCTTAACTTCTTGTGAAAAACCATTTTTAAAATTCAACATACCCATTTTTATACTTATAAATCTCTCTCGATTTATCACAAATCGATTTATATTTCCAATTTCATAACTATTCCCAAATTCCAACATAGAATTTACTATTTCTTTCTAAATTGATTTCCATATCTCATTATAAATTCACACTTTGAATTTATATTTCCAATTTATCGAATTATAATCATTCCACTTTATTTATAAACATTGTTTATAAATTTCATATACTCATTACCAGTTTATATAGGTTTATATTGCAAAAATCTATTTATAAATCGATTTCTAATTAAAATTCCATTTATAAATCTATTTCTTAAATAATCCAAACTATACTCCAAAACAATTCAAATCTCGATTTCTACTTCCATTTCATACTTTAAGAATCTTATTAAAAATCCATTTGTTTAAAAAACCTCAATTTCAAATTCTCTACTTGAATCATTTTATGAAATAGCTAAATAAATATCCAAAATCCAATCATTTATTTTGTCCAATTCAATTCCCTTTTAAATAAATCCCAAAATTCAATATAAATATTTTCATTTCCAAAATCTCCTTTGAATTTCCCTTTTAAATTCAAAACATTATCTACGGTATTTATAATATCCAAAATTAAGGCTAGTGCTACTATAGCATCCAATAAATTAAATCATATCATAATCTATAACAGATTATTCACACACATCATATATCACTATATATGAAATTAAAATCAATATTTTTTGAGGAATCCAGTTGGATCCCTCCAACCTGTTTCCCTGCAACCATAGATTTCATAAAATCACAAAAATATAATCATCGCTTCGAGGCGGGATATCGCAATAAAAAGGGTCATCCACTATTATGCGGGGCGCATAGTGTCTCATCTGCTCCAATCGGCGGGAATATACTCAAATACTAATATATATACTACTATATATAATATAACATCCAACTGATAATAATTTATTAATCCATCCAATCAACCAATAAATAATTCTAACACTTTAAAATAAGCAGTAATCCAAAGTGAGTGAGATTTACTCACCATAGTTCTAATTGTTGCTTTCACGTTCTGGTTGGTCTATAGTCAAACGACGTTCGACTATAACTCCAAATTCAGCTAGTTCCAAAAGAAACTAATTCAACTCCACCGCATAGAGGACATCGACACGATTCCAACGCGACTGACGACGTCTCAATAAGACCTTGTATGAGAGAGTTATTGAATTAATAAGTTAACGATTTTAAATATAATAATTTTAAATACTTAATTACATTTTAACCTTAATCACAAATTAAACTACTTCTTCTCAAAAATCATTCCCACCTCACCCTGTTACCAAACCCAGCGTCCACTCTCTCTCTCCTCCTTGCTTCCTCCTCACTCGACCAAACAGCAACCTCACTCCACTATCGATAAACTCTTCGCGACCTCATCACAAAAAACCCAACCATGACAACTCTGCACTGGCCAAGTAACTCCCAACCTGAGCACCGCCCACGTGAACTAGCAATGTCGCATTTCAACCCAGTGCATCACCGCCTCCCATATTACTGCATCTGACTTGCCTCGCCACGAGAAGCATTACCCTGCCCTCGAAAATACCAAACTACGCCTAAATCGCTATGGAAATAAAACCCTAGTTCTCCATAACAAACAGTCGAGCAACAACTAATGCCGAACTCCCAGTTACTCCGGCCAAAGCATAAATTAGCCTTCTACAAAACCAAAGATGCTAGGTTTAAGATTTAATTTGCTTTTTTGATTTTGATTTTGAATAAAAAACGGCCATTACTATTTGTTTCTAAATTTTATATGAGAGGATTCGATTTTTTTCTTTTGTAATCTTTTGAAACTAGAGAAGTAATAGTACGGGAGGGAGACAATTACGTGTGCTATGTGTACTTTATGTTTAAAGTTTTAAATTAGATTTTCCGGTATTTCATCGCACAGATCTCCGTTTGCGTACGGACTCCGAATCAACAAACAAAAATATGGTCGCGCTCAGAACAACGATGCAACCCCAAAAAATAAAATATACACTGGTTATTGATTTCTGTAAAAGCACAAAAGTGCTGTTATTTGCTGAAAAATCGTCAAATTTAGCTTTAATATTTTCCAAATTAAAAATTATGGAAAAATCAAATAAATTAAATTAAAAATACATCAGCGAAAATCGAGTAGAAATAACAAAAATAAAATTTCTGATTATTTAGTCAAAGTGTTAGTTACTGCGATTGAATTTACAAATGAATTCGCCGTCAATATTAAATAATTTCAAAGAGTTAAATCTGCCCATTAAAATAACTGAACTGATATTCCATTAAAAATCTAGTTATTTGAATCACCATTCAATATCAAATTCTCCAATTCAAATAATTTCAAACAAGCTATCAATTTAGATTCAGGTTTAAACCCAATAATCTAATATTTAAATTAATTAAATATTTTAAAATCAATTGACTAAAATTCTGGGTCGTTACATTCTTCCCCCTTAAAAGAATTTCGTCCCCGAAATTACCAAGGTAAGAAAAATGCCACAAACCCATTAACTTTCCAAAACCAATTAGTTAAAATTGATTACCAAATTAGATTTAAATTAATTAAATATTTCAAAATCAATTGACTAAAAATCTGGGTCGTTACATTCTTCTCCCCTTAAAAGAATTTCGTCCCCAAAATTACCAAGGTAAGAAAAATGCCACAAACCCATTAACTTTCCAAAACCAATTAGTTAAAATTGATTACCAAATTCCCTTAAGCTTTTAACATTTAGAAATCAAATAGTTCTCAACTAAATCACCACATTCTCTAAGTTTCCACATTCATTCACCAATATCGACTAATAGCATTCTAATAACCCCACTAATATCTTTTTAAGTTACAACTAAAAATCAAATTTTAGTTATCAAAATTCTTCCTAAAATTTCTCAAAAATTTTCCAACTCTTAAATTTACGGAAAATTTCGCCAGCATCTCTTGCGTGGCTTGATCGGAAAAACTACAGATCGTCACCACGAACCCAAATCCACCGAAAGAAAAACAAAAGTCAAGTGGCTAGTCATAAAATCATCAAACCAATCAAAATAGAAACATATACCTTTTAGTCAGGCACCAATTTTATTTATGAAATCAAAAGCATCCACTAGCACTTGCTTCTGTGTACCTGCATCTTATTTCTCAATGATGTCTAATCATATAATTCAAAATCATATTAATTTGCATTTTAAATTTCCAATATTTGCTTTACTTAAACCCATACAAGTACATATATCATCCATATGCAATATCAAATCAAATCGCTCACTCGATCACACAATTCCACTTCCGAACTAGTATCGTTCACACGACCACTCTAGTGCGGACTCAGATCTGGTTTCTTAATTAGAAACCGTCATTCTCCTTGCATAGCCATTTACTATGATAGAGAATCCCAGAATAAATAAAAAATCCATATCAAGTGTTCGCCGTCAAAAATCTAGTGAAAAATCCCAACTCGGATCGATATAAATTATCTCGAAATTCCGTGCTCGAATCTAGACCAAGCCGCCATGCGAATAAAATAATATACGTACAACTTACGTATTTAGTCCAATTGATTTCTTAGTTATTCCAAATTCTCTTATTCACATTCATTTAATTTACATTCAATTATTCACAATCATTATTCACATTCATTATTTACTTAGTATACTTCTTTCAATACTAATATCTCTTAAACAATATTCCATCAATCTTTTCTTAAATTTCTTATATATATTTTATATAACTCTTCTCATGTTTCATTCATTCACATTCATATTACTTATATCCGATTTATTCATGCCTCATTCATGTCAAATTAATTTTCATTCAATTAATTCACATTCATTGGTTCACATTCATTGTATTTGTATTCATTTCACTCTCATTCATATTCATTTACATTAAATATCTTCTATTACATTCAATTCATTCAACTTTTAACATTCAGTATCAATTCATATTATTAGTTCCCTTCATTTATACACATCCAATTTACTTTTCATTTAATTAATTCACATTCCTTCATTACCTTATTTATTACTTAGCAACCAATCCATCAAATTTATTTTACAACTTAAGTTCATATTCAATTGTTATCAAACATCATTCTGAACCATATTCCATTCACTAATTCACTTTCAATTTATTTAATTAGTTCACTTCACTAATTTATTCCACTATCACAATCACTTTCAGTTAACTTTTCTTAAGTTAAACTCCCATTTAATTTCATATCTCAAATTCACATTTTCTCTTATCTATACCATTTCTTAAATTATAAGTTACACAAACTTATTCACAATTATTTCACCAACAATTAGATAGCAAATTTAGGAATTTGAACACCCGTTTTTATTTCAAATCACTTTGAAATCATATATATACACATAACTCCTTTGTATATCAAATCAAAATTTTAAATTCTTAAAATCAAAACTGGTTTTATCCAGAAACAAAATTACAATAGCAAATTACTATGGTAGCAATCCATCGCTTATAAACTCGAAAATGAACACCGATGATGTCGCGATCATCATCGAAATTATTTTCCAACGACTGAAGTGATTCAATGCTTTTATTCCCTTCAAAATCCTTTAAAATATTTTTATTCCAAAAATACTTCCAAAATAATACTACTATTATTTTTCATAACACCTTGAAAACATTTCAATACTCCGGGATTTAGATTCCAAAATTCTCAGTTTAAATCCATTTTCATTTATAAATCACATTTATAAATTCATTTATATAATTCATTTCACAATTGTTCATCATTTTTTTTATAATAAACATCTTTTATTAAGGCACAACAACCAATTATGATAATAATCAATAGTATCATCCTTACAACCAAACACACTATATATAACTATAATAATTTCTGAAAAATTGTTCTTTTAAATATAAAATATCATCTAGGTAAAATTATTTCATTTACCCCATTTCAAAACAATACCGTGTCGAATTGCTCTATTCAAGTGTTTAGAAACCCCTATCGATATAGTTGTACGGACTATGCCGACCAGAATTCATAAGCCACTAAAAAAATCAACCAACACAATATAAAACATTTTTATATTCACTAACAAATACGCGCTCATATATATACACTCAAACTCATTCTAGGGTATTACTAACCGTATCTCTAATGAGTTAACCCTACACCAAAGCCAAGGTTCTCACTTAACCTTCAGCTTTCATACCAAGTGTAGTGCCCCGAGATTTTCAACCCTAAAAAATTGACATCAATACGTTCACTGTATAGCATGCCGAATATTCAGGTGCCGGAAATACCGATTGTTAGGGGTAAAGAAGAAGAAGATATAAAAGAAACAAAAACAACACATAAAATCTCACAAATCGCAGCGAAACAATATACAATAGATAAATACAGATCTTTATACAAAAAGAAACTATAACTGTTAATATACATACAATCATCAGAGTACAACAGTCATCATAGCAATCTGGGCAATTATAATAACTTGTCCTCACAAGTACTGAATATACAGATTAACATACACAACGGAAAATAAACAAGTATGTGTAATACGTCTGAAATCCACTAGCTCGTCTCCTGAGCTCCATAGCATCCTAACCTGAATCTGTAATACTCGGTCTGACCCGAGCATTATAATAAAATAAAACCCGAGATAGTCTGGAAAACTAGTGTGAGAAAACACACTCAATTTGAATTTAATTATTTTTAAAAATCCTTTTTGAAAAACAAATGTATCTCGTAAGAGCACGCCACACATAAATACGACGGGTTTTTACCTTAAGATAACCAAACCTTTTATATTAAAATCATCTGATATTATAATATTGTCTATAGAAAATAGACTATAAAATACTTGAAATGCTTGCATCTCACGTTTCAGCATATTTGGTATACAACTAAAACTGCACAACGCTTATTGGAGAATGGATTCCATACAATGACTGGGCACTAGGGTACCACCCATCACAGTACACCTCTAGAAAAATGTACCGAGATCGAACCTGTTGATCCCTGCCAACACAAGACCGGCCTACCCCTTACTGGGTAGTACCGAATATGTCATCACCCCGGTTGTTCCCAACCTTTGAGATCTCATGCACAAGCAATCCATAAATATGTAGATGTAGGGTATTTAGAAAGGTGGCAACATACCCTAATGGGTGCGACCCACTTAGCCTTGCTACATCTCCCCTGATTTTCAGTCATTCCCGGTTGATGAGGCTTGAGGCTACATATTACCTTAGATTTAGCATTCATATACTTGGAATGCTAACACCACCTTCCAAGCAACAATGCTATGATAGCATTTATCCATACAAGTTGTTCTGGGTCTGAACAAATCAATCTCTTCAAAGATCACCGTCTTCATTACCCTTAAGGTTTCATAATTCGTAACGCTCACATCGGATCGAAGTGGTATTCGGATAATTACATCTGATCCCGGTCTCTTCGAAACGATCAACGAATTTGGCCTGATTTGATAGTCAGTTATTTAACTATCAAATTACACACATAAGCAGCCACTAGGCCCATATTATAAATCATTGAAACATTTATTTCAAAATATCTTTATAAAGATATATATTCAAATCTCTTCCAGTTTTGATCGTGACAACTATATCAGTAAATATTATATGAACTAACCATATTTGCAAAAGAAGATACTATTTTACTCGAGAAATATTCTAATAGATTATAGACCAGATTCCAAATAGAAGCTTCAATAATATATTTTGTCTATGGTCTAAGTCTAGTAGTGAATTCATGTTAAAATCACTCCAAAGTGGTATGCACACACACGCAATTTAAAATCTTTCAAATTGTCATTCATATGCTAAATTTTTTCGTAATCTAGTTTATATACAAAAACTTTTTAAAAAAATCTTTGAAATGGCAAAAAACAGGCAATTCAGCCGACTAAATATATAGTTCAGTCGACTGAATGCCTGTGCACGTGCACAACTAAACTTGAATATTCAAAAGGCTGAAGTTTATGATTCAGTCGGCTGAATTGCATGACTTTTGCACTATTTTCTTTCTGATTCGATTTTTAATCGATTCAGCTGGCTGAATTATTCCACTGAGATGGCTAAATCTTCATAATGGTTATATTTTGAAAAGACACTTCGATAGAAACAACTCTTGATTCAAGAGTTGCTTTCATATTCTTTCATGGCTACTTTTTACAAATGATTGCAACTCTTAATCACTATATATAATGAAATCCATTGTTTTAATCACTGAATTTCCAATTATAATTCTCACTCTTATTGTCTAAACAATCTTGCCATTTGCATTCAATATTTTCGTTCTAATCACTTGTTTATTCAAGCAAACTTCATTAGTGATTGAATAAACTTCTCATCTTCACAAATTACATGGTACACTACAAAGGAGAAGATTATAGGAAGGGTGTACGTTATTGACTTATCAGTGCTACTCAAGAGCATATTCAGTCAAAAATAATTTTACTATTTGTATTAGAAGTCCTGTTCGGTTGCTTAGGCGATAGAAGTCCTATTTTGTTGCTTAGGCGGTAGAAGTTCTGTTCCGTTGCTCAGGCAGTGTAATACCCATTCCTCTGGGTATAGTGAGGGTTTATAGTTGAATTCCATAAGGAGTATGGGACTGGATGTAGAACGGGAAGTTTGAACTAGTATACGAATCTCTGGTGTCATTTACTTTGTATTTACTTTTGTATTTATATTCCGCACTAGTAGATAACTTAGTTAATATTCTATATTATACGATCTTTGGTCACTTTCAAATATAACAGAGATCACAGAGCCAAAACGCAACGATGAAAATAATACATCAACAATATCCGAATTAAGCAGAAAAATGCTAATCTAATGCTCATCGTCATCAAATGTACATAACATAGTTAAATAGATATGTCATCATGAATAAATGAGGCTACAAAAGCACAATGGGATACTATTATCTAAAAGTGTATACCAGCCTCCAAAAGGTGTCCCATAGGTGAAGCTAGCTATTTCATGCCTGGACCTGAAATATCTTAGACTGAACCGAGTATTATAAAACAACACATGGGTCAAACTAAATCTAAAATTCAAAATTCAACATGTGATGGTGATAGTATAACATTTATCTTATAAAGTGATGATCAATCTCAAGCATAATACATTGACCCAAACTATGAGCTACAACATCGTCATACATAATAACATCACAAAAATGAATATCAACTCAAGATAATCAATCACACATCCACAAAATAACCATCGCAAAAAACCAATCAAAGAGGTGTATGGAAAGCACTACACTATGCTATGCTTAGCACTTTGCTAAGCTCTCAACAAAGAGGAAGGTATAAGGTTACATCTACATCATACATTACTGCTGGTAGTGTCAAGAATCATCCTAAAAATGATTGGTCAATCGACACATACACGGGTTAATTATCTCATAGATTCTCGATCATAGATATAATCCTATTGGCCCTAATCTGCCTCTAAACGAAATCATAAGAGCTTATGTCTATTTCGCACATCAACAACTAGATGGGAGACTGATAGCTCTCAATGTGCTCCAGAAGCCTTCCTTGTATGCTCTCAGTGTTACTCCTACAATCTTTAGTCACCTCGATGGTCATCATAATCCAATATCCATTGGATGCAAAACAATGCTATGCAATGGTCATGACATTACAATTGCCCCCACATGGTAACAAACTGCTGGCTTTTGTGACATAGAGGCAGTGGCTCTTAGCCATATAATATAAGGTATGTTCACGGATTTGGGGAGTGACCTTGCAATTAGGCCGCTAGGATTGATGCTATCCAAATCTGGTTTACCCCTCACCTAATAATAGGAGTACATATAACATAAACACACACACTCTTGGCTCTCAGCCTGCTCACTCCCACTTCACAGCATCATATACGTAATAACCCATGTTACTAAACTATTTATGAGTGACGTCCACTAACAAAAATCAATCGAACAAATATCGACACAGGTATCCCATACCACCTGTCGATACTCACTCGCCTTACTTCATGCCCATGAACTACACTCGTACCACAAATGATATTCTATATAACAAATCAAGAGAATAACCAAAAAAATAATATTGGAAGTCCTACACTATACGGTTTTATAACCCCGTTTATTCAAATTCCTCGTTTCACGGAAAATGTAATCACATAACATTCAATTCTTATTTATAAAAGAGGTTTTATTTATAAAGAAAAATATATTTATTTATTCTAAAAGTTTTTACGAAATTCCAAGTAAAAATATAGATTTTTCCTTTATTTATGTAATTTCAAAAACAAGGTTTATTTGAACAATAATCTTTTGAATCTCGTTTAATTCTTCAAATCATTGAAAATACTTTAAAATCACATAATAATTATTTGAAAATCATTCTATAGTTTTATAAGATTTATTTGTATTTTCAAACTAATTTTTAAACTCTAAAATTAGTTTTCTATTTAATTACAGTGAACAAACTTCTGCTATTTTATTTTTAGTGCAAACTAATTATTTTTCCAAAAGAAGCTTCACTTTTAGAAAACATCATTCATATATTTTACAAATACATTTTTGTTTTAATTTTATTTTAAAAGTCTTTTTTTAATAATACACGCAACAGAAAACCTGGAGCTTTCGCTCTAGGTCAAGAATGGTCGACCGCTCGTTTTTCGAGCACTCGACCGCTTAGTTATAGCTTGGAGCGAAAGCTTTAGGTTACGTCATTGAGCACACCATAAACCCCCAATTCTTCTCCTACGTTCGCATCCAACTTCAAGCACTCATCAATGCAACCAATTCGCACCCAACTCAAGCATCGATTACGTCAAACAAGCGCATTATAAGGTTTATATCATTTGCAGAGATAGGTTCATTTCAACTTAAAGTAAATAAAGCAAGAAAAACATAATCATAGAAACAATTCAAGCACAAACAACCATCAATAAAAAACATACATTAAATGAAGAAATAGATATGTGAAAGGATATCACTCACCATAAGTGGATAGTAGAATCTAAGCACAAGAAAGATGGAACTCCTTCTTCCTCCCTTTCACCTCTTTTCATTGATTTCCGATGAACCCAAACCTTGATCAAAATCTCAACTTTTTCTTGGCTAATAATGTAGCGGGTTATTGAGAATGATATACTTTAATTTTGAGATTTTAGGGAATTTATTTCTATTTTATTTTGATTTTTAAAGTGGAAGCTAGGTTTTAATAATTTCTATTTTGAAAACATTGAGGCTACAAGAGGATGCAAAAGTGATTATAGGATAGAAAGTTCTAGACAACCCAAGAATAGTGAGGAGAGGGATATTTTTTTCCTAAGTGTAGAAATAGGTCAAATGGGCTCATTTATACGCTTTTATTTGTTTCTTTCTCTTCTTTTCCCCTACACATATATTTTTCTTCTTATTTAAATTAGCTCAAATCTCCAACTAAAAGAAATATTTATTCTTTTATAGCGCTTAGCTATCATTCCATATTTTTTATAATAATTATTTTCCATAATTAAACCCTATTTAAGAATTATTTCTATATTTACATTTCAAAGTCCTATTTATAAACTCCTTTACAAGTGAAATTAAATTCCCTTTTCTTTTGAAATAAATTACTAATCTTATTTATTCTAATATTTAACTTTATAAAAATTATTTAACCACTTTTAATATATTTCAAAAATTATTTTGACCATTTAAAAATAACCAGGTTATTTATAAGAATCAAAATTGACTCTAATAAATTGCTTCCATTTATCCACATTTTAATATTTAAAAGCCCTTTTACTTAATTAATTCTTTATTACTAACCACAATTAATCCCTTCTAATCTACGGGTTGTTATAGACTCCTCATTGTAAGGAAATCGCATCCATGCAATTTCTCCATGGGGAAAATCTATAACTAAGCTAATAACTTCTAGCTTAACCAGACTCATGTGCATCAGGAAATAGCTCAGCATAGGTCTGTGTCGTATGCTCTCAAGTCTCCTATGTACAATCCAATAGGTTGTCGGCCAGTGCACCTTCACTAACAAGACCCTCTTGCTCCTAAGCTGTCGAACCTCCAAGTCGACTATACAAATCAGATGGTAAGCATAAGTCAAATCGGGAGAAATATTAAGCTTCTCTATGTGTCTCGGCTCCAAAACTGTCTTGGTACTCATCGAACACTTCCTCAAATAGGAAATATAGAAGATGTCATGGATACTAGAGAACTGTTCAAGAAGAGAAACTCGATAAGCAACATGAGCAATATGTCAGTAATCGAGAATAAACCGGCAAAACAAGATGCAAGCTTCCCCAACTTATTGAACCCCATAACATCCTTTAAAGGAGATATCTTCACAAAGACTAGATCATCAACTTCAAACTCGATATCCTTCCTCCTACGATCTGCATAACAATTCTATTGATCCTGGGCTTCCTTCATCCTCTGTCTGATCAACTCTATCTTCTCATAAGACTCTTGGTTGAATCTGGACCAAGAACAAACTTATCTCCAACCTCAAGCCAACAAGATGGTGAATGAAAAGTCCAGCATTGGACTAGTAGCTATTGTGGTAAGCAAACTCCACCTAATAGGTATGACCCTCCCAGCTACCGCATCGTCTGACCATCAGTTTATGGATGATATGTTGTACTGAAGTTCAACTTCATACCCAAAGCTGACTAAAGACTCTTATAGAAACTACTGATGAATAATAGATCATGATCACACATAATAGCATTAGGAACACCAAGAAGTCCCAATACATCCTTCACATAAAGCTTGGCTAAATTGAGAGTAGTTCTACTTAACTTCACGGATATGAAGTGCATCGATTTGGTTAAACAATCAACTACTATCAAAATGCTATCATGGTCATTCCTGGATCGAGGAAGACCATCAACAAAGTCCATATACATATGGAAAGAACATAGCATTAAAGAAATTTTTGATTTCATAATTAAGTTTCATATACAAGTGAAATACTATAGAAATCAAATTCATTTATACATGGTCCCACTTCCATGGTGGAATCTCTAATGGCTGAAGAAGACTGCTAGGCCTTTGATGCTTAGCTTTAACAAGCTAATAAGTCATACAACCCTTCACATACTTGCCAATGTCGTGCTTCATCTCTTCCCAATAATAGAGACGCTTAATATCCATATACATCTTACTTCCTCCGGGGTGAATAGTAGAATACGAATGATGGCAATCATCCATTACCTCCTTACGGAGACCATCCAAATCAGGAACACCAAGCCTACTACTTCTCCATAAGAAACCATGAGCATCAAGAGAATAACGAACAAGATCTTCACCAACATCTCAAGGCTCCAACCTTTGAATAAGAACAAGAATAGTCAAATCTATCCTTTGAGCATTGATGGTCCGATCAATCAAAGGTGGTCGGGCAACAAGACTAGCCATCATTGCACCCGAACCATCAACATATTCTCTATCTCGAACATCACATAAAAAGCAACTCCAAATCATTCCACTCTGCTATCATTGTAGAAGCAACTGCCTAGTGCTTCCTACTTAATGTATCAGCTACTCTATTTGCCTTTCCAGGTGTATGCTGAATCTCAAAATCATAGGCTACAAGAAACTTAAGCCAATGTTGTTTCCTCATGTTGAGATCCTTCTAAGTGAACACATACTTCAATGACTTGTGATTTGTATGAAGAACAAATCTCGCTCGATGAAAATAATGGGCTTCGGTGTAGTGGTGGAGCCAAGTCAATTGGAGGATGTGGATCTTGAACTGGAGGCGTCTATTACTAGAGGACCTATTTGTATTATTGAGAGTAGAGTTAAGAGACATTGGAAAAAGGTTTTGAAACTTTTTCTGGTCTAATTGGGGCATAAATAGTACACGGGAGCTATAATAGAATACCAGCTTCCCATCTAGAACTTTTTACTTATAACAACCTCGTTTTTTAGTAATAATTAATTAAAGTTAATAGTAGTAATTTAATTAATTAAATTGGAGTTTGGAAATTTATTTGATAAATTTATTTATAAATTATTTAATAAAGGATTTAAAATGTGAAAATAATATTTATAAAAGTGACGAGACTTGAATATAATATTAGATTAATAGAGAAATGATATTTATAGAAATTGGTATTTATCAAAATTAAAAAGAATTTATTTTTAAAGGTAAAAGAAAATAAAAAATATGAATTTACCTATTTTGGACGCAAGCCAAAATCCATCTCAAGCCTAAAAATCATTTCCATAATTTTCTTTCCTTCTCCCCTTCACTAAATATTTATGCATTTTCACTCCATCTTCATTTCTTACTTCCTGAAGAAAAAATTAGTAAACCCTCCTTCCTTTGAAATTATAATTAAATCAAATAAATTATTTCAAATCTTTAAATTTGGATATGTGGTTCTTCAAGTTGATATACATCAATGGTGAGTTGCGCATCGGATTGCGTTGCTGTAAGAGAGAGCTGTGTGTGCATGCGTGTAGAGTAGGAAGAAGAAGAGGATGAACGCAAGCTTTAGGTGAGTATTTTCTACTCACACAATCTATGTTTAACCTTATAATCTCACATATATATGCATGAATTAAATAATGTTTGGATATATGTTGTTATTTGTTTTTAAATGGTGTGATAATGGCGATAATGTAGAGGATAATCGATGGTCGAAACCACCTAAAATTATTGATTAGAGCACAGCCTAGAGCTTGGACTGCTCTAGGCATCGCTGACCGATGCACCTTGATTCACCGTTGGTGAAGGTGCGTTTGCATACAATTTGTGTGCGGTGCATGGAGAAGGTGCATTTGTGTACAGTTTTGGTGCCTGCATGGGGAAGGTGCATGTATGTGTGATCATGTTCATGCATGCATGTGTTTAGGCTATTTGTGTTTGAATGTGCAAGTGTGTGTGTTTGTAAATTTCCATGTTGATGTGTTTGTTTGTGTGTATTGTTGTGTTCGCTATGAGTTTGGGTGTTGAAGTGTGTGAATGTAAAGTGTATGTGTGATCTTGTACATGTGTGTGTAATTCGGTCTATGTTTGTGCAAACATTAGTACTCTAGTGAATTAAATAACATCATTTAAATGAAAAATATGAAATGGTTCTTAATTGATGTTTTATAGATTTCAAAATATATTTATGAAATTATAATATATAATTCTAGTTTTGGAGTAATATTTAGTTTATTATGAAGATATAAAATTCATATTGATGTTTCATAGAATTATTTAAAAGTAGTATTTGATTGGAGAAAATTATAGAATAATTATTTCATGCAATATTTAGTCTTATAAACTATTTTTGGAGTTTTAAAAATAGGGAATGTGTTTTATAATGTTAAAGGTGAGTATTAAATTATTATTCATGTTATAAAGATTGAAAATTTGTTATTTATTAGAATACATATTATATTTGAGATTAGTTAATTATCCAGTGATTTCTAGAAAATATATGTACTTATTAATCATCCATTTCTAAGTTTTTGTTTTGTTATAAAAGAACAAGTGTTGCGAATGATTTATTAATAATATCGATTTGTTATATATATATATTTGAATAATATATTTTTATTACTTTTCTATGCATTTTTCCTTGTATATTGTATTGGACTATAAGAATGATTCACCTTTGATACTGATTTGATTGATGATTTTAATATGATACCGTGATGACATCCTTCTAAGTGATTTTGTGATATTTCTATTCTATTTGATGAGAAATCTAAATAAACGGAGTTGTAATAACATCCGGTATGGGACTTTCAGTAATATTTCTTCGGTTATTCTTTGAACTCGTTGTATAGAATAATGAGTAGATTGAAGGAAATTTATAAGCAATGAGTAAACGTTTGAGCATCACTAAGTTGGGACGATGTTGTGATATTTATTTGATTATTCATTGTAAGTAGATGACACTCACGTGACGGGAATAGAGTGGATAGTGTGCGGTGATACGTTGTGATATATGGCTCTATGACTATATTTAGCGAGTATGGCTTTGTGCTTAATGATGACTAATGCTCCGTGTCTATATATATTGGCTCTATATGCTACTATTAGGATGTACTTCTATTTATATTTGTTGGAAGGGACCAAATGGCTAGAATCCACCCTAGCAGCCTGATCGTGGTGTCACCCCCAAATCTATGACACTTTATATTTATGTAGCTCCGTACTCTCGCTTCGTGTGTTCACCCCTGTGTCACCAAGGTCACCAGTCTGTTATCTATAGAGGTGATTGTAGTGTCATGACTTAAGAGTCCTCGCATTGACGAGCACACCGATGGATACGTGTCACAATGATTGTTGAGGTGACTAAGAATATAGAGACTCCATGTTTCTGGAGCTTGCTTTGTGCTATCAGTCTCCCTTTTAGTACCAACGGAATAGTAGATTGGCATATACTATTAATACACCTCACTTGAGTATAGGTATGGGTTTGATGACCTACACAGTGACACACACACACACACACACACATATATATATATATGTGTGTGTGTGTGTGTGTGTGCATGCCCGCGCGCGTGTATGACTCTACTAGGGACTCGGGTCCGTAGTACAATCATTTTCCATCACAATGTATTCTGATAGTTCATAGATAAGGAGATGAGATTATACCTGTGATACTTGCCCATAGTATAATGGATTCTCATTTATATTGATAGGCAGCCTATCCTATTATATATATATATATATATATATATAAGATGATGTTTTATTGAGATTGAGAGATATATTTAGGCGATGCTTCATGCTCGCCTGATTATACTTGGTGATATCTCATTTATTGATATTTTTGGATTTGGTGATGATTTTTGGATATGTACAGTTCACCCATTTATATTGATTCTATGATTTCTAATTTGACGTGTTTCAATATGGACGATGACATCTTTTTATATCATAGTTGATTGTTTCATATGGATTTGAGTTTTTTGGGAGACATGTTGCCTTGATTACTATTTGTGACATTATATCGATATTCCATGCATATATTTCTATATCTGTATACATACTTTAACATGTCGTTTGATGTTTTGAGTATCTTTAGCAACGTTATCATATTGTTCTTCCTTGTTTATACAGTGTCACCTTTATTATGATTCTTGATTAGACATAGCCTGACCCTTGTGTTATTTATGTGATACTCGGGTCAGTCAGAGACATTTTAGGTACAGGGACCTCTTGACCAGCATTTGTATTTATGGGCTTAGTAGAGATTTATGTTAGGATTGTGACATGATATTGTATGGCATTGATTCACCATATACATTTGAAACAAAGTTGTATATTGATTATTTATTACATTATAGCGAGGCAGACATCATTGGAGATGATTTGCTCCCTTGTGGTATGATATATTATATATTATTGCTGCAATTCTGGCTCTGTGTTACTCCGATGCTTACTATATAGTGTGTGTTGTTCTGTCCTGAAGGCACGCGTATTTATTGCTTTGTACTGATACTGTGTACATATAGGTGAGATATTTATTTGACATTTTAACACAACCAATGTTAGGCTAAGGGAATATTCATGTGTGTGCACCTTGTAGCCTCATTCTTCATATTATCTGATAGTATTACTTTGTAATACGCTTGGATAGTATGGGTACGGATGTGGGGTATTTCATTTGGCATCAAAGAAAGGTTTAGAACAACAAATTGTATATTAAAGGCACAAGTTGAGACTTTAGATGAGACTTAGAGTCCCTGACCCTTGGATGTGTTGGGTAAATTTCTATAATGAGAGATAAGGCATACATATAGGATGCTTACTAAGGTAACAATCAAGGGACATATTTGTGATTTTACAAATATGTGTACTTAAATATGTATGATTTCTTTCCCTTAAGCATGATCTGTAAAATGGTTTGAGTAACAACGACAAAAGGAGTTCATCCAAGCAGCAACATTTATATTTATGATTTTGAGCGATTTAGCGTTGTGTTATTATAATATGACTTGGTATTATGTAGTAGTGTTTTAAATGATTTTGATCAGAGTGCTCAACAGGAAAATCTATTTATTAGTTTCCGCTGAGTACATTAATTTTTGTCTCTTATGTCTGTTTGGTTATTTGAAATTACTGGTATTGGATTTAATTTTGAAATTTGTGTCTGTTTTACCAAGTTGTGAAGTGAATTTCAATATTGATTTATAATTATTATAAATTAATATGAATGGTGTTTATTTGATGATATGAAATGTTTATTGAAATGGTTGATTGGGTTGTATATTTATATATATTTTTGTATGTTTAAAGGCAGTTTGAAATTGTTTTGAGGTTATTAAGGTTTGATAAAAGTAATGACATTTTATATATGCAGATATAGTTTATTATTATTAGATGATGTTGGAAGTCAAGTATAAGAAGCAATCTTTCAAAAAGTATATATTATAAGTATGGTATTGAGATAAGATTTAAAGTGAATTAGTAAAAGATTTATTGAATAAGTATATTAAATAATTTGTGAAAGTGATACTTATGGATATATTTGAATAGAACTTGTGTTAATCTGTCCATTGAGTGGGCTAAGAATTCTAGTCGATGCATCTGGCCAACTTTTTCGATAGGGATTTCTAAACACTAGAACAAACATTTGGAAACAACATTTTGGTAAAGATATAAACATTTTGAGTGAAGTCAAAATATTTTGAAAGGAAAAATTAGCAACGTTTGAAATTTATATTTGAAAAGGTTTTCGGGACAAGAGTTTATATTTATTATTTTTTGGAAAAGTGTTGTAAAATATATTTTATATATTTTGATATATTGATGAAAATTAAAGGTGTGTAAATATGATTGAGTTTGGGGTTTTGAATGTAAGCATGAGTATAAGAATTTATTCTTTTGGAATATGGAAAAGTATAGATTTACTAATGAATGTATGTAATTTTTTTTAATTGAATGAAGTTTAATTAAAATATTGAAATATTAAAATATAATTCAATAAATGATCTAAAGTGTATAAATGTGAGTAATGAAGTTGTAAAATGTAAAAAAAAGTTGTTAAAAGAAAAATTAGGAATATAAATTATTTTAAAAGTTATTATTGATAAATATTTGAAGGAAAAATGAAGAATGTTTTGAAAGATAATATCATAAGTTATATTTTGATATTTATGTATAGCATTGATAAATTATTTGAATATGTTATAAGAATATTATTGTAAATATAGATGAATGAAATGTTTGACTTTGGAACGTGATGAATTATTTAATTGAGAATTATTTAGATAGGTAATATAGGAATATCTTTGAAGTGTTAAATTTTGAATAATAAATCTGAAACTCCCCTCCATATATTAATTTAAAAGTGTTAATATTTGTATAAATTAATGAAAAAGAGTTTGCAGAATAGAAATTGAAAATAATTTTGTCATAATAAGGCTTTGGAACTAAATAATATATTAAAGAATATTCAAATAAATAGAGAAAAGATATTTTAGCTGTAAAATTGGTAGGTCAAATTTTGGGTTTTGTTAAAATCATTTTGAAAATTTGAATTTAAATTATTTTTGAATTAAATAAAATGGAATTTTGAAAGCAATTTGTTATTATTTAATGTTAGGAAAGCGAATCGTTTAAATAAAGCATTTTTAAAATTTGAAAAGTAAGTTTTACATTTGGTAAATGTTTGGTACTTAAATATGAAAGTTAAATGAAATGATTAAGTTTAGTATATTTGGTTTGTTATAGATTTTCCTTATGGGAAATTGCGAGGACACAATTTTGTTAAGGGAGAAGCCTGTAACAACCTTATTTTTAGTAATAATTAATTAAAGTTAATTATAGTAATTTAATTAATTTAATTAGAATTTAGAGATTTATTTGATAAATTGGTTTAGAAATTATTTAATAAAAGGATTTAAAATGTGAAAATAATATTTTATAAAAGTAATGTAATGACCCGTAAATTTTCGATAATTTTTATTTGTTTTATTTATTATATTTAATTGAAATTTGAGGAATTGTAAACAATAAAATTTTGAAATATAAATTTGATATTTGGAATACGTCTAATTAAACATAGCAGCTGGTAAATTTTCATCCGAAAATATGAAAGTTTATTTTCGTGCATAAATTTATTTCACTTTAATCAGTTAAGAATAGTTGAAAATAAAATATTTTCGAAACCTAAATATTTTTACATAGAAAAATTCTAAACCATCTTCTGAGCAAGGCGTCATTTTTCGTTTTTCAAAATTCGGACTTCTTTAGCTTCGTCGATCTTATTTCTCTGCGTTTTTCTTGCACTTTCCGCTAATAGAAAATTCGAATTTTTATAATTCAATCGTACCACTGATATCCATATACCGTTTTGATCGTCTCGTCATGCTAATCTCAGCGGTATATTCACTTCTTTGTTTTGAAGTCCGGTACGCTGCGGAAACCGCAAAATGGCCACCCATATCGATACATGTTCAAGTCCATTTGTTTTCTGGTGACCATTTATTATCCAGTGGGTTGAACGTTATATCCACCAGCCTTTATTGATTTAACGGCCTAGCTTTACAATTTCCAATGTTCATTTAATAAATATTTTTGGTACGTCTATTCACCTTATTCCCTACCCTTCCTTTTGCTCGGTCCTTCCATTTAAATTTTTTTTTATCTACGAAAATATATATGTGCGAATGCCTGCTTGACTCAATCATCTCCTTCCCACTAGCACGGCTTCCTCCACTCTCCACCTAACCCTATAGCCGAAACTCCAATCCATCTCTTCTTTTTGGCCAGGGCTCCACTCTCCACTCCAGCCGAGACCACCCACTCTGAAATCGGCCTTCATCTCTGCGAGCAACCTCTGGCCACCCACTTTCTTCATCTTCGAATACACGCAAGGTATAGATATATATACATATGCAATTCTAATATATATGCTTTGTTAATATACCTATAAATTTATACAAGTTGATATTTATTTATATATAGAGTCGGTCAGGTTTCTGCATCTATTTGCCTTGTTGTTTCGTATTGCTTTTAAATTTTAATATAAGATGTTATACTATACAGTATTCACGTTTTTTTTAAGTTTTATTACTTTGAGTGCATGTATTCTTGGATCTGCTATAGATAGACACATATATTTGATATATATGAACCCATATAAGTTTATGACTTTGAGTGTTTCAATGTATAAATATAAATTCGGTTTAAGTTTTGTTTTGTATAAGTTTTGTTTTATAAAACATATATGAACTAAAAGCTGTCACATATATATATTGTGTTTGGTGTAGATATAAGTTTATTGTATGTATTAATTTGTTCGCATGTACATTATATTCTATATACTGGCTCGATGCTATGGGTTTTGTGGTTCATGCATAAACCAAAATGAGTATATGTTATACATTTTACATGAGTAATAGTTGTATAATATGACCTGCAATATATAAGTGGACATATATTTGTCTACGTATGTTGTCCTAATATGTATATGAGTCACGGTTCACATTATCTTTTATATTACAAAAGTGGGGCATATATGTTACGGTATTAGGTGTTAAAGTATATATAGTTTAGGTGAGTCGTGGAATAAGAGTCTGTGAATTTGTATATATGCTGTCTGTGGAGATTTTTGAGTAAAGTTATATATTAGTATTGGATTTTTTTAATGAGTATATATGAGTAGGATCTGGGGTCCACTGCATAGGAATATATTATAAATGGTGTACAACATATATCATATGACAGGTATTGTCTATTTTACCTTTTTTTGTATAATAGGTTGTTTATTTGCAAGGTTCACGTATGTTAGCAGAGTTTATATATTGGGTCTACATATATCCTGAAGTATAAGTATATTTAGATGTATATTTTCTCCAGTGTTCGCATATATATATGGGATTGTCTGCATAATATGGTTTTATCTATTGCATGATTTCCCCGATAGCTTGTATATATTTGATATATATCTTTGTCTGCATGGAATCGTTTGCATATGTAGCAGGAGCATGTACATATAATTGTAATTTCATATTTATAGTGCCTACATCTATGCATAGCATGTTTGAATACATTGAGTCGTATATATATAAATATATTTGTAGATAAAGTTAAGTCTACATATGGTTAAACCATCTGATTTTCTTTAATCTATTTTACTTGCAGTTTATGTATATCCTTGGATTTCAATTTGGTTATGTATATTAAGTTCAGATATTGATGTTTCAAATATAATGTATATAGATTTTGATTTTAACATGTTTGTGTTTTAAATTTATTATTGGTCTTATAAAAAGTTTGGATCTTAAAGTATAATTTATTTAATTTAATATGTGTTTGAAATTAGAATATGATTTTGTATATATATAATTACATATGATATATCTATATCAATTCACTTATATAACATATCCTCATCAACGCAGTTTGATTCGATTTCGTCAATTCCAAGCTGTCAGCTTTGTTCGTCAAATTCGTGCCAATCTAACTTTGCTTTTCTGTGTTTGGATCCATAGCTCAATTTCATCATCAAATTTCTCTAGCCTCGGAAGGTGAGCAATCACTCACGATTAATGTTATTTTATTTATTAAATTTGATTTCAATTGAAACGACAATTGAAATATGCTGCTGTTAGTTAATTACACTATTATATATGCTATTACCTGTATCAGTTCACCTGTGACATCTTGTAACAACCTTGTATTTTACAATTATTTTTTTAAATTGATTTTTTCCAGATTCAAAAGCTTTATTTATGAAAAGGAATAAATTTTGTTATTGTAAATATAAAAACTTTGATTTGGTATGTGGATTAGAATTCCAAATATGACTAAATTTAATATTTCCAGAAAATGTGAATTTTGGTTGAAATAGTCAAACTTTGACTTTTAAACTTAAAAATTTAAAAGTTTGAAATTATAAATTTTATCTTTTATTATAAAAATAGATGTAACAACTTGAACACTACTTTTCGTTTCGTTGAAAACGGAGTTAAAATGTAAAAGTTATGTACATTTCAATTTTTAGTATAATTTGTTTTATTGTGCAATTTTGCCTATTTTAAATTTTATAAATCATATTTTCTTTCTTATATTTTGTTTTAATATGTGTTAATATGTTATTTTATGTATATTTTTGTCTTTTTATATTTTTAAAATGATAATAGAATTTTTCCAACATTTACTGTATTTATTTTTCATTTTTAAAGGCTGTTTTCCTATTTTCTGCTATTTTCTTCATTAAAAATTATATGTAAATTTAATTTTAAATATTTATTTTGTGAATATATTTTTATTTTATGTTATTATTTATGTTTAAAAATATATTACAAGCTTATATGAATTTTCTAAAATTTATTCTATTCAATTTCAAATTTTCTAGACTAGTTTACTATTTTTAGCTATTTTCTTAATTTAACTTTATATAACTGATAAATATTTATATAAATTATTATATTTTGATAAAATTTCGAAATTTTATCTGGGATTATTATTTTTTTCAGAAATTTAAAGTTATAAAAATGAATTAAAGATATATGAAGAGTTGATACCTTTTGTGTGCTTAGTCCTTTTGAATTCTACCGTTTCTTTTTCAATCAATACATCTTTTATTCTATTTTGCCCTAACTATTCCTCATTATTTTTTTCAGCCGACTTCCTCCTGTTATTCATGAATTTTCAAAGCTCCAAAACCCTAAAAAAAATCATGGCCTCCATCTTGCAAAAAAATTTGGTAATCTCCCTCTTTTCTTTCTACTTTTTTCTTACTTTTCTATGCAATTTTGCCTTGCTTCCTACCTTGTTTGCTCAGCCACTAGCCTCTCCACCCTTCAAATCCACTCACAATCACCATCTACTACAGAAAACACTCCCTTCCCTCTGACCAAGACAGGCCATGACCTTCCACTTGAAGCCATCACCACAAAAATTCACAAAACATCACCTATATGCTCAAATCTAGCCTAGTTTTGGTTCCAACACCTCCAACTTCCTTTAGCCGCCACTTCCACCACCACCACTAGCCCAGATCTGACCACTACCCTCTGCCACATCAGCCACCAACAACTGGACCTCTGACCATGACCCTAGAGCCTATGGCCGAACCTAATTGTAGCATAGAATGTTGAGATTTACCTTGAAATTGCTTTGTTGGGTTGTTGTTCCATCTCCATACCTTTTGCCATCAACAAACTCATGTTAGGCCGACCTTAGCAACCCAGATCTGACCCAAAACCATTGCCTTAGACCTGTAGTTTCCCTCATGGCTGATCCTAGTAAAGGTTGAAAGCAAGTGCAAGCATTTCTATTTGATTCCGTGCAGTCATTTCTAACATTGTTTATTAAAATTCGGGTTGAAAACTTATATTGTTTGGATTGTTTTGTCTTATGTATTCCGAGGAGTTAACCTTGTCTCTCCCACACTCATCATCATCATGGCTAAGAAAATGAACCCCTTGTTCGATCTTTTGAATGGTTAAAGCACGGTCAAGTAATCTATTCCGTTGTTGCTTCTTATCTTCATTGTTTCAACATTGTTTTGCGTTGAATATTTATGTGTATATTGTCTTGTTTTGGTTATTGTTTACAAGATAAATATCAAGGCTCTCCATTCATTCAAATCAAAAGTCATGCTATATCGTGCTTGTTGTGCTTTCTGGAATCTATTCTGTGTGTTTGATCGCTAATCTCCAGCTTTAACAGGTGAGTTATTCTCACCAGACAATATGTACCTATATAACTAGTAAATTGACACCCTGTGAATTTGTAGAAATATATTATCATGTTATATATGCCTATATTATTATCATATGATGTTCACACCTGTTATTACACCTGTTATATCATATGATACTGTTATTTAATGTTATTCTGTTTATTTATATCAGTTTATCACACTGCAAGTTCCCTGTAGACTAGAATCACTATGGGTTGAAATGATACATACCCGAACGGACTTTAAAATAGGGAAAAATCGTTATGGGCTGAAATGATAGGCCTGAATGATTTTTATTTAATTTATTTTAATTTGGGATTGCGGGTTTGAAATGATAGAACCCGGATTTTTCTTTTTAAACTACGGATTGAAATGATACATATCCGTATCACTTGACCTAGGCTAGAAAACTATATACAGGCCCGTGGTTATTTTATAAAGTGTTTTGGATATTTTTAAGTATTTTAAAAATATAAATTTATGAAATTTGATTTAAACAGATTTTGAAATATTTTGAATTAAAGAAATTATGATTTTTCTATGTGTTAAAATGTAATTAATGAATGGTTTAACTGGATTTTTGAAATATAACTTAAGTTGGAAATTTGGAATTTTGGTTAAAAATGATATTTAAGTTATATAAATAAAATGGATATTAAATTCTATTTGGAAATGGTAAATATGATAATTTGATTAAATTGAATTTACGTGATTTATTAAAGTATTATTGATTTTTTTCTATGAATTTAAGTGGTTAAATAAATGAATGTTTAAAGTGATCTTTTAAGATATAACTTGACTAGGAAATGTGAAATTTGGTTTTAATTAAAGGTTTAAGTTAATTAAATAAAATTGGAAATTCAGTTAAATTGTGAAATAGTAATTTAAATTTGAAGTATTAAGTTTATTAGTTGAAAAGTGAAGAATTGGACACTTTTACACTTAAATTTATTAAGTAAATTGTTGAAATTGTATTTGATTATAAGAAATTTATTGTGAAAAGATATATGTTAAATAATATGTAAATGAACATTTTAAATGTTAAAATATGATTTTTTAAATGTTTATGTGTTTTAAATTAAAGTTATTTAATTGTTGGAAATACACTAACACCTGAAATTTACTTTTAATAGCAATCAGAAATGCTATAGATTCTGTTTTGAACGAAAATTGTGTAAAAAGGAGCTATTACAGCATTTATGAAATGCTGTAGTTGCTGCAGTTGAACTTATAGGATAATATTGAACTCAGGCCTATTATAGCATTCTCTGGAAATGCTATAATGGTCTGCAGTCTATGTTGAAATCAAATTTAACCCTTGTTTTGAAATCTGAACTACCGCAGCACTTCTGAAATGCTGTCTTTTCTGTTTTGAAATATAATTCAACTAAAACTGAGTTTTAACAACAGTTTTAAGTGCTGTCTTTGCTGAATTAAAAATGTTTTCAAATATAACTTATAGCAGTTGTTTTTAAATGCTGTAAAAGGCTGAAATTTTAATAATTATGGTTTTTGACTTAGTAAACGAACTCAGAATGGTTTGAAACTTTGGAAATTGAATACTTGATTTAAAAGCATAATAATTACACTTTTAAAAGGTTTAAATGAATTATTTTTGTTGGAATATAAACTATTTAAAAGTGATTTGAAATGATAGTAAATGAACGATATCTTTGAATTTAAAAGGTATTTAAAGTTGAATATTTGGATTTGAACTGATATGATATTTTATTATATTAAAATGGTTTGAAAATGAAGTTTTGGAAAGATTTGATATTTTGATATATTAAAATGATTTGAAATGAAGTTTTGTAAAAATACCATATTTTGATATATTGAAATGAAGTTTTGAAAAGATATGATATTTTAAATATATTGAAATGGTTTGGAATTGATTTAATCTTTATTTTGATAAAGATTTGGATTTGAAATGATATTCTGTTTTGAAGTATAAACTGTTTTTAAATTATAACTCTGGTTATAATAACGATTGGTTGTTAAAGAGACCGGGATCAGATATGGACATACTCTCCGTCGATACCGAAAACCACTTTGACAACTGTATACGCGGTGGAGTTTCCAGAATGAAGTAGGATGGTGGCGACGATCCTAAGGTATATACGTGGATCCAACTCCCGTGAGTTGGCATAAAGTGGCTAAAACAGGAGCGATTGACGGACCAATGAGGTAGCACCTCTTATCGGACACACTTCTTCGATACCATTCTATTACTTGTGATTGATTTGGTGGCCACCCTTGATTTGGGAGTGTTGTTCGAGGTGGGTGGTAGTGGCTGCTATGTGTCACCACTAGTTCGGATGCGTAACTGGTATATCTACCCTGGCATTGCCTAGTTGTGCCGTGTCACTTACCATATCGAGCTTTACTACGATTATGATTTTAAGATCCGACCACGTTAAGGTTCTCCATCCCCTTAACGCTATTTTCTATATGATTATACTTTATTGATTAGACATTAGTATAATAGCGAATATTACTACATAGTAGATAGTCTAACGGATCCTTAAAGAATGGGCGATCCCAAGCATTCTTTAAGTTACTTGTACATTATTACAGTTCACTTGAGTTGGTTTATATTATATAAGTATATATTGTCCTGACTCGAGTGTTTTGTGTTTTGCTTTACGCTCGGGTCAGCCTGAGTTATTCACAGATTTGGATTTCCACCTTCGGGAGATTTGAATCGCTAGAGATTATCTGCTAGTCTTGTTCTATCTACTTCAGTTATGTTGCTCTGTTCAGCTTGTACTTGGTTATCTTATTGATACTTCTGTTGTACTCTATTTCTTCTATTGTATCTTATGTACTCTGATATATTTATATAGTAGCTTCATGAACTACTATCTCTTTTACTTCCGCTGCATTATTTTACTCTGTGTCTGTGTTCTGTGATTATATTTATTTACTGCATATTCTGAGATTTGCCAAATTTTTATTTACAACGCGGTATTTTGAGCAATTCAATTCCGGCATGAGTGTCTACCTATACACTTATAATGGGTGCGAATTCAATGGTTGAAAATATCGGGTCGTTACAGTTTGTATCAGAGCTTAGGCTTTGAGGCAAAACTTAGAATGTATGGTAAATTTAGTTACAGAATCACTTTCATTCGAGCTTGAATCATTTTTCTTTTGACTCGGTTTCCTTTGAATTTTGGAACGTTCCCTACGGTTCCAAAATCCATTCGTTTCCCTCACTATTCATCTTCTTTTTATTCTGGAGTATCCCATAACTCCACTTCGAATGATCTTTATAGTGAATTGGCGGTCTCGCCAATATTCTAATTTTCTTGTAAAAGGGTGAAAATCCTTTACAATCAGCATCGATTCACCATTGATTTATATTTATCCTTGGTTTAGATGCTAATATCTTTTATTTTTCCAAACTCTATCTCTTGAGATCGAACGTAGATTTGTCCCAGGAAAATCCACATCGATATTATTCTTTAACTCACGGTTAACCCGGTTAAGGTTGTCCGTGGTTATCTAAGCTTACCCATCTCCCTATTTTGTTATTTAATCATCTTGTCTTTTGTTTCCAACCTACCTTCAAAACATTTTGAATTGTATTTGTAAATCTGTAATTAATATTTTGTTTTATATTGTGTTGTTTGAGTTGTTGATGTTGATTTGGGTTTCCGATCGATTCGTCTGATCAACGCTATCGATAGGATTTCTAAAACACTTTGACAGAACAAACTGACACAATATTATAAAAAAAAAATTGGTTAATGAAATAAATTTTGACATATAATTTATGGAACTAAATAAATTGATTTAAATTGATAATTTGAAGTGATAATACTTGATTTATCATTTATTGTTCTACAAATGAATTTATAAATAGTTGTTTATAAATTTAGTTGGGAACTGAAATGAATTTAAAACAAGAAATTTAAGAATTTAATTTCCGATGATTTCAAATCTTGTGTTAAAAGTTTTAAAAGGATATATTATTTAAAGTATTTCCAAGTAGAAATTTGTTTCTAAAGGATTTTTAAGTTTAAAATTTAGTGCTCTTCTCTTTGTCGCTGGAAAATAATTTCGGTGATGACTGCAGCATCATCGACGTTCATTTTAGAGTTTCGAAGTGAAGAGACTGTTCTGTAGTCTTGCTACAGCTTTGTTTGGGGAATTTAATTAATTTGAATTTCTAAAATATGACTTGATTTATAATATATATATATATAGATATATGATTTAAACTTGATTTGACATATTATGTATATATAATTACTTATCTCCAAAAGGTTTGAAGATATTCGAAAATTTAATTCCTAAATTTTATCTTGAAGAATAATTTCAATTATAAAAAGAAAAAAATTTTGATAAATGATTCAAACTTGAGATAATTGAATTGAAAAATTTTACTTGTAATAACACACAATTTCATTCCAATATAACTTACCTAAATTACACAGAAGTTGAATATGGAATTGGATAATATATAATATAAAAAGGATTTTTATAAATAAAATTTGAGTGGTTATAATACATGTTATACACTTAAATTTTTGTTATAAAAGATTAACAGAGGTAAATATTGAAAAAGGAATCTAAAGAGATTTTATTTAAATAACTTAATAATCAAATTTTATTTAATATGGAACCTTAAGTCTAACCTAGGAATTTTAATAAAGGTTATTTCCTGAAATGAATATGTTGTATAATAAATAATGTATCTTGGAATAGATAAAATAAAATACATTTGAATTGGACTTTTGGTAATAAAGTTTATTTAACTTGAATTCATAGTTTAATTGATGTCTAAATGAATAAATGTGTAAAGAAATTTGATTGTTATATTTGCTATATAAATATTTTATTTATGAAATAGATATGTCTTGAAAAATGAATGATTATGATTTAAATAGTTAAAATGTATTTTAACATCACTAAAAATTGATAATTGAGAATTTGGTTTTCAAATGGAATTTTAAGTGTAACCTATTAAAGGAATATCTATTTATGAAATGGGTATTTCAAATAAAGTGTTAGGTTATGTGTTAAATTAAGAGCTAACTAAAATAGTGAACTTTTGAATTAATAAATGAAGTATAGTTTAATTTGGATATTCCATTCATAAAAGTTTGTTTTAATAAGTCATAAGTTAAATGATATCCAAATGAATATTCTAGAATAAAACTGATTTGAAATATTAATATATCTACTTAGCATTTTATAAGTGCTGCTATTTTGAAAATACAATGTTTTGGAAATTTTTATAATTGAATGAACTTAGAAATGTTACAACTTTAAAATGAATATTATTTGACCTTGAATTAAAATGGTTTAAATAAAGATTATTTTTAAAAGGTGTTATGATTTTCTAAGTATTATGTTCTTTTTTTTTAAAGAATAACATTTCCAAACTGTTATGATTTTAGTAGTATGATTTCCAAATGATAAACATCCCTAAATTGTTATGATTTCAAAGCATTATGGTTTCAAATTTATTATCTTATTTTGTTTTTTTCCAAAATATCTTTTGGTTGTCCTTATTTCTCTTATCTTGTTACAGAATGGGAAGGTTATTGCTTATACCAGTCTATTTAGAAATCTTTCTGTAATCTTTGATAATCTTTGTTACTCATCTGGATCTGAACACTGTTTCTCCATTCATAGACCGTCGGTCAAGTGAAAAGGGAGATTCAGACTCTAGAGGATCTTTTTCGTGCTTATATTATTGATTTGATCACCTCCATCTTGTTAAACTTACCTATAACAATAGTTATCAGGTGTAATTCCAATCTTCTTATCATCTTGTCTTAATTCCATTTCATTCTATCTTTTTCTATGCTTTCCCGTACCTCGTTCCTTTTCGGGGACGAAAAGTTTTGAGTGGGGGAGAGTGTAACAACCTTGTATTTTACAATTATTTTTTTAAATTGATTTTTCCAGATTCAAAAGCTTTATTTATGAAAAGGAATAAATTTTGTTATTGTAAATATAAAAACTTTGATTTTGTATGTGGATTAGAATTCCAAATATGACTAAATTTAATATTTCCAGAAAATGTGAATTTTGGTCGAAATAGTCAAACTTTGACTTTTAAACTTAAAAATTTAAAAGTTTGAAATTATAAATTTTACCTTTTATTATAAAAATAGATGTAATAACTTGAACAATACTTTTCGTTTCGTTGAAAACGGAGTTAAAATGTAAAAGTTATGTACATTTCAATTTTTAGTATAATTTGTTTTATTGTGCAATTTTGCCTATTTTAAATTTTATAAATCATATTTTCTTTCTTATATTTTGTTTTAATATGTGTTAATATGTTATTTTATGTATATTTTTGTCTTTTTATATTTTTAAAATGATAATATAATTTTTCCAACATTTACTGTATTTATTTTTCATTTTTAAAGGATGTTTTCCTATTTTCTGCTATTTTCTTCATTAAAAATTATATGTAAATTTAATTTTAATTATTTATTTTGTGAATATATTTTTATTTTATGTTATTATTTATGTATAAAAATATATTACAAGCTCATATGAATTTTCTAAAATTTATTCTATTCGATTTCAAATTTTCTAGACTAGTTTACTATTTTTAGCTATTTTCTTAATTTAACTTTATATAACTGATAAATATTTATATAAATTATTATATTTTGATAAAATTTCGAAATTTTATCTGGGATTTTTTTTCCAGAAATATAAAGTTATAAAAAGGAATTAAAGATATATGAAGAGTTGATACCTTTTGTGTGCTTAGTCCTTTTGAATTCTACCGTTTCTTTTTCAATCAATACATCTTTTATTCTATTTTGCCCTAACTATTCCTCATTATTTTTTTCAGCCGACTTCCTCCTGTTATTCATGAATTTTCAAAGCTCCAAAACCCTAAAAAAAATCATGGCCTCCATCTTGCAAAAAAATTTGGTAATCTCCCTCTTTTCTTTCTACTTTTTTTCTTACTTTTCTATGCAATTTTGCCTTGCTTCCTACCTTGTGTGCTCAGCCACTAGCCTCTCCACCCTTCAACTCCACTCACCATCACCATCTACTACAGCAAACACTCCCTTCCCTCTGACCAAGACAGGCCATGACCTTCCACTTGAAGCCATCACCACAAAAATTCACAAAACATCACCTATATGCTCAAATCTAGCCTAGTTTTGGTTCCAACACCTCCACCTTCCTTTAGCCGCCACTTCCACCACCACCACCACCACCAGCCCAGATCTGACCACTACCCTCTGCCACATCAGCCACCAACATCTGGACCTCTGACCATGACCCTAGAGCCTATGGCCGAACCTAATTGTAGCATAGAATGTTGAGATTTACCTTGAAATTGCTTTGTTGGGTTGTTGTTCCATCTCCATACCTTTTGCCATCAACAAACTCATGTTAGGCCAACCTTAGCAACCCAGATCTGACCCAAAACCATTGCCTTAGACCTGTAGTTTTCCTCATGGCTGGTCCTAGTAAAGGTTGAAAGCAAGTGCAAGCATTTCTATTTGATTCCGTGCAGTCATTTCTAACATTGTTTATTAAAATTCGGGTTGAAAACTTATATTGTTTGGATTGTTTTGTCTTATGTATTCCGAGGAGTTAACCTTGTCTCTCCCACACTCATCATCATCATGGCTAAGAAAATGAACCCCTTGTTCGATCTTTTGAATGGTTAAAGCACGGTCAAGTAATCTATTCCGTTGTTGCTTCTTATCTTCATTGTTTCAACATTGTTTTGCGTTGAATATTTATGTGTATATTGTCTTGTTTTGGTTATTGTTTACAAGATAAATATCAAGGCTCTCCATTCATTCAAATCAAAAGTCATGCTATATCGTGCTTGTTGTGCTTTCTGGAATCTATTCTGTGTGTTTGATCGCTAATCTCCAGCTTTAACAGGTGAGTTATTCTCACCAGACAATATGTACCTATATAACTAGTAAATTGACACCCTGTGAATTTGTAGAAATATATTATCATGTTATATATGCCTATATTATTATCATATGATGTTCACACCTGTATAGGCCTGAATGATTTTTATTTAATTTATTTTAATTTGGGATTGCGGGTTTGAAATGATAGAACCCGGATTTTTCTTTTTAAGCTACGGATTGAAATGATACATATCCGTATCACTTGACCTAGGCTAGAAAACTATATACAGGCCCGTGGTTATTTTATAAAGTGTTTTGGATATTTTTAAGTATTTTAAAAATATAAATTTATGAAATTTGATTTAAACAGATTTTGAAATATTTTGAATTAAAGAAATTATGATTTTTCTATGTGTTAAAATGTAATTAATGAATGGTTTAACTGGATTTTTGAAATATAACTTAAGTTGGAAATTTGGAATTTTGGTTAAAAATGATATTTAAGTTATATAAATAAAATGGATATTAAATTCTATTTGGAAATGGTAAATATGATAATTTGATTAAATTGAATTTAAGTGATTTATTAAAGTATTATTGATTTTTTTCTATGAATTTACGTGGTTAAATAAATGAATGTTTAAAGTGATCTTTTAAGATATAACTTGACTAGGAAATGTGAAATTTGGTTTTAATTAAAGGTTTAAGTTAATTAAATAAAATTGGAAATTCAGTTAAATTGTGAAATGGTAATTTAAATTTGAAGTGTTAAGTTTATTAGTTGAAAAGTGAAGAATTGGACACTTTTACACTTAAATTTATTAAGTAAATTGTTGAAATTGGATTTGATTATAAGAAATTTATTGTGAAAAGATATATGTTAAATAATATGTAAATGAACATTTTAAATGTTAAAATATGATTTTTTAAATGTTTATGTGTTTTAAATTAAAGTTATTTAATTGCTGGAAATACACTAACACCTGAAATTTACTTTTAATAGCATTCAGAAATGCTATAGATTTTGTTTTGAACTAAAATTGTGTAAAAAGGAGCTATTACAGCATTTCTGAAATGCTGTAGTTGCTGCAGTTGAACTTATAGGCTAATATTGAACTCAGGCCTATTATAGCATTCTCTGGAAATGCTATAATGGTCTGCAGTCTATGTTGAAATCAAATTTAACCCTTGTTTTGAAATCTGAACTACCGCAGCACTTCTGAAATGCTGTCTTTTCTGTTTTGAACTATAATTCAACTAAAACTGAGTTTTAACAGCAGTTTTAAGTGCTGTTTTTGCTGAATTAAAAATGTTTTCAAATATAACTTATAGCAGTTGTTTTTAAATGCTGTAAAAGGCTGAAATTTTAATAATTATGGTTTTTGACTTAGTAAACGAACTCAGAATGGTTTGAAACTTTGGAAATTGAATATTTGATTTAAAAGCATAATAATTACACTTTTAAAAGGTTTAAATGAATTATTTTGGTTGGAATATAAACTATTTAAAAGTGATTTGAAATGATAGTAAATGAATGATATCTTTGAATTTAAAAGGTATTTAAAGTTGAATATTTGGATTTGAACTGATATGATATTTTATTATATTAAAATGGTTTGAAAATGAAGTTTTGGAAAGATTTGATATTTTGATATATTAAAATGATTTGAAATGAAGTTTTGTAAAAATACCATATTTTGATATATTGAAATGAAGTTTTGAAAAGATATGATATTTTAAATATATTGAAATGGTTTGGAATTGATTTAATCTTTATTTTGATAAAGATTTGGATTTGAAATGATATTCTGTTTTGAAGTATAAACTGTTTTTAAATTATAACTCTGGTTATAATAACGATTGGTTGTTAAAGAGACCGGGATCAGATATGGACATACTCTCCGTCGATACCGAAAACCACTTTGACAACTGTATACGCGGTGGAGTTTCCAGAATGAAGTAGGATGGTGGCGACGATCCTAAGGTATATACGTGGATCCAACTCCCGTGAGTTGGCATAAAGTGGCTAAAACAGGAGCGATTGACGGACCAATGAGGTAGCACCTCTTATCGGACACACTTCTTCGATACCATTCTATTACTTGTGATTGATTTGGTGGCCACCCTTGATTTGGGAGTGTTGTTCGAGGTGGGTGGTAGTGGCTGCTATGTGTCACCACTAGTTCGGATGCGTAACTGGTATATCTACCCTGGCATTGCCTAGTTGTGCCGTGTCACTTACCATATCGAGCTTTACTACGATTATGATTTTAAGATCCGACCACGTTAAGGTTCTCCATCCCCTTAACGCTATTTTCTATATGATTATACTTTATTGATTAGACATTAGTATAATAGCGAATATTACTACATAGTAGATAGTCTAACGGATCCTTAAAGAATGGGCGATCCCAAGCATTCTTTAAGTTACTTGTACATTATTACAGTTCACTTGAGTTGGTTTATATTATATAAGTATATATTGTCCTGACTCGAGTGTTTTGTGTTTTGCTTTACGCTCGGGTCAGCCTGAGTTATTCACAGATTTGGATTTCCACCTTCGGGAGATTTGAATCGCTAGAGATTATCTGCTAGTCTTGTTCTATCTACTTCAGTTATGTTGCTCTGTTCAGCTTGTACTTGGTTATCTTATTGATACTTCTGTTGTACTCTATTTCTTCTATTGTATCTTATGTACTCTGATATATTTATATAGTAGCTTCATGAACTACTATCTCTTTTACTTCCGCTGCATTATTTTACTCTGTGTCTGTGTTCTGTGATTATATTTATTTACTGCATATTCTGAGATTTGCCAAATTTTTATTTACAACGCGGTATTTTGAGCAATTCAATTCCGGCATGAGTGTCTACCTATACACTTATAATGGGTGCGAATGGTTGAAAATATCGGGTCGTTACACATCTGACACCATTATATGTTTTATATACAATGACAATCCAGTTTGGTTGTTAAATGATTGATTGTTTGATGTTGACATTGGACGTTAAATTGTTAATGTTGTAAGTGATAAATAATTTGAAATTGAAATTGACGTAGGATAGTTAGATTTGATATATTTGTAAATTTGATTAATGCCATTTGCATAATATGACCCCTTTTAAATGTTAAATAAATTGACACGTAGAAATAGTGTTAACCACACCTTGAACCATTTAAATGTATGTGTATAAATTGATGTAGTTTGAAATTGGATAATAGATATCAAATGAAGAACCATATTAATACTAGTGTAATAATCTTTAATCTACATGAAATGATAGTGTAGATTCTAGAAATAATTATATTAATTTGCACAAACAACAATGTGAATTAATACGATTATTTCGAGATTATTTGAATTGATTATTGGATTGATATAGACTGTTGTTATTGCTTGTTTATTTACTTTAACACCATCCCAGTTATCACACTGCAAGTTCCCTTTGCTATGCTTTGATTTTTGAATTGAATTGGAATCGGGTTGAAATGATAAATACCCAAATTAAACTTTGACTTAGGTTAGAGAATTAAGTAAAACCCGATTGGTCAATAATTTGATTTAAAAATAAAATAAAGATTTTATTTGAATAAATAATATGGTTTTGAAATGAAGTTGAAATTTTAATTTTAATCAAAGGAAAATGTTAATATTTAATAATCTGAAAAAAAATATTAACATAGTAGTTGATGAAAGAACGTTGTTTTGAATTTAATTAATAATTAAGTATGGAATTATTTAATAAATGAGTTTTGGAATTATTAATAATTAAGTTTTGAAATTATTTAATAATTAAGTTTTGAGATTATTTAATAATTAAATAAGATTGAATTATTTAATAATTAAATAAATTGAATTCTTTAATAAGTGAAATTGAACTTCTTGAATAAGTGAAACTAAGTTTCATTATTAACTGAGCTTTGAAATTGTAACTAAGTAAATAAATAAGTGAAATTGAATTTTCTTTAACAAGAAATAAAATGTGATTTATTGAAATTAATGTAAGACTTGTAATTTAAAGAGTTGTTTTGACAAATCTAATTTAATTCAATTTGAAGTTTTGATATAATGAAGTAGGACTTAAGTAAGTGATTAAATGAATCGTCAATTAAATTGAAATCGTTTTGAATGACAAATTTACTTAATGAATATTGAATGAAATCGATCAAGGAAATTAAATTGATTTGAATGTTAAATTAAATTAATTTAAATGATTTCGGAATGAAACTTGTATACGAATTTAAATCAATATTTGAATTGTTTTACATAAAAATTGAAATTGAATTATAAGATTTTGAAATGGTAATTTGGATGTTTTGAAACGTAAATTATTGAAATTGATTTAGAAAGAGAAATGAAATGTTAGTTTACAAATTCTAATTGAAATTGTAATTGATTTGGTTTTCGAATATATAAACGACCAATCGGTGTAATAATTACGAAAGTTATTAAAGAGATCGGAATCGGTTAGGGACATACTCATTGTCTAAACCGAAAACCACTTTAATAACTGTACGTGGAGTGTGATCCTGGAATGATGTACGTGATGACTGAAGAAAGAGAACGATAATGGATAGCCTTGACACTTGTATCAAATTGGAAATGACTAAAACAGGAGCCGTGTCGGGCCAAATGGGGTTAGCTACCTCGAGCGAACACACTTCTTCGAAAACTACTCATTACTTGTTGTCGATTGGTGCACCCTTGATTTGGGAGTGTTGTTTAGCGGTGTTGCGATCGCTACGGCGATGCGTCCTCACCAGTCCGGATCAGGCAAACGGTAGTTTCACTACCTTGGGTATTGCCTCATGTGCCTTGTCATACTTGTATCCCTATATACACGACCACTACGATTTGTTTTGTGTTATACCTATGGAGTACTCCCTGATTTCCCACTAGTTTACGGTGGAGTTTACAGTGATGTATAGACTATAACGCTTATATAAAATGTGTTAAGGGGGATAATGGTAACGCCTTAACACTATTTTGATACTTTATATTACTAACAGCCATTATCTACTTATCGTACACTACTACATAGTAGATAGTTTAACGGATCCTTAAAGGATGGTTATTCCAAACATCCTTTGAGTTACTTGTATTTCAGTTGCTATTTCACTTGAGTTGGATTTATTGATATAAGAATGTTAATCCTAACTCGAGTGTTTTGTGTTTTGCTTTACGCTCGGGTCAGACTGAGTGTACAAGTATTCGATACTCACCTTTGGAGTTGGAGCTTCGCTTGGAGATCCAGTTATCTATCCAGTTTCAGATATCCGGTTGCTTCTAGTGATGTATTCTGATATTGTATTTGATGGTTAATAATAATTTGAATATATATGTATATATATAGTTTTATAAAATATAAGGTAAACAAATAAATCTCAATATCATATTTATAAATCAATACGAATTAGTACAAAATAGAATTTCATTTACATTGCAAAGTAATAAAACAAATAAACATAGAAGTGTACACTTGCAAAATGAGGAAACAAAAGTACAAAGAAAAGCTTGCAAAAGAAGATACCACAATACCATCAGCCGATTCAAGCAAGAAGAATTGAAAAAGTAAAATATGTATGAACATAAAAATAAAAGAGGACAAGTATAAAGACATAAAGAACTCATGCATTAAATGCTAGCAACATGTTGTCAATTCGAAATGTTCAAGATCATTTCAGCCTCCACAAATATTGCCTGGCCAGTAAAAAAGAAGTAAAGCAAGAAATATCTCTGGTATTTGTACAACAAAAATTATCACTTGTACAAAATAGTTTATCACCTGTAAACTTCATTTTCTTATCTCAGCCTTCTCATTTTAATTTTCGTCCATCAAAGCCATGAAAAAAAAAACTGAAGGGAGCATCATCTTTAAACTTAAACAATAATTCAATGTAAAGCAACAATTCAACTCAACCAGAGATCAAGGGAAGTTTCAGCTTCATTTTCAAATCTCTGTCAAATAGCAGTCCTCTGTTCTTTATCTTCTTTCTGGTGAGTAACATCACTATTTTAAATTGATAAGTATATAATTATAGTGCCTGCTTATCTTTGAAGTATAACATGCTTGTGAATATATTTTAAAAACTCTGTGTATATATGGATATGTTGGTGTGTGAACTGCCATGTGTTTGGATTTCTTGTCTCGGGCTTTAGTTCCAGGTTCAAAAGATAAAAAAAATCATCATTTCTTCACAATCTATTTAATGTTTGGACATAGCATTATAACAAAGATTGTTTGTTATAGTATAAATTTAAGATTAAGATTTTATTCAAGTCAAACAACATAGTAGTAACTTTGTAAATTTAAAAGAACAGACCAAAACTTTAAATTAGTCAAATTTCGAATTTCTTAATTCGTGAATCCAGGGTTACAAACTGAATTCATATACTAAAATATGATTTTTAAGGTAAAAATTATAATTTTTAGATAAGGGGTTTAAGAGTAGTTCCTAGTTGAACCAAAAATGCTTTTTAATAGATTCTCAGTGATCGAACAATTTTAAAATATTGAGATTTTGTCTGGAGCTTGCTTGGTCATCAATGGAGCTAGGAAAAATGCTAAATAATTTTTTCAATGCAAAAATTTTTGGGATGGAGGAAATATAGGGTTTTGGGTTCGAAAGTTTCTAAGGTCTGTAAAGTGTTGATTGCGTCGCTTTGGTTGGATCGAGCTATTCGCGACTCTGGGTGGTGGTAGAGGGGTAGTTGGCGATGGCGTGACCGAGATTGTGGGGTTTCCGGTGGTCGAGGCATCGAAGACGAGGCATTGACAGGAAGACAGGTGGTTCCAGTTTTTTTCTTCCAGGTTCAAGTGAAAGGCTCGAATTCGAATTTTCGTTTGAATAAATGATCTGAAGTTTGTGATTGAGTTAACGTGTGATAGCCGACTTGAAGAGATCATCGTTGATGATCAGAGTGGACGAAGTCATTGGTGCATATGCACCATTATTTTGTGTATCAGTGGAGAGTTTAGGAAGGAGAAGAAGATGAGTTGCGTACAGGGAGTCTCGGGGAAGATGGGTAAATGACTCGAAGTAATACTCGAGTAAATCGAGTAGTTTACTCGAAGTAAAATAGGATGGCTCGGCTGATTGACTAGTTACAGGTAAAAGAAAAACTGTCTGTGTTTTAAATCTAGAGATGAAAGAAAAAAAAATTTGAAAGCCAGACGAACAAGTTTTGAAATCCAGGTAAAAATAAAATAAATTAAAAGTGTAATGTTTTAAATATACACTTAAATGTTAATTTATTCATAAGTAAAGGAAATGAACTATATTAAGGGTAATTAAGAAAATGTAGGAATTAATGAAGAAAATCAAACTAGAGATTATTAAGTAAATTAAGTTGATTAAAATGAATAATTTATTTAGTCAATAAAATTATGATCTGGACTAATTGAATAAGTAATTTAAGATTTAATAAATCAGTAATTTAAAGATTGATATTTATAACTTTGCGTTTAGATCAATTTTGAACTTAAGAATTTAACTATCTACTTAAAGTTGATGAATAGTAATTAACTAATTAAATGCTCAATAAATTAATTAAGAAATTAATTGGTAATTAAATAGGTAATTAACCTTTATAAATTAATGATTAAGGTTATTAATTAATAATTAAGAATAAATTAATTGAGTAATTAAGAAGTAAAATTTTTTATAAGTTGATTAATTTGCGATTAATTAAGCAGAATAAATGATAAAGTAAATTAAGTTAATCAAAATATATTGATATGAATTAAAGATTATGTTTGGTTGACTCTGATATTTATTTGGTGATGTTCTGTGATACTCAGTGATATATATTGTGACGACCGCCCTTGACCCCTGCACCGAACCTAGAAATAGGTGCGCTGTACAGTATGCCAGGTGACCATGGACGATTGCCAGGGTAAATTAAAACAACAGAATCTATCGTATTACTCACAGCGCATGGACAAAATACAATAGAATATATACAGTGAAGCTTCACAGAATAGAATCTCATCAATAATACTTCATAATAGTTGAATACAAACATCTGAACAGTCAATACATCAAGCCTCACTACATAACACTCAGAGAAAATACAAACAGCGGAACATCCAGTACATATAATAAGAAGATAATACGCAAGCCTCCAGCTCGTCTTCGACATCAGCATCGTGGAAAGCAAGAACAGCACCTGTCACCTGCTACCTAGTCTGCCCGTCCCAAAATGGACGAACATCCCAAGGCAATAAGAGTTAAAACATAAAGCCTTGAGTCAGACAACAGTCTTAGTGAGCAGTAAATTAACTAACAACATACCAAAAGAGCATAAAGGAAAAGGAATAGGAATACAACCCTTCCACTCTACCTCTTTCTACAGTGATAGCCCCCAGACACACACTAAGTAGAAGCAAACATAGCAGAGCATACAATTTAAAGTAAAGCAATTATCACTCCAGTCAAGGGCGATGTTTTCGAAGTACAAACCCCCAAGGCCTAAACCAAGATCAGATAAGCACCCAGAAACTACCGCTCTTGAGACCGAATGACGATACAACCAAACATCCATGACTCTGGCTATCACTGTTATCATTGCTTCGATATCATCGTTAATTGAATGACCGGCTCTTTATTTCATCCGTCCATCAAGGGCTAATGGAAACCCCGGTTCTAGACATTACCGCACGTCATCGTGACCCGTGCCTAGGACTATCGAATCTGCCCAGAGTACTTGACTACCAATCAGAAGCCTTCAGGGACTATCGAATCTGCCCAACGTACTCTTGCTTTGAGCATGCTAGAACCTTCAACAACGATGATATCTCAGCCTTCTAGTCATCCTCCTCGACGACTATTTCCATACTAGCTCAAGCGCCTCTCGAGCAAACCATTATCCTCAAACCCGAACCATATCACCGAGTTATCAATCTGCTTGGAATGATCCCGTCTGGATTAGACCAAGGCTATCTCATATCATACTTCGCCTCATCATCATCATAGCAAAGCTTCATCTCAACATCATCATCAAATCTATCCATATGAGCTTCATCATCCGCTACATATGCCACGAGCAGCTTTTCCAATTCAAGAGCCTTTCCCTTAGCTTTTGAATCATCTTCGGTCAAAATCAAATCATCAATCATCTAATTCATAGCAATCAATCAAATCAAACATTAATCCAAGTAAACAAGCATTCAAATATGATCTAAATAGACAATTATAACAATAATGGCAATTTCGTAATTAAAGAGTCAAAAGTCTAACAAGCATGAAAACATGAGCAATATCTCTATAATCTTGATGAATGAACTTGCATAGGTTAACATGTAGTAAAATGGATGCCAAATCATTATGAACAATGGATCTATATGGATCTATACTTAGGATTAGAAAAATGCATGGAAATCACTACTTTAACTCAAAATCAAGCAAATGATCCGATATACTCCTTTGGATCCGTGTGAGAGATAATCACCACTCACCAAATCACCTAAACACCTTAAAAGAAACCCACTTCAGATCTGGACAGCGAAGGATCTAACTCGATCTATCATAAATCCGCTTCAAACGATGAAATCTCTCTTCGATGGATGAAGATCTTCAATCTAAGCTCTTGAATCTTCAATTTGATCTTCGATTTGGATGGAAGGAAGTACTAAATCAAAGTGGAGAAAAGAAGTGAAGAAGTGTAGAAGTCGAGCTCTCAAAATGGCAGCACTTCGTCGCTTCAAAATCCGGATCCCAAAAAGTGAGAAAAACCCTCCTATTTATAGGCTGAAATCCACCTTAGGTCGCTAGCTCGGAGTTAGGTCGTCCACGACTTACGACCTAACGAATGCGCGACTTACGACTTAACAGATAGGCGCATCCATACGCGACCTACGACCTAGCACTACGCACGACCTAACAGATCCAACGACCTAACAGGTCCAACGACCTAACACTCAACTCGCTCCTAGGTCGCTCACGACCTAACACTTAGCTATCCTCCTTAGGTCGCTCACGACCTAACAACTTACGCGACTTACGACCTAACTCAGACCTATTCATCTATGCGACCTACGACCTAACACACCCAGAAGCTTACGACCTAACTCTTAGGTCGCCTATGACCTAAATCAACACAGAAGCTTACGACCTAACTCTTAGGTCGCCTACGACTTAACATGTTAGGTCGTCTACGACCTAACTACGCTAACTCGCTAACTTCTATAGGTCGCTATTATCTTAAGTCGCCAATACTATAAGTCGTCTACTCCTATAAGTCTCCAACTCCCTTAGGTCGCTCCAACCCCTTAAGTCACTCCTCCGACCTAATCCTACCCTACGACCTAAGCTACCCTACGACTTAACTCCTATACGACTTAACTTCCTTAGGTCGTTGCCGACCTAACCTCCTTAAGTCGTTTCACTCCTTAGGTCGCCAACTTCTATAAGTCGTCCCATTCCTTAGGTCGCCCAATACCTTAAGTCGCTCCACGACCTAAGTCTCCAGGTTGCACCACTCTCTTAAGTCGCTCACGATCTAACTCCTACGCGACCTAGGTTTTGAACGACTTAAACCCTAGATGACTTAACAACATGCGACCAAATGATAACTGTTTTACGATGTTTCGATCCGTAAATATACGGGTCGTTACATATATCCTGGATATATTTGTGATGACTGTATATGATTTATCTGTGATAAATGTTATTTAGATTCAAAGTGTTGACTTAAAACTGTTTAAATCAATTAGAAAACTTGGCCGTAAAACGGCACTTGAATTTCGATGCGACAGGGAGTCGGATTTCAGTTGGTTATCCGAAACCCACATCGAATTATAATAGTGAATCTTTGTGACCGATAAATTTATTTTATCTATGAATCTGTGAATGAAGATAAGCGTTATCCATTATACCGCTTATCGATATATCTGTGATGATTGTACGATGTTGCACTATTGTGTTAAACCCCTGGACCACACTTACACACACAAATATGGATTTCACGTGGAAATCGGTTAAGTCACAGATAATTTAAATTTGATGTTTTTAAAATTGAAATTTTAATTTCAATTGATTTTGAAATTGGAAATTTGGGTTTAAAGTGAAAAGCTTTTGAAATGGAATTTCAAAGATAAAAGTTATTTTGATAACTTAATCGAGTTTTGAAAATTTAAATAATCTGATTTAAATTTGAATTCAAGTTTGAAATTGAACCCTATGATTTGAAACTAGGGATTAAAGATGATATAAATGTGTAAATATGAAGTTAAACCATTTTAAAAATATTGGTTTGAGAATTTGGATTTAACCCAAGAACTTTAACTCGTATAGATGAATCAAATTTCCAAAATGAAAACTGTTTGTTTTCAAAAGAATAAAGGCTTTCA